>JAIUJO010000265.1:302748-358383 GCA_023846275.1 Vanilla planifolia
CTCAGAGTGATATACATGAAACTGGATAGATTGCTGAGTGATTTGTTTGTTAATAGTAGGAAGCCTTGTTGTTTTCATCTAAAACCAAAATGAAAAGGGCTTCAAGTCAAAATTACACTTAAGAAACAGAAGTAATAAGATATTTACAAGTCCTACACAACCCACAAAATCCATCATAGCAAAGTTTGTTTTTGTTTTATCAACTACTTTAAACAAAAATAGTAGATATGTCCCTCTACTTAGTTTGCACAAACACTTTTTCCATTCCAAAACTAGCATTAACAAATAGTCATAAAACCCACTATTGCTAATATAATTATGCAAGTATTTTTATAAACAAAAAGATAATTTAGGAACATAAAAAAATTAAAAAATTACTTTGTATATTGATGAACCATATGCTTTTTCATATTTTGTAAACACAAATTTGTTCACACATAAGACTAAATTAAATGAATCCCTCTGAAACTTTGACATGACAACTTTGTGACATTGATAGTGCGACTTCAATGACATCGAAACATAGAGCAATGTTCTCAATTACAAAAGCTTTTATTTTGAAAACTATTTCCCCCTCTTTTAGTGTTGCTTTTTTAGTAATACTCTTAGACTACTTGGCCTTGAGAAGGTGCTCCTATGATGAGTCAAGGAGGGTTGTCTTCTCCAAATTGCTCTTCAACCAAGGTGCTAGAGGAGGCAGAGACCACTTCTTTGATAAAAATCAAACAAGCATCTTTGTATAAAGGGGAACCTAAAGTGGTGTTTGAAGGAGATGAGATAAAAAAATATGTTGCTCCTTTCAAACTCACATTAATTGGGACATTCTCCCATGGTCTCTCAGGCATATGAACAAAATGATTGGAAGTCAAGAAAATTAAGTTTAATGTACTATTCTCAATGGGGTTTCTAGATCACCAACACATTCTTATTCGATTTTTGTTGGAAGAGGATTAGTTTCACTACTAACTACACATAATTAAAACTATTGTGGATCTCTAAAAATAAGTGTTTAAATGGCATTGAGAATTTCAACTTAATTCCAAACACTTGTGTGCTCTGGTTTGGATCTCTTTCAAGTATTTTCTTAGTGACAGCTTGTCTAATTAAACTCCTATATCCTGTAAAAAATATATCAAATGGAAGCAATGCAAATCAATAATTCAAACATATACTTAATTGTGAGCATCTCAAAAAGGTGCTAAAAAGTTATGTCCTAATCTATATTTTAGTATATTGTCATGAAGGTATCGTTATGAGGAATCTTCTGATAAGTGGTTTGTAGTTTTTGGAGGTGACTTGAATTTTCTATAAATTTAGAAAGAAAATATTAATAAAAAGAAATAATTTTAGTCCTTTAACTTCTCCCATGCCAAAGACCTAGTGCATGTGTTTGGAGAACTTTGGCAGAGAAGAAAGAGAGCAAATGCATGAAGAGAGAAAGAGAAGAGTTGAAAGAAAAGGAAGGAGGAAAGAAAACAATATTATCATTTAAAAAAGAGATTGTAAAAGGAAAAAGGAAGACTATAGGAAAGAAAGGGATTTTCAATTTTGTTTTGTAGATATAACATAGAAAGATAAAGGTCTAGCCCACACTCTTTTCTGAAAACATGCATTAATTAATTGAATGTCAAGAAATAGATCAATACAAGTTCCCTGAGAAGTTAAAATTGTTGAAGATCATCACAATTTTTTATTGTAATGATTGTATGAGACAATCATTTAGATCGTACTAGTACAACCCTAGCAGTTAGAGTTGGGAAGCTTTGTAGCCGACGTATGAAAAGGGAAGTTGATAAAAATTGCATTGGCCTAATCAAATGAACGTATAATAGGATGGCTTACCAAAAAATTCTTTGTATTTGAAAATTTTGAGAGCTCATGTCAATTTGATAATTTAAGGTCATCATATTAGTACAACAAGATGATCATACCAATACGACACATGAGTAGATGTTAACGGTCGTATTAATGTAAAATGAAAATCAAAGAATACAATAAGTTATGTTCCACTTAATCCAAAGATCATCTTGTCCAATTGCTCATCCAACCATCTTTACATATATGAGTATGGCTAGTACAAGAACAACGTATATATAGAACTAATACACCAAGGTATTGCTATGTTTATCATGCTTTATACTTGTATGATGCTAGTATTAGCCTATTACAATCAACATTATGGTCTAATGCAAATATGTTATGAATCGTACAATTGTTTAGATAGTACTAGCACCACCTTAGTAGCTAGAGTTGGGAAGCTTTTTAGCCTAAGTATGAAAAGAGAAACTTATAAAAATTGCATTGGTCTTATCAAATGAACATATAGTACGATGGCCTACCAAAATATTCACTGTATTTAAAAATTTTGAGAGCTCAAGTCAATTTGATAATTTAAGATCATCATATTACTACAAGAATGATCATAAAAATATGACACATGAGTAGATGTTAACGATCGTACTAATGCAAAACGAAAATCAAACAATACAATAAGTTATGTTCCACTTAATCAATAGATCATCTTGTCCAACTGCTCATCCAACCATCTTTAATTATATGAGAATGGGTTGTACAAGAACAACATATATATAGAACCGATAAACTAATGCATTGCTATGTTTATCATGCTTTATACTTGTATGACGCTATTATTCGCCTAGTACAATCAACATTATTGTCTTGTGCAAATATGTTATGAATTGTACAACTGTGAAAGGTGAATTGGACCAATATAATTGTACAACTGTGCAAATATGTAATGTTTCTACTTATAAGTGGGCAAAATCTATTCTCCCTAAATGTGTCATCAAGAGTACATCAACAACACATGAGAAGGCATACACAATGACATTAAAGACAAAGAGAGAAATAAGACAAAAATGAGAAAGCCCTCTAGACTTATTAAATAACCCAAAAAAAGAAGCATACATTAGAGATGCACATCTTCATCTAAGAAAGAAGCTTGGTGAAAAACTTATAATTTCTCGTTTTTAATTAAAAAAAAAGTTGTTCTAGTTAATTGAGCCAAAAGCCTTGGATATATCAATATTTATAAGAAGACCATTTTAGGTTATTTGGCACTAACTTTCTAAGCAAGTTTTATAACTAACTTCATGTTATCATGAAAGTATTACCTTTGATAAAAGCTACTTACACTTACTGGATAATGTTGGGAATGATGGGGAGGAATCTATTAGCAAAACTTTTGGTAATGATCTTATAAAGAAAATACTAAATAAAGATTGGTCTATCCTCCAAGATTGATTCGACAATAATTGCCTTTGCAATAAACATGATATCTATAGCAAAAATGTTGGCACAAACATTGTTGTAATAAAGGCCTAGGTGACAACCATAATGAAAGTCCTCCAAATGATAACCAAACAATCCAAGGAGAACTCGACAATCAACCCAACTGTTTAAATTGCTTCAAATTCAAAAAAGCATTGATAGTTTCAAAAATCCCACAAGGGTCAATGTTTCAAAAGCCTATTGATTGGAGATCATCAACCCAATTGAGCATGAAGAATAGATTAGAGCCCAAAGTAGTCTATGAGGATGTCAAGAACAAAGGGTTGTATTCAATCATGAAGACAACAATAAAAATAGTCATCACAAGTGAATTAGAATCCTTCCTACATTTTAATCACCATAAAATAAGTTCAAGTTGTTTTCTTCAACATGCAACCAACGTAACTTTGCATGTTGAGCAATCCACAAGAGATAAACTTCTTAAAGCTAATGATATCAAGTTGACATTGCCTTTCCTTATAAAGCAACCAATCATGCAAGGAGAAGATGCTCTTTTGTAAAAGGAAAGGTCAATCTTTTCTTCAAGTGATCTAGACCACTTTAAGAACTTCCAAAACAAATTGATCCACTTGAGCTTGAATAAGTATAGTTGAGGGACATCTTACAAGGTAAAATCCCTTGGTACTCCATAATAAGTTTAAATTTCAATAGTTAGCTAAAAAATTTCTTGAACATTAAGAAGATTCTCTTTTGGTTAGAAATATAAGAATTGATCCAAGTTAAGTAATCAAAGAAGGGGATTAACGAGAACCATGTAAAGGAATTTGGGAAGACCATCATCAATCCTCATTGGGTTGAGCCCAAGAAAGATTAGAATGGATTGGATTCCTTAAACAATTATTGAATAAAATAAAGTTGGGGCCCAAGTAGTGAACATTATCTACCACAATATTTATAAGAAGAATTACTACATTTCTCATTTTCGTCCTTCAATTAGCTCCAATTAAATGGCATAAAGGCTCTAAATTGATACCAATAGGCTATCTTAAAGTCCAAGTCATTGTAAATAAAAGTAATAAAAAAACTCGATCAAGGGTCCCATGATCCAACTACCTATGTAATAATTACAATTATGATAATAACCTTTACTATGAAATAGCCTTAAATTATGAAAAATGTTGTAGAATTGAATATAATCAAGTTTTATCTCAAGTAAAGTCATAATTGTATAGAGGACAAAGGAATAACAAGATAATGAGATAAGGATTTGAGAGACAAAGAAATGATGCATAGTACAGTACCTAACAAATCAAGGGATGGTTGACGAGGGTTAGCAACAGCTAGATCGAACAATCATAACTAGTGAAGAATAAAAAAAGGGAGCTTGCCCACCAAAGAGGAATTGTGAAGATGATAAACACATCGAAAGATAAAGATTATGAGGAGAAAGAAAGGAAGCATAGAGTGAAAGAACAAAAAGGCATGAAAAGATGGTGCAACACAAAAGAATTGAATGGTGTGCAAGTATAACGTCAACAAATGAACATAGATTGCAAAGAAAGACCATATAAGAATAACAATGATTTAAGCAAGATGTGGTAAAAACATTGACAATCTAAAGCAAGGGGGAGGTATGTACTCCAAGCCACTGTGATAGAGACAACTGATTTTTAGCTGTACCAATATTTGGGAGATAACAATTATCTTAAAAATAATTTTTAAAATGGAGAAAGATCATTATGAAGTTCATAACTTGTACCTCAACCATGTTTTTGTTTTTATGAAAAGTAGTATAAATTATTTATCAAAAATGTAGGAAATATGCAAGTAAAGAAATGCCACTTCATGGAGTGCTTATCATTGAACATATAAAGTTATAGCTTCAGAGCATTTTGTTGTCAATTTCCAACAACTGTGAATCATGAACAAAATCCAAAAGTAGAGAATCAAAAGGATTTCGAAGTTTCAACAAATTTCTAAATATTTAGGGTACTAATCAAGAGATTGCATTCAAACTCATTGAATAAAAAATTGATGAAAAAAATCAAGGGAGAGATAAAACGATGAAAATCAACAAAGCAACATGAAGCAACAAGACCAATTTCAGGGCCATACCCAGAGACATGCCACAAGTTGTCAAAGCACACATTGCAGTGCACGGGCCATGCGCCGCATGAAGGTGCATGAGCACACACAAAAGTGCATGATACAAAAGGCCAGTGTGCTTTCATAGGGTAGGCACTCGTGTAATGACCAACTACATAGATGTTTTGCAAGCAATAAATAGTAGCCATTCTCTTGGACAACCCACTGACACATGTGCATAGATGCAGAGTGTAGAGTACATGTGAGTAGATAAACTAGAATAGGTATAGAATTATAAATTTTTTATCAAAATCACATCTTTTTTATTTTATAATTAAATATTGTACCCAAACCTCCATAAAATTCATGATGAAGATGTATGAACAAAAAGTCCATGAACACAAAACTGCTTGAATTGATTCTTAGAGAATTCAATCTTTTATGAAAAAAATCCTCCTCTCCCATCACCTTGTTCCTTTGCTTACCATTTTCATACTTTCACTTCCACAATTGTTTTTTTGAAAAAAAAATTCTACTAATGATGGCTCAAGATTAAAACATCTTGTGAAAAAATCTAGTACTTAATTAAATTCAACATGAGTTCATTATATATGTGAAATTGATTTTTGTCCCTTGAACACATAAAACTACATATGGATAACGTAAAATGATTTAAGGCTACACAAGTTAATGGCTTAACCATGACAATACTTTTTGCCAAAGCTTATAAGGTCCTAATTAATTTTAATTTACATCTATTGTAGGCATCTTTGATGACCTTAAGAATCCACAGCCTTATATTTTAACTATTGTCAGGTCAATTGCATGAGGTGTATGGGAATTCATGCGGTAAATTCCTTGGTAAATTTAATTCTATTAAGTTGATTAAGGAAACTTTGATAGGGTGATGTTACAAATTGTAGCAGTATTTGCATTTCCACAAAGAGAAGACTGAAAATTCAAGTTAACTTGCTATCCTGATATGGTACATGACCATTAGATCACAATCTTCAATGTGAAAAGCATGCTAGCCATTAATTGACAAGTAAAAATATAATCATGCAACAATACTGTTGGCTTTCAACACCATCACTTGGTTTCCTAATTATGGTACAAAGGGTCATCAAGGACTTATTTATATATGAGCCTTCTGTCAAGCATGCACCATCTGCACCAGTTCTAACAACACTTTTGATCCAGCAACATCCACCAAATTTCTATCAAAAAGAAAAAGAAAATGTTATACAAACCGTCATGAATTATTCCAAAAAGAAGCATAAGAGATGACAATAAAAAAAAACAAAAGCACGATTATTTACCCGCTAAAGCAACATACCAAAATAGATACATGAATGACATCAAAACAATTAATTGAATCACCTTCCACACTTCTCTCCCTACTTTCAACAATCTAGAATTAAATTTAATTAGTTGAGATACTTAAAAGAGTTTAACAGAAAGCATGATAACAAACAAATATACATGCCATGCCAAAAATTGTGTTGTAGCAGCTACTGTAAAGGTTCATGTTTGTCTCCCCAATGTGTCGATGAACTGTAAGACAAAAGAAATTTTTCCCTAAGGTTGTAATGCTACAAAAATATAATTGAAATGAGGAAATGGTGTTTTGGCTTTACATTCACCAAATTCCATGAGTTGAAGAACTTGCCCAGAGGAGGTAACAATCTCCTCTTTCAAACCATCAACATATATGCTTCTCTTCATAAAAAAGGTAGAACTTATGATTCAAAAAGAAATAAATAAAGTTCATAGTGATGCAACATAGGGCCAAAGTGAATAAACTGGAAATATACCTTAAGTCATTCGTGAATTTATCCTTTTGATGCCCAAGAGCCAACAAGTCATTGACCTCCTCATTGTATATCTCCATGTAAGACACTCGAACATGGAACTCTCTATCAAGTTTTTGAATGAAAAAAAAATAAAGCTAAATAACTATGCAGGCAATTCAAGATTAAACTAATTTTTAAATAAACTTTGATTCCTTTTAGAGATGAAATGTTAAGCTAACAATTACAAGCAGATAAATGTTAAGCTAACAATTACAAGTAGATCTATGCCTGGTTGATGAAAACATTTTTAATACTCAGGGACTTCTATGTAGTAAATGAGGACATGGATGTTAAAATATTTTATTAGTTCAAACAGGCAAGTTAACAAAAACTAAAAAATAAGATAAAAATGCTCTAAAATGAAGACACCAGAAAAATATAAAAAATTATGACAATAAATTATGAAAAAATATTTATAAAAAATGGCTGGAAGGATTTATAGTTATAGAGGTAAACCACCTCTTGAATAATTCTAAATAACTCATGAATAGAAAGTGGTATGAATCCCAGTTGACTGGCAGATGCTCTCATGGTATACAACTTACCACTGTTTGTTTGTCCATATGCAAAAATTGTGCCTGTTCGCAAAACGTTTTGTCGATAAAAAAAGCATGTAAAATTATTATTACTGATAATGCTATCTCCAACATATACACTTAACCAAATTCAACCACTAGAAGAGAAGATAAACCATAAATTGAATATAAGTTTAAGAAAATTTATAGATTTGAGTGCATCAAATAAGAGGAACTTATATAAAAATCAAAGAATCAAATTTGATAGCTTAAAATTCTTAAATTCACATAAAATAATGTCAAAGTTTGCTGACTAATCCAAAGAAATATTTTGACATATTCTATAATGTAAAACTCATATGATCTGATCTGTAGCCAAACATTCTTTCAAACCATCACTATTCAATTGAAAATAAAAATAGAATCTAGAGAGGACTTCGTTTATTTAATTTTATTAGTTTAAGCTATAGTAAATATTCAACAACGACCAGCAAGACAACTTTTTTCCTCCACCTTTCTGTTGTGCCTTGAAAAATATGAGCACTCAAAAGTAAAACATATATGTAATAAAACTATTATTTGACCAAGTGACCTTAAGATATGACCTTAACATCATAGTGTAGTACACTTCATTCTTCCCTTGAGCCATCCAAACAACTTTCCCAAGGCTCTATTTTAAAAGCTTGAATGTGTTCCTCATCAAAGGAATTGTTTTCATCAACATTGTTTCTAAATACCTCTTTGATTTTACAACCTCAAAAGAAAACTTGTAGCATAAAATAATTTGATTCCTCCATATAATAGTTGTTTATGATTTTCTTTCATTATACACCCAACATTAATATTTCTAAGGACCAATGTAAAATATACTCCTCTATAATTAACATAAATTATATATAACATTTTTGCAATGTTAACATACCAAATACTTACAATTAATATAGACCACAACAAACAATTTAATAAACTAATAAACATGTGTATATATGCTTGTTGAGCTTATGTCCAATTTCTTGAATTCAAACAACATAATGTTATTGCTGAACTATTGCACTTTAAATGATTGAAGGTAGCAAACTAAATGAGATGAACTAGAAGCTTGAACAAAAGAGTTAGATAATGATCAAGGAAACCAAGTCCAAAAACATTGGATAGATCTCTTAAGAAGTTATGATTAAGATTTCAACTAGTGAATCCAAGGTTTGTTAAGTTTTGAATGCAGATCAAAGATTTGTGGAGTTTAGTGATTCTGCAATTATATTTATTGTTTTCTTTCCCTCATTCATTGAGCATGGTTTTCCTTCAGGCTACCATTCCATTTTTGCTACTTTCTTTCTTTGATCTGTATTTTTATAGAAAAGATCATCTCATTGTTTTTTTGCAATTTCTTACATTTGGTAAGTGCATGCTCCGAAGTATGGAATTCCTTCTATTAAAATTTCTAGTGGCAATTACTTTTCACTGATGTTTTCTTGAATTTCTTAAGATCTCATGTGATCACTTCACCACATGATAT
This sequence comes from Vanilla planifolia, assembly GCA_023846275.1. Lineage (NCBI taxonomy): Eukaryota > Viridiplantae > Streptophyta > Magnoliopsida > Asparagales > Orchidaceae > Vanilla > Vanilla planifolia. Next base: position 311,970 of record JAIUJO010000265.1, read on the forward strand.
GGACTCTAGTGCGGCATGCTTAGTTCATTTTATGAATGGCCCATGTTTCCCTTCCTTGTTGAAATAATGCCATATAAATCTAATTGCTCTCTATCTTTTTTAAAAATGCTTTCAGATTAACTAGTCACATTTTTGGACATGGATTGGCATTTAACATAAGTTAAGTAGATTGTCCAATATCATTGAACCTTAATTTCATGGATAAAATACATGCCAGCCCAAGAACAACTCTACCACACTTTTTCAGCTTCTCAGTTTAAGAGATGCAACCCTTGGAAGGAAAGCATCGTATTATATGAATAAAGTGACAAGTGAGCACTAGCTCTACACATCTGGATGTTGTCTTAAATGAGCAAGAGCTACTGCATTATCTTGGAAGACTGTATAAAACGTTAGTCCAAGACAAGAATTATTATTGGATATTAAGATATATGTACCATAGTTATAAAGCTAATGGAATTTTTGAATATAATTATTCAATGAAAGACAAATGTTGTGTGTTCAAAAAGCTAAGTAGATATGAGACAAGGCAAAAGAATGGATTAAGTTTTGACAATTAGGTTAGAAACATGATAGACATAGAATTGTCATAATTTTGAATAAAAATTTAAAAGGTGTAATAGATGTTATGAGGATTAGTGAAAGGATCATAGCTTCAAAGATCATTATAACAAAGCAAGCAATAAATGTTGGCAATGACCACTACTAAAAAGGACTAAATATGTTAAGGAAAAGTTTAGAATTATTTGGAAAAGTTAACACTAAGCATGCATGAATTTTTAATTTTAAGAGCTCAAATAGCATAAAGTGAAAAGAAAAGGAATTTATAGAATATCTTTGTGGTTATGGATTGGGAAAGTTAATAAAGATAGCAAAATGTTTTTCTAGTTCACCTCAGCATATGATTTTATTATTGCTTGTATTTTCTTAGAAACAAAAGGAGCATTAATTACTTGAAAAGAATAGTCAAACACATTGATTGTTTCTTAGTGCGGGAAAAAGAACTTTTTGATTGTAAAGGTTTTAAGGTGATACCATGAAATGTTTGACCATCCAACATCAATTAATGATGCAAGATGTCCAAATTAAAAAATCCAAAAGATAAAACAAATGAATTGCCCAAGAATAGAAAATATTAACTTAAAAATAAAAAATAAATTTATTCAAGAAAAAAATTCTTTGATTTAAGTCCTAAGAGATAAATCAAATCATGAATGCTATGCGAGATAACATTGTCAATTATATCGGTAATCCAATTGAGTTAGTGCGTAAAAGACCTAAAAAGTGTGCCTAAATTACAAATCATCTTGTTGCCAAAAACAAGAAGTACAAAATTGAGGTTAAAAAGTAATTTTCTTATAGAACATGACTTGGGTGCATAATTATGGAGAACTCAAAGAGATATGTACTAGCAAGACAAAAAGCCACAAAGTAAGGATGCAAAGAAACGAACTTTAAAAACTTGTATAAGAATTTGAAGATTTAAAAGAGAGAAAGGCATATATATTGACCGCCAAAACAAAAATAGGAAACCAAATATCTATGTCAACTAAAATGGATCAAGATGGTATATCAAAAAGTACCAATAGATGATGATAATATTAAAATTTACATGAACAAGCTACCTTCATTAGATTTTAAACTAACATTATGACAAGAAAATTGATCAAGGGAAGTATTGTGCACCTAGATCTTAACTTAATATAAGTTGAGCTATATACCTGCTCCCTATCTTGATAACCACAAGTTAATCCTCAAGGACATCCCTTGATAGCTTATCTCTATCGCACGAGTATAAACAACTTCCCACTAATGATTAGCATTCATATTTAACAACTTCAGGTAAAGTATCAATGGACTCTAACACTCCTCGATAACCAATCGACAAACTTTGAGAGATCTCAAGATCATAGATAAGCTTCATCAATTAAGTTCAACTATCTCTTGAAGATAGCTCTACGTTGGGACAAGTCATCATGCATTTTGCTTCACACTTTGGTTAATTTTGTAAAATGCGTTCATAATTATAAAATATTTGAACATCCTCAAAACAATCCTATCATGTTAACCTCATATACAACCTCAATGATATCAATTATATCATATACACCAAAGACATGCCCATTTGGCACTTTAGACATCAATTATGGTTTTATTATAACAAAAAAAATTGAAATCAAAAGAAACGAATAAGGCTAGACACTACAATGTACCTTTGCTTTCAAACTAAGATCACCTTCTTAATCAAGAACAATTTTGGCGAATAAATCTCCACTAGTTTTCCTTCAATTCAAATACCCACTATTCTATAGATCATAATTGCCTTCATTTATAGCTCTTTCCATTCCTTTATATGTTTTATCTTTTCTTAAAACATTAGCCTCGTCCTTGCAACAAAAGAGCTTCATTATCCACTACCATAAGATGTCACAATTTTTCCACATCGCCATCAATTCCTCCATAGTTGACTAGTATGAGTTCACTTCCTTATCCCTCACCTTTCCATTCTTCCTTTTCTTCTTAACCTCATATTGTGAATCATATCATATATTATCTTATGGTTTCTAATTTTCATTTATTAGGCAAATGAATAATTAATGCTAAACTTTTAGTGAAGGAAACAAAAGTAATCTTTGGTACTATTTTCCATGTTCCATATTTACAAGAACAAGAATTTAAAATAAATTCGTTAAATTAATTATCCAGGACTAACAATTAATTCGATATTTGGTAAAGAAACAACTAATGGTGTTGTTAATGTATTTTGAACATATAAAAACCTTTGAAATATGAACTCCCCCAAACTTGTTCTTTTTTCAACCTTTTGCGAGAAGCCTAAGGCACCTATACTTAATAAGGTACTTTCAGAACATTTTCTCACAATTTCACAAATTAAAGAAGTTAGAGTGAATAGATTAGTTGTTTAGAAGATCTTAACTCCAATAAAAGTTGCAGCAAATAAAGTTGGAAGTGCAATTTTAGCAACAATACTTTTAATAAAATTAGACTTGACCTAGATGCTAATTAATTCTCACAAAAAGACAATATTTATGATCATGAATATCTCATCTCTAAGGATAATTTATACTTTCAATGGTTAAACTTGCTAAAGTATTTTGTGAAACAAACAAGATCTTCTTAAAAAGTTGTTTTGCTAGAAACCAACTAGAATTGACAATGCTAAGACAATGTTGTATGATAATCTTAATCAACTTAGCCTTAGTACTTACAAATGTTTGGTGATAAAGATGTTGTTTTGGGATAGCATAACTAAAAAGGATAACATTTTTACTAATTGTGATGACGTATTATGAAAAAGTGGGTTGTCACAATTAGTGAAAGAATGCAACTTTAGTTTATAAGCAAATATATTGCATTAATTTTATGCATTGTTCATGCTAAATTGACCACTTGACCTATACATGGTGTGACACTAAATGTTGCTTGACTTAAGAAAGCCACTCTTATCTAAAGTTGCAAAAACACCCATTTCCAATTGGTTGATGAATTCATAAATTGTTTTTGCATGTTTTTGTATAGAAACTTTGCTTTCACACTAACACAATCTTGAGCATCAAAAAAGCAATACAATACTTGAATGTCCCTTCATGGCTATAAAACATTTTACTCCTTATCTTTTTAGAAATAGAAAATCTTTATTTAGAAAAAAAAATTTACTATTTTCAAAACCTTTGTATCATTTTTTAAACCATGTTGACTGCTAAAAAAATAACAATTGAAATCTCTTTCATAAAGGCATGATTCACATAATTTAAATAGTTCTTACAACGAAAATAAACATAACAATTCCATCAACTATCAAAATCATACGTATAATTGTCACAACATCTCATGCATAAAATATCAGTAAAAGTCTAACACAACCATATTAGCAAAGGTAAGAAACCATAATGCTAATATTACCCTCACTACTCCCTTATATTCTTGTGATAAGTATACCTTGCATTATTAAAGACTCTTTTTAGTTTATTCATATATTCTAAATAACATTTCATTAGCTATTGACATTTATTATGTCTTAAAATCATCAATAGGTCATGTTTCATTATAATCTCTATTCTTGAACCCGTTGTTTAAATTTACTTCCAATTGTTGTATAATTATCATAGGAGCAAATAATGAGCCTACAATCTTCCTGTGATATGTCTTCATTTTGCAAAATATTTTCTCCAAAACAAACTAATCCAAAAATCACGAACTCAATAGAAAAAAATATCTAAGAAAAATACAAAACACAACAATATTGGCTCATGATGTATGTTATATCCCAATAACAAAATATATTATATCAATTGTAATTTATGGAACATTAGACTAATATATCGAGGTAGTGATTCCATACATTACATTAAATCATTTTAAATTTTCTTTGTAATTATTTTGAATTTATTTTAAACTTCCATTACAACACAAGTCCCCTTTTAATTCAATATTTTTCCTTATTCAACCATTTCAATTTCCTTTCTATTAACAGTTATAGTTTAGTACACAAAACAGAAAGCTAGATATTCGTTTAAAAATTGGTTTCACCACAAAATAATGCCCAAGAATGAGATACAACACATCATTGGTTCTATTATTAGATTCCACCACCGAACGATTCTTCAAAATGTGATAAAACCATTTGGTAACAAAATGACTACTTCTTTTAATATAAGAACCTTTTTGTTAAGACAAATCCTTGTTTAACTTTTGTTATATTATTTTCATACACAAAAAAATAATATATTATTTACTTAAATAAAATATTTTTTTCTATTTTTTTCTTAATATAATGCAAATTAGTGACATATGTCATAATATGCTTGTTAAAAATATTGTGCCAACTTAAAATGCCATATAATGCACCTAACATGTTCATACAAGAGTTAATTAAGTAAAATAAAATACATAATTAATTCTCTCATAGGCCCTCCAAATATAATTTTCATCTCTTTCTCCATAGCCAATAATTCCAATGCATACAAGGCTAGTCTCCTCTCTCATATTTTCTACATCCAACTCTGGATATAAAATTCCAAAAAAGCTTGATAAAATTCTCTTCAAGAAATTTCAAAATGTGCTCTTCCTCCAAATTAGATTCTACAATGCCTTATCACCAATTCCTAGTAACACTATTTAATACTAATACTACCACAAGTACTCTCTTGTGGTCCACACACACCATACTATTAACAACATTTCAATCTTATTTAAGTAGTCATCTACTTGGGAAATGATCTATAGTCCCTGCAAGGTGTGGTGAACGTAAGCTTAAGAATTGCTCCATAACATAATTTTCTTGATTCATTCTCACATTCTTCTCATTTTTAGCTGGCATAACAACCCTCCTAAACTGTATCCCTAATATACTCTCCCATCAATTAATGCCCTTTCCCTTGAGCTATTATGGCCATTTTTTTTATTAGTATGGTTCTCTTCTTCCTCACACATCTTTTGATTTCCAAACTCCATGTTTCACTTAGTAAAACTTCAAATCATATTCTAAAATATGTTCAACAATATTTTGATTCATATATATATAAAATAAATCCCTAAACATAAAAATCAATTCATTATGCATTTAATTCCCGAAATGCTTTCCCCATAAGTATAAAAAATATATCATAAATATCTTCTCATAATAATGTTTTTAAGTTATCCCACAATTTTGTAGACAACTTTTAATTCTTTCAGAAAACTTATATCAGGTTGAAGCACTGTACATCACCTTGACATTTAGTATGTCCATATATGCTATTACTCTTTATTATGTGCAATTCTTATTCTTCTTGTGTTGTACATCAAATCAACCTATCATACATAATAATTCACGTATTGTATGTAACTCTCTAGTTGGCCCTTATAAACATGATGTGTCGTATAAAGAAATTCATGCATTGTATGTAATTCTTTGCTTTGTCTTTATACCGTTGACATATTACCCATAATTCTCAATCTAGTCGTTATACACTCTATACACCATATGTCAAGCAGTGATGTATCGTATATTAAGCAACAACATATTATACTTAACAATTCATGTACAATAAAAGAAACAAGATTTCCATAGTTTCCCAATCTTTATGTTTTAGTCAATTATTATATAATTACATGCATTGTTAAAAACATTATAAGTATACTACTTAATTCAAACATGCATAAATTATATACATGAACAATAAGTAGGTTTTACAAGTCCCCAACTAGACCAACCCTCACATTAATAATAGTGGGGACCATCTTCTCTACTCCCCAACGACAACCATTCTATTACGTTAAAGGTTATAACTATTCTTGTAAAGGTTGGACACGCACTTTTATTTGTAACAACTAAATATTAAATTGCCCTCTTGTTGCCCATAGCCATAGTTTTTCCTAAATCCAAGGTCTGCACATAAAACTTCTTGGTCACATGCATGCTCATTCTTTGGTCTCTTAATCTCAACAAATCAATAACCATCTCTTCAAGATTATCTATTAAATTTCTTATTTATTTAGGTACAATAATTAATTTTGTTATTGATACCACGTTACTATTAGTGTTACCCATGCAAGTAAATTTGTTGTTTACTAGATGTCACACATGTAGCTCACATCAAAATTTGTGCAAATTGATTTCCAAATTATAGTGCATTTTGTAATATGCAAGTTTTACATATTTGATAAAAATTATGGCTTTTGTTGTAAACGCTCTCCTTAATTCAATGACACATGACAAATAAAGTTTAATATATCATTCTAAAAAATATTAAAATACATGTAAGGCCTTGTTTTGTTGTAATCATTTATCTTTAGTATAAAGAAAATTTAGATGTAAATTGTTATGTCATATGTATAGTGTGATTTGTGTATGATCTCCAAGGATAGCAAATATATGCAGTGACATATTGGTTATCTATGTTCTTACTTTATTCACATATGACTTGTTTTCCATATTCAATGCATTTGACATTATAATTATTTATTTACAATATTAATGATTTATATGGAGCTCATGATGCATAATAAGAGCACATCATTTAAAATAACTTCACCATTGATCATATGGCCATGATTGTACGTGGGACATAATGGTTAATTGTATCATTATGTTGTATAAAGGTTGGTTAATCCAATAAAAAATCCTGAGTAGTTGTGACTCTTCTATTTTAGGATAGTAGTGAACATCCCTCTAACCCAAACCGACATGATAATTATATCACCCATGAGCTATTGCAATTGGATGATAAGATGTATGATTCCATATATGAATATACATATATTATTCTTTGCATGAATATAGTGGATCATGATGCCAAATAGCTATGTCATGTGTATGGTTGTAAATGTTGTCTATTTGGCAAGTTTGACAATTACGTATTGGATAATATTGATGTACATAAATTTTGTGAACATTTATGTTATGTTAAATTAAGTTGATTAACATGATTAATCAGAATAAATAATTTTAATTAGCTTTTAAGAGTTGATGAACATCTTTACTTTCATTATTCTTGAATAATATACATGATAGAATATTCCATACTTTTGGTTTTTAATCTTATTCAATTGCATGTTGTAGAGAATTCATTCTCCTACACCTTGTACATGTTGTGACATGAAGTTTCATCTACTAATTGGTTAGAACCTCAAACATTACTTTATAGATTTTTTCAAACCCAGTTTACTTGATTAGTAAATTGCCATTTGAGTATTAGTAATAAATTACCATTTGATATTGGTATATTTAGGTGTTTTTATATTATCTTAATTACTTATCTAACCATCTTCAAGATTTTTTTTTTTGAATAACAATATATTGTTCACATTATAAGTGTTTATTATAAAATTTAATGTGATGATGTGTATATTTTTTAATTAAATGAGAATTGTTTGCTTTGGTTTCCAAATTCTTCTCTAACATATATCTTTTTTATTTTAATGATACGAAGTCAATTTATTTGGCCTTGATTTCAAGCTTGCTATCAAAGTTATTGATTTTTCTTATATTATCAAGATACAACACATAATGACACCACGTTGATTTAGCCTTTTATTTCTTCTCAAATAGAAAAGCATGTGCGCAGACAAGCAACATACACACAAATAACACAAAAAAATTAAAAATGCAATAATTGCCCAATGGACTAATGTAAAGCCAATTATAGGAATGGCTAATATAGGCATGATACGAATTGTTGTGGAGGAATGAAGGAGCAAATAATGAATAAGTTTCTTTGTTTAAAATCAATTGAATAAATCACTAAAACTAGAAAAAATAAATTGAATCATTAAATTTAATATTGTTTAATGTGTAATACATATGCTTGGTCTAGACATCAATTTTCAACTGTACAATTTAGCACTAGTTGAAGAAACATTGCTCACCCAAAAGAAGTTTGGACCCAACACGTATATTTTGTAATAAGTGACACCTAAAAATTTGAAGAATGCATCCTCCAACATGAGCAACTTACTTTGATTTCATAGTTTAAGTTAAATCAATTTTTATATGTAATTCATTTTCATTAAATAATAAAAGTTATATGTACCTATCGCAAGTTCATTTCTTGAAGTTGTTGCCTAATCCCAATAAGAAAACACGTAACATGTTATAACAAGTTGGTTATTTATATGTTAATTTTATTCATATGAAACTAATTGAGCATATTTACTATTGATCATACTTTTCATAAAAATTGGTAGATCATGTGATACCTATAATACATATTCCTCTATAAGTGTAATTGAATGTTGAATGTGATAATTAATGATAACAATTTTATTATATGATTGGATAACTAGGTTAACAAGCTCTCAACGAGACAACTCTATTGTTTAAAGTTAGCCATTTCCTCATTTTTGTTTTAGATTGGCTATAATGTTCCTCCAATTTTAATGTGACCATGATATATCCACAAAGTGATTATATTATGTTTGAGCTATGACAAGTAAACTATGATGCACATGATTACTTATATATATGTATATGTAACGTGTAGATATATTAGAATATTGATGCATACTAACTCTATTTTTTTATCATAAATATTGTTGAAATTCAAACGAGTGATTGGATAAGTTGAAATTTGCTTATTCATAATGTTGATATTCATAACTTATGCAAGTATTTATGTTTTTTGGCATTAGTTCAATTGACAAGTCTAAAACATTTAAGTAATTGGAAGTAACATTCGAACATTGATGCATGTCTTATTTTTTCATTTATAAACACCATGCATGATAGACTTTTTATACTAGTTTTATGTTTCATTTCACTTCTTATAAGCTATGAGAATATATTCATGTAGAAATTTTTATTATGCATTCCATATACCCTTAACATTCCCTTGTGTATATCTACACCCCAATCTTTATTGCCCAAGTGTTGCCAAGGGATTCCATCTATTAGTTTGCTTTGTAAACTAAGATGTTATTTCATATATTAACTTTTAAATCTATCTTAGTAATCAGTAGCAATCATCACATGCCTCCAGCATTATACCATTCATTGGGATGAATATTTAAGAGTTTAGTTTTATTGATTGTGTTGTTATCATTTAGGTTTAGGTAATCAGTAATATATCATTATTTGAAATACTATTATATTAATAATATGTATACTTTCCTTTAAATAATTGAAATTAATTATGTTTCTATTATCAATTTATCATTTTATTTTATCTATATAAATAATAACTCTTATTATTATACAAAATTAAATCATTTACCCTTGATCCTAAACATAAATTGTATAGATTGAGATTAAATCTCCCTTAACTATGCCTAGGTTATCAAGATGGAGTGCCTTCCAAACCTTAACTATGCCTTGGGTGTAGTATGCCCTAGCTGTTGGTTGTTTCCCTTTTCTACGTATGTTTCGAATGCATTCCATGCCCTAACAATGTGATACATTGATTCATATTACACAAAAAATAAGGAAAAATTTTTTTGTGGAAAATGAAAATATAAGACTAACATTGTCCTTTAACATCCATGAATTGTAGCTCACCGTCATTTACCTCCGACTACTTTTATGGTGAAAAATTCAAATCATTGCAAAAGATGGAAAAAAAGCATTAGGCTTTCAAAGTCATAGGGTACAAAAATGTCTCAGGTGCTGCAATCAGGCATCTAGGTATCCGTATTTTTAACGTACAGACTTTTTCAAGCATTCCTAATTAAATTATGCCAAATTCATACACAAGGAAAACCAATATTGACATACCGTTAAATCCACAAAAAATGGATGAAACAATATCATTCGCATAAACGTCAAAAATTTGAACCATCTTGCAGTATTCCTCGAAAGCCTTGCTCGAGGTTAAATAAAGAGGATTATGTCTAAACTATCATTGGAGCAACAATATATCTAATTGAGTGGTGGTTGTGGTGGGGACTTACCAAATTAAAACACGACAGAACAATTAACAAGGAAGATTGAATTCTCAGAGATCCACCTAGGGCTCGTTTGAGACACTTCAGATGAAGGAGGTGGTGCATGCACAGAATGTTAATCCTCTCCATCAGTCATCAAAATAACATAAAGAGAGATGAAAAAAGTCATAGTGAGCTTTCCCGCTCATCTGCAGCCAATTCACAATGATGACTGATTAGCTTCTAGAGAATTGGGTTATTGCATGGCGGGTCTAAGTCTGACCTGATTCGTTATTATTTTGACACCTTAAGATTAGATACATGATTATTAAAAGATCTATATATTTTCATAGTTAATTATTATTCAAGAACTATGAAAGAACAAGTGTACAAATTAGATGGAAAATATAAGAAAAATATTCATATAAACTATGGGAATGATTATTTTAGATCTTAAAAGATTAACTTGATAAAGTAGCTTAAATATTTTAAATATTTATTAAAACTATTATTACATAGTTTTTAAAACTAAAATATCCATTATATTTTTAAAACAACATTTTATTAAAGGATTTTTAAAATTTTACTTTTTCTACGCCTTTGAAAATTTTCTAACTTAAAGAATATGAGAAATTAAATTGATTGGCTAAAAGATCTTTCTTTATTAAAGTATTAAATGTTTGACTAGTACTCTAATAGATATTAAACATTCTATCAAGAAATATTTGTTAGTTTAAACTCAGCTATGATTTGTATATTCTATTGAAAAATCATCAAAACATTCGATAATTAACTGATGACTAGTCTGTTAAAAATTGCATAGTCTAATAGCTTAGTTTATTAATGGTCATATGGGGTTGCCAAAATCAACCTCTGTAAGATTCAAATTAATCTATTTAATAACAATTGGCGAGCTTCTTTAATAACGATATGATAATAATTAGACCATTTAATAAATATAAAATAAAAATATGCTTAACATTGAGTTGTTTTAAGAAATTATCAAACTATTTGATGCATAATCTCATTGTTAGCAACTCAAAATTGAACAATATCAAAAGGCTATAGAAAAGTTTGATGAACAATTTTGATCTCCATTAATTGGTACAATTTTCAATTTGATAAAAAGTTTGTTAAATTTGGTAGATCGAAAATGTACAAATTATAGAACATGTTTAGATTGTCTAATTGGTGGTAAAGTCTAGCTTGGCTAATTGGCTATTAATATTTTCTCATCAAAGCATTGCTAACAAGGATTAAGGCATTAAGTAGGAATATGAAAATATCTTAGAAGACTTTGGAGGTTGGTAAGCTAAAATTATTAGTTTTTAAGAATTATAGACAACGATGTTAGTTCTATAAATAGATGAAAAAACCTATGCATTAATAAATACACTCACTATGTGCAAACTTTGATACTGCTATCAGAAGTTATATATCCAATTGGCATCATTTTTTAAAGTACTTATATATATATATACACTAAATAAATTTTTAAAAAGTTTTTGTAAAGTTTTGTTATTGTTATTGTTGAATTTTGCTTAATCAAACTAGGATTTACAAGTGTTTGCCTTGAACGCTATGGGAGAAGAGAGAGCTTATTTTAAGAATTATTTATAGAAAAGGTTTCCACTTTTAACCTTGTGTGGGAAGGTTTTTACTTTTGGACCTTGTGTGAAGGGAATTGAAGGTTTAAATTTTTTTTGGAAAAAAATCTATTGTATGGCTTCTTTGCCAACACTTATGATAAAAGAAAGGAGAAGTGATGGGCCCAAGAAAAATTTCTAAAGGGTAGATATAAATTTAAGAATAAGAAATTAAATGATCTAAAAATTTAATAAGTCCTTATTTTTTTATTTTACTTAAACATTGTTTAATTATACCATAATATGCCTATTTTTCAATGACACATGTTTGGAGGTTGTTGGCTTGAGAATAGTAGTCATCTTTAAGAGTGAGTGTAAATAATGAAAATAACATGTCACATGAGTTGTCCACTCAATAAGTCTGAAGGCTACTTGATGGTGGTTATGAGCGATAATTTTATTACTTGGAGAATGATATCAATAATCATCAATTCGTTATTCTTATCATGTTCGTGGTCCCATTTCGAGAATATTCTTCAATCTTCCTTGTAATTGTGCAACCTTGTAATTGCACTACTATTAATTTAAATTGGTTAATAATATTTTTAAATATGATGGGTATGTTTGAATACATGGTTTTAAATACTATTTTAAACACTTTTTTTTTAAATATCTTTAAATATAATCTTAAAAATATCAAAACTATTTCTTTCTCAATTTTTATTTCTATAATTTAAATGACTTAATACATTTTTTTAATCATTTAAACAAATCATCATAAAATAAATGTACCACATGTAAACCAATGTGTTTTGGAAAAGAAACGTTAGACGTCACGAGAGAACATGCAGGAGACTTCTAGCAACAATTTTTATATTATTCACATGATGGTTTTTAATACCAAGCTAATATTACAAGATTCGGTTAACTAACTTTTTTGGGAACTCGATATTTTTTACTGTTAATGATAAATCAATTGTTTGAAGTAGAGTACATTGTTATTAGTTATCTTATAATAAGTTGTGATACATTATTTTGTCACATATATTTCATTATGTAGAATTGAAAACTTATTTTCTCTTTTTTTATGTAAAGCTAGTCTCTTTCAAATAAAGTTAAAATGGTATACCATTTAGTTGGAAAAGAAATTGAGCAAAAAGATATTCTATTCAATGTCCTACTCAATTACGTAAATTTGTTAAATTCTAAACTTTTGATATAATTCTCCCAAACAATTATATTAACATCATTAGTATAAAATTATTCAAATTTAATTTTAACTGTTACAACTAATCTTATAAAACGAATTATTATCTAATACATATATAAACAATTATGACTAGATAAGTGATATATGTATATATATATATAATGAACAAGTGTTAAAATTAGAAGAGAAAAATATTAAGGTCATCAATGGGGGATGCTTGTCATTGAATCTTTAATAGTTGATCTGATAGAGTTAGCTTAATAATATTAAGTATTTACCGAAATTATCATTACATAATTTTTAAAATTTAAAAAAAATTATCACATTTTTTAAACTACAATGGATTAAAGGATTTTAAAAATTTATGCTTATCATACAAATTATGATTTAACTAATTTAAATAACTTGAGAAATAAAATTAATTAGCTAAAAGATTTTAATTGAATAAATATCGTTCACTAAAAATTCATAGTCAATTTGATGAAGTCTATGAATTAATGAAACTTTTTAAAATTGGTCAATGGTTTGTTTATCACCAATTGAAAATATTATATGGATATATTTTTGAAGTTAATTTTTGAACAAGAAAAGATTATTATGTATTTTTGAAGTTATTATTTGGTGAAATAAATTTATCATTAGCTCTCATAGATTTGATGAACATAATATTTTATAATATTTAGATTAGTTTGCAAATTATGAGAGAGAATTAATTATATACTAAATACTCTGAGAGTGAATTTTTGAATTTTTTATTTTAAAAATCATGAATTGACCAAAACACATACCAATATAAAACAAAAAGAAATTTGTTTGAGACCAAAACACATACCAATATAATTTGAAATATATCATCTCCAGTAGGTTGTGTTATGAAATAATCAAATATAAATGAGACTCGATGTATGAAAACAGGTTATAGATATTTAAAGATATTGAATTTTGTTGCAAGTTGACACTTTTAGGATGTATAGATTCATATCATGTGTACAATGATGCATGTTTACAATATCTATGCTATGGATTGATGTAGAATAAAAAAGTGATTATGTAAAAATTCAAACAACTAAATTGTTATGAAAATAATTACTTTGTTCATGACTTAGACTTAACATTTATAGTATTTTTATAAAAAAATAAAGACATTATTTTTGTGAAATTAATTATAATATTTTGACTTGTAAGTTATTTTCATGTCAAGCCCTTTAATACTATACTTTTTTTTAAATATAATAATGAAATTGAAACACAGGAATAGTCGAAAACTAAGGAAGACATGAATGAGAAGAGCGTTTTTGTAATTAGGAGATTAATTTCTCAAGAAGTTTCTTTCAAGGAGTTTTAAATTCACAAAGTTTTCAAATTTAAGGAATCTAAAAATATTTTAGATAAAAGTCTTATACAATTATATAGATGTTTGGATATAATATTTTCTTAAAAAATATATAATATTTTAATTTTTAAAAGAAACATGAAAATTTTGATAGAACAAAAAAATTCTACAAATTCTACATTACAATGAGACCATCTATGCAAACACAAACTGCTATATGCTAGTGGGTGTAGCTTCTACACTTGATAGGTGGCTTGGAATAAAAAAATTGTGTCGAAATGGTTTATGAAGTTTAATCTAGTCATTCATCCTCAAACAGATAAATAAATAAAGAGAATCATTAAGATTCTGAAAGATTTACTTAAGACTTTGTATATTAGATCTTAGAGGAGGTTAAGAAAGTTGTTTATCATTAATAATTTTTTTAATAATAATAGTTATCAATATAGTTTTGAAATTGCATCATATGAGGCTATATATGAAATGAAGTATTTCTTAAATCTATGTTGGAATAAAAGAAAAGGAAGAGTTCTATTGGATCCCTAGATTATTGAGAATTCCATGAAAGGATAAGAATTATTCAAGATCAATTAAAGATAACTCAAGATGAGAAGAAAAAATACTTTGATGCAAAGCACTGATTAATAAAATGAGTTAAAATCTAAATTTAATGGTCCCTCTAAGTTTCTAAAAGAGTTGGAAAAATGATATATTTGATTGTTTTGACTCTTTATATATCAGGAATTCATAAAACATTTCGTCTTTTTAATTTTATGAAGATGCATTCCACAACCTTGTTATGTTGTTAATTATATTGGTCTAGATATCAAAATTTAATCAAACTTATTTAGATATATAAGTGAAGATCTTAAAAAAATGGAGAACCTGCTAAGAAACAAAGCTATTATAATGATAAATGTTATATAAAAATATCAAGCAGAAGGAAAACCTACATAGGAAGTGGAAGCATACATGATCGTCTAATTGCCAAAACTTTTCAAAATTTCAAGAGAATGTTTATGGAGGGAAGATTGGAATATATACATATATATATATATATATATATATATATATATATATATATATATATATATATATATATATATATATATATTTATTTATTTTATACTATAAATGAAAAATTAAGTCAATAAAGTTTTAATAATATATGTATGGACGTAATAAAGTCATCTGTTTTAAATATGATACTGATATTTTAAAATATTATTAAATTAATATAATATCAAAAATTATGTCATGATTTTAAATGAATTCAAAAAGTTTAATAAGACCAAAAAAATTTAAAATAGCTTCTCAAAAGTAATCCAAGGCAATGGGTTAATAATTTTGAAAAGTTTAAATAATTAGCAATGAATTTAAGATATATATACATACATTTAAAATTTTGGAATAATATTTTTGTAATTTCATAAATTAATTCCTCACAGCTGAACATAGATGGGATTGAAGGTGATATTTGATTGTATTAAGAGAGTTACAAATGAGAGTATAAATAAGGCAGAGAGAGGAAGCTCAAGTAGATTAAGAAAAGTGAGTTGAGAGAGAAGATGAAGGAAATGAGAAGGTTTAACTTGGAGAAGCTTAGTAAGGAAAAGAAGAAAAAGAAAGAAGATGGATATTGGAAAGCTTTGGTGCAACTAAAAGGGGAGTGTGGAATGAAAAGAGAAATTAGTAGAGCTATCAGATATCATTGATGGCTAGCAAAGCATGGAGCAACAATTAGTTGAGGTAAAGTGTGGATTCAATAGTTATTTTTAATTGAATTCAACTTGGTTTTTATGCAATAGTAGAACTTTTGTTTTAATCGATAAATTTTCAAACTAAAAATCATTCACTAAGTAGCAAATAAATTAATACTCTTTGCATGATAGATTAATAAAAAAATCTTCAAATGTATTTAATAATTATTTACTAATAGAATGCTTTCAAAAAAAATTTTTCTATAGCATATTTTATGAAGAATTTTTAATGGACCCACTAATAAAAATTGTTTAAGAAATTATTAAATTCAAAGTAGGTTTAACTCGTTTGTGGAGCTAAAGCGAGTAAAGAAGCGAGCTAGAAAAAGTACCTATTTGAAAGAAGGGCTCAATCTTTCTCTGCAAGGATTTTTGTCAAGTTAGAATATACTATGCATAAGCATGAAGTTTTTTTTTCAACTTAATGGAAGCTTCCTTACACTTTTCCCATGAGCTTCACCTCATCTACAGTCTCTTTCAACCTCCTACGGTGGCAATCTAGTTTTTCCTGCATTGAGCTACGCTTTGCCCGCAAGTCAATGATCTCTTTTTTACTTGCTGAAGCTTCCTACAAGGGCATGCATCCACACTAACAACATTTGAGGAATGAGTTATTCTATTTAAGCCAAATTTGAAAAAAAAATCGAGCAAATCTCATATCAAAATTGTAAAAGCACAACTGAAAGTTACATGATTTGTAGTTGTAATAAATCTAAAGCAGTCCCAAAAGAAGAGGGAAACTTCATTTTAGATGCAATGTTAAACTAGAATTTGAAAACATTACTTTTTCATTAGAAACATAACCCTCTTTTTTTCTTAAGGTTGGGGTAATATAACCTTAACAATTTCTTAGAAATGTAGAATGGAAAATAAGTTGCATTTAAGATTGACATTTGCAATTAGCTTTGTTCATAAAGACTTTACTAAACAACTAGACTGAAAAACAAATTGAGAAAGAGGAAGAAATGGCTTAAAGTGAGAGAAGAGGGGAGAGATGGGGAAATAGGAGAGAGAGAGAGAAAGAGTAAAAAGGAAATTAACAAGCATGTTCAATGTAGTGTTCGGGTCACATAAATAACGGAGCTTGTTCAAAGCAACACTTCTGCAAAACTCCTGAAAAAACTTTATAAATAATAGCTAACTCCTCAAATTGATGATTCACCTACCATTTGTTTTACCCTACTAAAGTGATAACAACCAACTTTACAAATTACAATAATGAAAAACATACATGAATAGTAAAAAAAGACAATTTCACTTGAAAATCCAAAATTCAAAAGAAAAAAAAACTCATTTTCATACTTACAAACATCTTCTTTAGAACTCAAATAGATAGTTTTAAAAGAAACATCACTTTTATCACTTTTCCTCTAGGCTTTCCCTACAAACAAGTGACTCACATCCTCAATGTCATGGTATCTTATAAAGTAGAATATAGATTACAAGTTACTTCAAATATTTCGTTTGATTTCACCATAATTATGATAGCTTATTTGACACTTTATAAGCCTCTAAGCCATGCACCACCATCCACTTGCATATAAAAAAAATAGGACAATAGATGCTTGATCTGCATGTCTACATCAACTTCTCATCAACGTATATTGTCGAATTGTGAGAACAATATGATTGAACTCTGAAGCATCTATTTTCCAATAGATTCGTATAGTTCAAATTGCTTTGACTTGTGATTTTGTAATCCTACAAGTTCAAATACAACTCAATACATATGACCTGTGCAACTTCTTATTCATCTTTAGTGGACTTAATCAGACTCAACATGTTAATAATCTTTTAGTGGGATAATTGAATCTTGTACATCTATGCAGGTAATCTCCTCAAAATTTTAACTCTTTTTATGCATCTTTCCTTCTCATCATTTTTCTCAAAAACTCAATAGAGTAATACATATTATTAGCCTGTTAATAGTGTTAACTTTGTTAGCATGTCTATTTAAATATCTATACTAAGAATTTTGCTAATACCCCATCAATCAATAGCCTGATCTCAAGAAACTTCAGTTGTATGAGCAAAGTTCTTTACAAGACAAATTGCATTTCCACAATCATTGAATATAATAAAAATCAAACCTTTCCTTTTCTCCTAGAAGAAATGTTGTCTCTTTACATGCCCTTGTGAAGATGACGTTTCAAATTTGGCTATAGAGAGCCACATATTCTAAAGTTGAGGAATTTGGCTAAGTATTGTTGTACAACTAGTACATGTATCCTAAGGTACTCTTCTAAATATCAATATCAAATTTTAAGCTACAATATATATAACATATAGTACTATGACATTCCTTCATATACATAAGAACCTATTAAATCCTTTGTCAATGTTTTCGATATGGGCAACAAAACCAACTATATATTTAGGGTCAAGCCTTATACATAAAATGATATGCATAAGATTCCTATTATAAGTAAATATGATATCTTGGACAAGTATTTCCACTAATGAAAATTTGGTGATCACTCTTTGCTTGACATAAAATGACTTATAAGTGAAGCAAAAAATCCATCTATACTCCAAGTTGTTCATACTAGATTTGTATTAGCTAATCAAGGAGAAGAACAAAATGGTTTTATGGGTTTTTTTGATGTTTTACTCAAAGTAAAGTAGTGGCACCACCCACACAATGGAGGCTTCATATGCTTCAAGTGTTGGTGATACTTTATTCTTAGAACTCCCCATTAGCAAAGGAAGGGTAATGCTACACTTTTTTAGGGAAAGGGAGTTGCAAGGAATGATAAAGTTCCCGTTGGCTAGGACTGATTCCTTTTAATACTTTTCATAAACTTTTGGGCTTCAAAGGCCCTTAGAACATAACTAACAAAGTTAAATGATGCACACTCATGCAATTGGTAACATGGAATCATGTATGAGCATAGCCATAAAGACAACTGGCCCATGAATATCTCCTATAGGTTGATAGCGATAAATATGAATTAAAATTGTAACCCAACTAAGACCAAGATTTTGTGATGTTGTAATATTTTTTTGTTATAACCTAACCTTACTACTTCAAGATATTATTTCTCTTTCATAGTTTCATATCAATAAAAAATATTTTATCCTAAAAGGTATCTCAATATCTTAAAACCTTGGTATTATATATGTAATTTAGAATTTGTCTCTTCATTTTTTATGTGAGAATAAAAACTATTGTCTCCTTGCACCTAAAAGAAACTAAGATGATGTTTTTCTCAGAGATTGAACTTTTTAGAAATCACTTAATAATCATTCATTATTATCTTTAGCCCTTGGTGTCATAGGCTCGCCACGTTTTTCTTGATTCAACTCGTACCACATTATATTATAAAAAGTATAATTCCAGCACGACAATACTAGGAGACAATCTTATTTTATAAATTTAGTGTCCCTTTTTGGTTCTCTTATAATAGTCAAAAAAAATTTTGGCATTAAAAGACATATTTACATTATAAAACTATGCTTCTATATATATAGCTTTGATATAACACTTATCTACCTAGAGATATACTGAGAGTAACTCTTTATCTAATAATTCAATATCTAAAATATCATCTAATGATCATTTACATTTTTCTATCAATGATGCTATAGGCTCATTAGCTTTAGCTTGGTTTTTCCTTCAACAACATAGTGTTATAGGAGTATCAATTTGTTACCATAGTATTACAGCATAACATATCATGTTGAGATATTACTATTCTTTGGATTTTTCCATACCAATCAAAACTTGTTTTATCCCATAAGGTGCATATACATCTACCTTATTCTAAACTTAATTAGTATTTTTAGTTACAATAAAAATTATAATTCTTTATTTAATTTGACACTAAAATTTATGATTATAGAGAAAAATTTAGATAAGATACTACCAAATTAAATTTTTTGATGTTATCTTTTAGAAAACTTTCTTTTTAAATTATGACTAGAAAGAATAATCGACAATAAATTATTTTACATTCTCATTAATGAATAAATGAGAAAAATATGATTCTTCGCTCCATATACTATCATCACAATTACTTCTTTTAGCACCTTCGTCCCACATTAAAACATTTTCTTAGCCCACATCTATGACATCCTTCGAGCTCTTCAACTAGACACATTCTTTCATAATTCATGAGTCTCAACAACTAGTTCTGGTCACGAAATGAAATTTCTAAAATAGGTTTGCACTACGCTCCAACATAATGTTAAGAGGTTGCACCACTAGATTGCATTCAAATGCAATGTTGGAAGGTTTGACCACAACTATTTGATCTCCCAAAACAAACTTCTAAGTCCATCTCCCTATATGGATAAAGAATATGCAAGCAAACATTGCCTTTAACATTCTTAAAGACAAAATGGGCTGTTCCACATTGCCTTTTAGGTTCCTTCCCATACCCTTTAAAAGTTCTTATCGATATGGAGCCATACAATGTCACTAACCTTGAAACCATATTCCACTCACTGCTTATTATACGTTTTCCTATTATAGTTGTGTGGCTCTTCCATCAACTTCTAAGTGTATCCTTCAAATCTTATTGAAACTATTGTGCACTATGTTGCGGTAATCCCTCAATACTTTCAATTGTTTCAATTCAAAACTCTAAATTGAATGAGCTTTATGGACTAAATCCTAATTTATATACTAAATAGTCTTCAACCAGTAGAAACATGGCCTTACCTGTTGAAAGAAAACTAGACATAGAAGAGACTTTCATCCAATACTCTAAAATATCATAAACTGTACCTCCAATTTATGATATTATAAACAACATATCATTGCACAAATTTCTCAAACTCTAATTTTTAACAAGAACAATACAAGTTCAATTTGTTGGATCAGGATAGTATTTTTTTCATTCAAAAGCAACCAACCACCACTGAAGTATGAGTCTCTTGAACCAATCTCAACTAATCCCTATTAGAAGGCATGCAAAATTATATCCTTAATAGAGAAGGCGTTCACCTAAGTGAAAATAAGATAGCTTTCATTGCTTTCACATTTGATCAATCCCCATTAAAGTCAATATCTTTGTTATTTCTCAGCACATTCTCCTTATGCATCTTTAGTTAGACCCACTTCACAAAAGTTAAACAAAAGTTGCTTACTGCATGTTTCGAAAGAAAGCCAACCAACTTATTTCGAGCTCCTTTCCTATATGTGATGACAATGTTGAATTGTTACGAATAGGTCATGTGCTTAATGTGGCATGGCTATTGAAACTTGCTAGGTTCCACAAGTATTGCAGTGGTCTATCAAAGTGTGCAAAATTTCATTCCCAACAAACACAGCAACCAATGTTTCATGGCTTGCTGTAATGCTAAAATCTCCATGTTGTATGACCATGAGTTTCCATGAGATTCTTTTAGTAGCATAAAATAATATGCTAGAAGATGTCCTCAAAGCATCAACACGATGCTAATTTCATGGCTTAACACATTGAATGCAATCTTAAAAGAAAGTCATAGATTAGGAAAAATCAAACGTGTGCCCATAATTTATTCCTCAAAAAGGGAAAGTGTATGATTTTTCTCTTAAACTTCAATTTCACTTTTATTAGTACATGCAATAGTATGACAATCTTAATGAAGTTTTTAATTAATCATGAAGCTAGTAGCATGCCTCCATGAAGTTCCTTACCTCAGTAGCATTACTTTGTTTTGAACATTCTCACATGACTTGCACCAAAATTGCATCAATTCTCCATTTTCCTTTTTTCACCATATGCACTAGATAAATCAAGATCATAGCTTTAACTTGTGCTACATTAAGTTGAGTTTCCACCTTTGGAATGACTTATTAGAGAAACTAGTTTTACTTCATTCATAGGCTTTTTGAATGAACAAGTTTTTCTTCTCATGCTTATCAATTTCATTCTTTCTTCCTCCCTTGTTTCTTGCCTCTCTATTCTCCGCCAAATAACCTGAACCATCCCACATGTACTTCCACTAAACTTACTCATGCACGTACACTTGACCACATTCTAGTATTAATAGTACACATATTCGACACATAGCATACTCAAATTGTGTAGGAATAATACCAAAAATTAAGCTTAAAGAAATATATACTTATGATGGGATCATTATATCCTAATACAAAATTATGACAATAAAAATCAAGGCAGTGATTAACATCAATCCTAACAAATTTGATGAAATAATTAAAAATTAATAGATAATGTTAATAAAAAATCACTTGTAAAAACAAGATGCTTTAACTGTAGTTAATATAGTGGACAAACATTTAGTAAAATAAATGTACTACATTTCTTTTATGCCTGCTGAAAATCATAAAAAATTTCATACCAAATTTCTAAGCTTCATATCACGAGTTAAGTTTCATAGATTATTCCTGTTATATTCACATTACAAAAGTATAAATCACAGTCTCACATTTATTTGCAAATACCTTGCACAGATTCTTTGGAAGATGAACATTTTCATTATTTCAAATCTTGAGTTTCTTAGTTAGAGTTCCCTCTTTAGAGTCTGTGGTAAATTTTGCAAGCTCAACTTCTAAAACAACTTCTTTAAGTTGTTGATCTAATCAATGAATAAGCATATGAATTAAAAAATGTAGTGAAAGAAGGAATAGTTTCAATGCCATGTGCTTCTTCTATCTTGATAGATAGTTGAGGGAATCTTCTGAACTTCTAGAAGCAACTTTTGAATAGGATGAACTTTGTTCCTGCAAGATAAAACATCTTCAAATTCTAAAATAGGAAATCAAAACCAATAGATGGCTGAAGTATAATGACAGAGAAGCTGAGAAGCATTGATAAAAACTTAACACTAGTTCAAAAATTAGTTGTTATGCAATATCAAGGATTTACACCATTCTAACAAGCTCCTCTAGTAGTTTTGCATCAACTAATGCAATATTCAATTTCCTGGATATAACATCTAATTCAGTTTCTAGAATTTCATTTTTAACAACTTCTTCCTTTTCACCAATTGCAATTTCCAAAGCCTCTTTCATCGAAGCAATATCAGCCTCCACTTCAAACACATTGAATACAAGCTTTTGATACTCATCCTAAAATAATACATGAAACAAACATAATGTACCAAACCAAATCAAATCAATTCACTTAATATAAGGAATTGAATACTAACAGCAAGTATAAATTAAAAAGACAAATATCATAGAGAAAATAAACTTTGGAGTTCAAAAACCTTCTCCATATGCTCAAGCCAAGCTCAATAAAGTTCATGATTTGGTTAAGCATACTAACACGTTAGGAAACAAACCTTTATTCTTCTAGTTTAATCTCATATGTTTACAATATTACATCTTGCGTTGTTGCTAGTTACTAACTAGTTGATAAATTAACTAGCAATTGCTTAGGGCCTAGTATAAATAGAACACAAGCAAACTTCCATCTATGACATTTACATGCAAATTTTTATGGGATACAACATTTGACTCAAGCTTCAACATATTGCGTTCTAGTAAAGCTCATTCACCTTGCAAACTCTTAACTTCTCGTTTAATCTGAGGTTTCTCACTCTAAAAAAGGAAATGTTCACCTTCAATGAAACAAAATAAAAAAAACTCGAAGTAACACATCTGTGATAATAGTAATTTGCTCAAGCTTTACTTTGTCCTTGATTGTATTGTTTAGTTTGCTTTCGATATCCCTGAATTTTCTTTTTGTCTCATCAAGTTCCTTTCTTAGTCATTCTTTCTCTCTAACAAGAGAAGAAGATGATAAGCATGACACTTCTCCATATCATCCTGAAGACCTTGTTCCAACAACATCTACTTGGATCAAAATAAGAATGGAAACATCATCCTAAAAAGAATAAAAAGGGAAAGACTTGATTTAGCATAATGCAGTAATCTTCTGGCTATTTTCAAAGCAACACTTGAGCTCATGAATTTGTTTTTGATTTTGATATAGTTGGTTACCAAACAGATTCTACATTTGAGTGATTTTTTTAGATAAAGAATTGTGGTGTATTTTGACATAGTTGGTTACCAACAATTTTGAGTGGTCGTGCAAAAGGCACTGATAATTTAGTTACAGATTGCATGAATGTTGGATTATTATTGCTTTATAAGAATTTTGTTGTGCCACTTAATAAGTGAATTGTTATTTGTTAGTAATGCTCTATTTTGCCCTAAAATGATTTCCCCTATTATTTGATGAGTTATGTACTGAAACAAAATTATTTGATTAATTAAAGTGTTATTTTATCAATCCAATAAGCCCAACTAACCATATTTAGGAGCTTTGTTCTAACTTTATATTTTCCTTATTATTAATAATTGGTTATCCTTTTTTTATTTTTTTATTTATATTATTAGTTTTAGTAATCAATTATTATAATAGCAATACTTCTTGAAATAAGTGATTAGTGTAATATTTCCAAAGATATGATCAAGAATAAAGTACTTTTATGAATAGCGTCATTAAATTCAAAAGATCTCTTTTAGTTTATCAATTGATTTAACTAAAAACTTGTCATTCTTATTTTTTTCATGTTTATGATATTTTCCAATGGTGTATTTTCCTTTCAATTTTTTCATGAACTCTAAGTAAGAGAGGCTCTCTCATTAAATGTAGTTGTTGATGAAATAAATTTCTCTTATTTGTGTGCTTCCATCTTTGTGAGCAAAGAGTGTGTACCCAACTCTAGTTAAATAGATTCCAACTATCCCTTTCGTGCAAGAGACAAGGATTGAAAGTGATGGATCTTCTACTGGAAGAGCTCCCAACAAAAAAAATTAACCTTTCTATCAACACTCATAAATATTCCCCACTTTGTACTCTTTTAATCCAATCACCAAACTATCACCTTCCTCAATAAGGCGTGAGATCCTAGCCTACCATCTTGTTATCCCATTATCAACCCCACAAATCCGAACCTCCAACTCATCACTCCTTTCTATCTTTCATACTTTACATGCTATATTCCTAAGGAAATATAAGCCATCATCACCAAAAAAGGGCACTCTTTCTGTAGCATTTATCTTTTTAATGACAACCTAAAGTAAAGGCTAGTGATTCATCTATTCGAGCACTCCAAATAAAG
Organism: Vanilla planifolia; assembly: GCA_023846275.1. Taxonomy (NCBI): domain Eukaryota; kingdom Viridiplantae; phylum Streptophyta; class Magnoliopsida; order Asparagales; family Orchidaceae; genus Vanilla; species Vanilla planifolia. The sequence goes on from JAIUJO010000265.1 coordinate 337,242, forward strand.
TTTTTTTTAATTTGAGTGAAATTTTATGTGATAAAACCACTTAGTAAAACTTTACATTTATCTCTTAATGTGTTACCACATAACCCTAAGAAGTATATGATATCTTCTAATATTTTCTAAAAATCTATTAAGAATTGCAATATTATCATCTCAAAATTAAACCATAGTAAAAGTCTAATTTATCTCATATGAACTTTGTTTCAATGTTATGTTTTTCTACTTAGTATTAAAAAGTTATATTTTAAAAAAAATCTACTAATACTTCTTTCTACTTCAAAAAAATTTCCTTTACTTAGTGTATCCACTAAAGAACTCTTAATTAGTTTTGGACAAATTCTATCTGAGGAGATACTACAAAAGCATTAATATGACTCCCTATGATCTTTCTTAACAATCATATAGTTTTATGCATGAGTTCGTTTTGCAAAGTGAGACCATGATCACTTGTCATTTTTTTTGAAATGCTTGTCATCTGAGCTTTGGTAGTCTATAGTTGTAGTTACTTTACCCATAATAATTATTTTAAATAAAACAAATATATAAAAAAGTAAATATCCCTTATTGATATCCTCATGTGTGAAACTTTTGTATGATCACAAAGACTAGTAAGTTTTATCAGTTATCAAACGAAAGTTAAGAATCAAATCAAAACTAAAGATAAAACTTAATCCAAAATTACATGATAAAACTATCTTAATGAATAGCCCAACTCACCCAAATGGTTAGAATTTAATGACCTATCCTAATCTAACTTTATATTTTCCTTATTATTAATAACAACTTCTCTTTTTTATTTATTTAATTATATTATTAATTTTACTAATTAATTATTACAATAACAATACTTTTTGAAATAAGTGATTAGTGTAATATTTCCAAAGATATGATCAAGAATAAAGTACTTTTTAAAATGGTTGACATATGATAAATGTCTTAGAATGTTAATATTTTTTGTAAAATAATTAATTTAAGTAAAATTTAGTTTTTGTGCCTCCATAGAATTATTTTAATCAAGCTTAATATTTAAATCAAAATATAATTGTAATAAGTAAAACTAAATTAAAAATATTTGTCATAGTTATTTGCCACTCAAACAAAGATGAATATCATAGAATTTCACTTTTGCTTCTATTTCTTTTTAGATTTTCCCATGAACACAAGTATCATCTATCTAAAAAATTAAAATTACTTAAACAGTGTCATTAGTAGTGCTTAGAGTTTATGATCATCAAAAAAAATAGCATCATGAGAAGTTAACACAACAATCCCCCTCACTTGATGATAGCAAAACTTTTGAAGAAATTGATAGAAATATAAACTATTTATAAAAGTAATGTGCATAAGCAATAATGCTCCACCTTCATGTTCATTTTGACAAGAGTAAAGCTCCTACTTAATGTTTTCTTATTTTAATCATTTAATTTCTTTTCTTCCACTCTTTGGCAGCACATAAAAGGAGTTAATCTATATTTAGTAAATTGTTCACAAATTTAGAATTTTGTGAAATTATTATATTTTTTTTCAAATTATAACTTTATAAGTATTACTAAGATTTATTATATAGTTATCTTGTGTTATGGATGACTTGAAATTTATTGCAAAGGCTAACTGGTTATGATAAGATTAAGTTTTAACAAAAATAAAAAATTTATCTATAACTTATTCTTTTGGAAGATATTTATTAAATTTCAAGGTTTTAAGATTTTCTTTAACTGTTTTCTTTTTTCTTGCTTATTTTATTTGAATTTCTAAACTTAATTTCTCAAATCCTATGTATACACACACACACACACACACACACACACAAACATATATATATATATATATATATATATATATATATATAGAATATTTCTAAATGGAATTAATTCATCAAAGTTGTAATGTATAATACTTGATTTTAGTTATTAAATTTAAGAACATAATGATTTTTGCTCCATCATATTTAGAATAATTAAGGCACTAGTTTCATTCATATGAAGTATTTTTCCTAAGGAGATAAATCTTTATAATGAAATAATAGAAAAAGGCTATTATGACCTTACATTGAAACTAACTTGCCAATTGAATAAAACAATTTGATGACACAAAATGTACATTAATATACATAAAAGTCATATACTTAAACGAAAGCTTAATGAAGCACAAGTTTTACAATTTAATGAATTATAATTAAATAAAAATAATAACTTAGTTTTTTTGAGAAGACAGTAGAGATCATTAATGTGTCAATTGAAACGTGCACCATAAAAAGGTGTTAATGAGCATCGAGCTGTAAATGTTTCAATATTATGACTTGAAACTTTTTCTTTATATTTTATAAAAAATTATTATTTTATCTTATTCAAGAATTTACCAATTTATAATTTTTTTAAAAAAACTAAAAAAACTTGTCAAATTGACCAAAAAGATAATAATATTTTAATTAAAATATATACCATACTTTTTAATTAATAAATTATAAAAATCATAATAACTAAAAGACTCATTACTTTGGAGCTAATCCAATGGAGGACTCTTGGATGATTAGATAATGAAAACGTCTCAATTAGATGGATTAGAATAAAGAAATGCTATTTAGAAATTATGATTTGATCTAGTCTGTTAAATCTAAATCATAATCTAGTAGTAGGATTTTTCTCTTACTTGTGGGTAAATCTTGGATTGTGTGATCACAAAACTATGTGATTGGATAGAAGATCAAAATAGGTATCTTTAAAAGGTGAATGAGATTAGAATCATTCGATCACATAATTGTCCAACTAGATAGCAAAAGTCACTTGAACAATTTTTGAACAATCATGTGAAATGGATATAAGTTTTATTCCCACATTGAATAAATGATGGTTAATCAATGCTTTGTTAGAGCTTTCTTGTGTTACACATTCTACATATTTTTTAGGGTTTCCTACCTGTGCTTTGTGCCAAATTTAAGTAATGTTGAGATTCTTAAGTTATGAATAAAACAAAAATTGTTCGACTGGTTCAAGAGTTATTTTATAAAACATGATAAGCATTGCTAGCGATATTCACACATTATGCTCTGATTGATACTTTTAGTTTTTTAGCAATATGTATTTCTTTTATTTTAATTATATTATTATGTTTTTATTAATTAATTTTTATAATTAAAATGCCTTTTTTGCAATAGGTTTTTCAAAGACGATTTTGAATGGTATGATAAGAATTAAATGGTTATTTGGATTGTAAAGATAATATTAATATTTTAGAATCCTATTAGTTTTCTAAGATTATTAATTTAAATATAACTTAACTTTTGTTCCTTATTTGTGTGATTTCAATCAAACTTGATGTATAATCAAAAAATTAAAACAACTAAAATTAAATTTAAAATAAATATATTTGTTAAATTCAAACAACAACACTTCTTGTTTTTTAAATTCTCCAGCAAAAACGAATATCAGGTTTCAAAAATCTACAAATTCACTCAAACAAATGTATTAGTAATTCTTAGTTTATTGTTATGAAACAAAATAGCATGACTAAATGTCAACAACATAACATAACACAAATATATTAGTAATTCTGATTTGTCTCCCTCTTCCTAACCATTATAACTAATTTCCATTTCACTCGCAAATATAACATCTATGTTATTAGTTTCTTACCTCTCACAGATCTCTCCATTTGGTACATAATGTTTTTTTGTTAGATATCCCTTGTGACAAAAACCTTATAAAGACTACATTTTCTTGCACATTCTATTGCAATTGATTTTTGAAATTTTTTTTTGACAAATTTCGTAAAGAAAACTCCAATTGTGATTTATTTAATGAAATAATTCATATATTTCTAATGACATTTGGCACTTTGTTATTTTTCCTTAAAAAGTCACTTAGAATTAAATTAAAACTATTTTAAATAAGTGTTGGTATTTTTTTGACATATCCACTTCAATTTGAAGTAGAATTACTATTTATGGTTTCTTTTTATTTGTTCAACCATATTTGACTTCTAATCCATATTATTATTTCTTTCAAGTTATAGTCTTTGTGGTCTTATACAAAAATATCCATATGTAAATTTCATTTCATCACATTCAAAATAAATTTTAAAATACACTTACAATATTCAAGAAATATTAAATAAATTTTAAAGTCTTTTAAATATTTAATATACTTCCATAATAATAGAATTTAATCATTCAAATTAAAAAATTTTTGGCTGTCTATAAAGAGTCTCTTGCTCAACTTTCCAAAACGCTACTAGTTAGTAGAACTTGTCCATTGTACATTCAACATGGGATGCTGTTCTTCCTTATTTTCTTGATTTCTCATGTTAAGAATCCCATTGGCCTTTCCTCATTAAACAATCTTGGATAAACCACCATGCTATATATGTAGTATTAGCAACAACATTTATTAAAACTAAAAGACAAAACACATGATGTGCTCTGACTAATGACAATGGCAAAACTATCTTGTAAGTAATGTAATAATTTATTTCAATAGTCTATGAAGGAACCAAATTTTTATCTTTAATTATACTCATTTTCCAAACATTGCAATGCATTTCAGTAGAAATACCTTTGTGAATTCATGATCCTCTTCTTAAAAGCCTACTTAGTTTTCTTTCCAAAATTTCCCTAGAGTAAACCTATTTTTTTTTAATTCATGTTTAGATTATGGGGATATTCTTAATACATTCAAAAATCACATCTCAATCTAGAAGCATACTCTTAATTTGTTCATATCAGTATAACGACAATTTATATAGGATATTACATAATACTATGTAAAGTGTCATCTGTATGCTAAACTAATAATTATTATAGTGTAAGAAAATTAACTAAAAGTCTAATTATCATAGCTACATCAAAAACCTAATTTTCATAACCTTAACTTATTCTTAAGTCTTTTAAATTTTCTCTTTCATTGATTTCTATTTTTACCCTAGAATGTCGTCTGGAACATTTGTTGACTACAATATGCATCACACAACCTTTTAAAAAAGTATGATGTAACTTTCGAATCCTTATGTAATACAATTATTTTTTCCATGCCACATAAGACTTACTCTTTTTTCAGCATAGATTTGACCTATTATTTTATGAAACAAATGTTTCCTTAATACGCAACATATGAATTTTTAGCATAAAGTAAATCTAACACGAAGTGCATCAAGTTCACTAGAAATTACTAATCATTAGTCAGTATGATCAATTAGGTTAATGATAAATTTGCATCTAGTCATCATTTGTTGATATTCATAGGTTACTCTTAACCATATCTATGAAAGTATAATAATAAATTCACATTTAAAAAGGATTAAATTAGTTGTATGAACGCAAAACTATTCTTAAGTTTTCATAAGTATAGTTAAATAGGGAAATTTTGAAAATAATGCTACCTAAAATTTCTTAATGCAATCAAATTCTATTATTCCTTCAGTAAATTAGTTTTGTCATATGAAACAATTTTAAAACCCTAATAACCTTGAAAAGCTTACATCTACTTATTGGAAGTCCTATTGAAGAAATGTACATTGTTGTTCATAACTGCCTAATCAACCTCGTGTATCAACAAGATTATGGGAATGTTTATTTATTATCCATAAGTTCTACACCTGAGCAATATTTTATGGGATTAAGCAAAGAGAGTTCTTTTTGAGAACTATAACATGATTCAATTTTAGTTACAAAAGTAACCACTTTTATGAATGTCAAGTTAATGCACAAAGAACTAACAAATGTTGGCATAACAAGAGACAAACTTGAATTATGTTCCAATTACCAAAAAGTACAAGGGGCTGTTGACTAGCATTAGGAGAAAAATACTCAAAGTGAGGCTGTGTTTACCTTAGAAAAAGGGCTTATGATGTTTTTTGAACTTGATGTGGCAATGGTTCACTAGGTAGAAACTAACACAACTAAAATGCTTTGGGTGTGCTTTCAATACTACTACTGGTCTTACAATTTTTTCACTTGCCAAGAATGTGATAACTAGTGATAGTACAACTTGCATTATTTGGGACCAATAATTATTATCATAAACAATTTACTAAGCTTCTAAAACATGTAAAGTAGGATCTTCAGAACATAGAACACACATTTTTTCTAAGAGCTATAATTCCTGTGAGAAGATCTAAGAAACCAATCTTCTGTAGGATTCTTAGTGGGGACATCAACTAGAATTTTTCATACCAACTTACAAATCAAACATTTGTCAAAACGTTTACAAAATCAACATTTTTATCCTTCTTATACAAAGTTAAGATAGACCCTAACCATTTATAATAGGCTCAAAATGCATACCAAAAAATAAAAAAGATCGCTAAAATGGCATATTGAGTCCATTTTTGTCAATGCATTTATATGTTCTTCACTATCAGCTTAGCTACACCATATGGGTTACATATGCCACGTTTGCCAAAAATAGATCAATGAATAGGGCTTCTAGGACTAATCTAGATCACAAGTTCATATGACCTACAAACATATCTTGCTTTGCTACATCAAGTTTACTAGTGCAAACCAACATGAAGCAACATAGTCTATAGGACCCTCAAACAAACTCAAATCTACCACACCATGCTAACCAATGATCCAATTCCAACATGCATTGATCTACATGTAATCAACGGCATTATTGTTGTCATGTGGACCCATAGAAATGATCTATGGCACACTAACTCATATATAACAAGACAACACAAACTGTGCATCAACCCCATGACTCGATCCACTACACACAAACTTTTGTCTAACTTACATTACTAGAGTTGGCCGGCCATCTCACTAGCCAGATCCATGAAAATCCAATCCAAATATCACCTGCAACCCTCATGCAAACTTACCTAATAATGAACTAAAATATAGCTACTTAGATGGCTATTTTGCAATAATTTGGTCCAAAAAAATAGCTTTTTGACGAAAGCATAGCCAACCACTTTTTAGAAAATAGATACTAAAAATGAAAATTTGGGCTTTTCAAATTGCTTTTTGGTAAAAGCTGTTTATGAAAAATTTTGTATTTTTATATTCTTTTTTTTCTTAGGCACACTAAAAGTGGAGGTATATTGATGTAGGAGCATCTAAACTTAGCTGACCAGCACATGTTTGTTAGTGTTGCACTAGCTTCTCAAGTCTAATGTTAAAAAATGTATTTGAAAATTATTTTAAGAAAAATTTAAAATAAATTGTTTATTGATTTTCACACTCCCAAAATCTGCCAACGTTTTTCTACCATTAGCATTGTCATATGTTAACATGGGAACACTTATTGACCCATGTTCTACTAGTATGGTCTCATTTCACACTAACCTACAATGGCCCATGCCAACTCGCTAGTCCTATGAATCTTGTCAACCGTTTCTTTCAATGTGACCTGCTCCTACGATAAACCTAGAACAAATGTGGTGGGATTTCCATCTACACTACATTGATTTCACATTACTATTTTCCACCCACCATTTCGTCACTCATTGTTATTGCCACCACAAACTTAGAGTTTATTTACAAACTGATTAATGCAATTAATTTCGTAGTGTTTTTATTATTTTTCATTTTTTTAAATTAGCTATGAATATATGAAAATCCCTATAAGTAGGGATATTTGCCATATCAAAAAACATAATGGAATTAAATTTATTATGTTTATGTGTTTCCACATTTGTGAACAAAGCGTTTACGCCTAACCTTAATTGGAAGGACTCAAATTTTCCTTGTGAGAGACAAGGATCGTTGGTGAGAGTCCTTCAATCGATAGAGCCCACAACCAAATCCCTTGTGAAAGAATTGGATCAAACCTAAGAAACCATCCAATAAGAGAATCAATAGCCAAATAAACTCTCACTTCCCCAACATTCACATAAACATCAAAAGGTTCAATCTTTCAACAACTTTTTTTTCTAAATAGTAATCTAATGGTAAAGTTATTATTTTCTGTCATAGTATTTCATATAGAGTTCATCTAAATTCTTTATTTTTAGATGTCTAAAATTGGCTATTATGAAAATTATTTTTCTTGGATTTTATGCTTAATGCTTATGGAGTTGTTATTGGAGCTTAATAATCTACAGTACAATTCTGGAATGCCAATCTTTGAATAGTTCTTAAATACCATATATGTCAACTTTCACTAATTATTATATAGTACCTTTTTTATATTCCCTAATAATCTTTTGAGTATCTTAAATGTTGTAGTATCCAATTTAGACCTTCATAGAAATTTAAATGTGTCATGCATTAACTTTGGTATGAAAGATTATGACTTTCTATTAAAAAAGTTTTTTCTTTTATTTAGTGCATTCAACTTTGGTATTACATAAGTTTTTATATAAAAGAAAATTCTTTTACTTGATACATCAACATTTTCAACTAATTTTTATTATTAAAAATGTTATTATTTTTTATTAAAAATGTTATTATTTTTTATTAAAAATGTTTCTTTATTTTCTACTTAGAAAATATTTGAAGGTAGTACAAAATAAGTGATATCACTTTACATCATCTTTCCTAGGGTCTATCTTGTTCTATCTATGAAGTGGCCTAGCAAAAGTAGTGACCTTGATCATTTGCCATTTTCTTATAAGCATATCCCATCTCACATTTGCTAGTTTATAGTTGTGCTTACTTTGCTTTCATATTTTTTTTCTTGACATCCCTAGTACTAAAATCTTTTGATGACCATGAGATCTGTTAGGTCTTATCAAATAGTAAATCAAAATAAATAATTAGTTAAAACCTAAAGACAACATTTAAACAAAGATATGATACTATAAATATCTTAATTAGCAGGCCAATGCAAACAAATGGTTGGTATATCATCCTAAGACAACAACGTGACTAAAATTCTAAAAGAGAAAGGGATAAAAAAAGAAGTGACATACATAATGATTTCGAAGAAAGAAATCTTAGGAGATGTAGAAACTATAAAAGACTGATGAACTTTTCGATGACTTTGATTAAGATGTCCATAAAAGTGATCATGATCAAAGAAGATGAAATAAACATTTAGATGAGTCAAACAAAAATGATGATCTAGATATATCTAGTACGAAGGAATGACCTAAGAGGTATCAAGATAAAAAGCAGACCCCTAATATGAGATTGGATGCCTTAATGTTTTATGGTTGCTATGATTCTAAAAATTATATTGACTAGCAAACTAGTGTAGATGATTACTTTAATTAACATCAAATGAGTAATTGAAAAATATCAATTTATTAAAACTAAACTCATCTATACTACTTGTAGATTTCTTAGAAACTTAGAATGTAATTATGTTATTAATGATGAAAAAGTATCCTAAACTTGGACAAATCTTAAGGTTTGGTTGTACAATAGGTTTGTTCCAATTACCTATAGTGTCAAAATATTAGATAAATGACAAAAATTTTTCTAAGGTGGTAGATCAATTTAGGAGTACATTAGCAAATTTAAGGATTATAAACCTAAATGTGATATAGATGAATCTGAGCATGTAGTACTATCCTAATTTAGGATAGGTTTAAAGAAATACATACATGCTAAGCTTAACCTAAGAAATGTTACTACTTTAAAGAAATCTTATCACATAACTAAAAATGTGAAAAAAGTAGAACTTCTTAATTTAAAAGAAATGACGAGCCAAACTCTTTAAAGGCCTACATCGTAATTTCTCAACACTGTCATAGTCACTTCATCTACCTCATCCATAATAGTTTGTAAACCTCCCAAACTCATAATGCCAGCCACTCCTTCACAACCTTCTTTAAGCCAACTCACATAATCTTGAATTTCTTATTTTATTTGCCATGAAAAGGGCTATGTAGCTACAAAGTACTTAAAGAGATCCATAACTATGAACCTAGAAAGTGTCTATGAATGAGAAAAGTCAAAAGAAGAGAAAACGATAATGCATGATGAGAAAATTGAATAAGAATTAGAAAACATAGTAAATTTAATAATAAAATTCACACCTACAACTTCATAATCATAAGATGACTAGAAGTGCACCAATATCTTCAGCACCAGCATCAAAATTAAGAAACAATCGTATATGATGATCATAGATAATGATAATTTCATTAATATAATATCCCATAATTGCACTAACCAAATAAGAGCTTCTTTATTGAAACACCAAACCTTTAGTCTTTTTCTTGGATAGATAAAATCTTCATACTTATTAAGTAATGATGTTATGCACTCTTAAAATTTGGTAGATATAATGAGTAAGTATTATGTGATGTCATACCTTTGCAAATAGGTCATCTCATCCTTCAAAGATCATGACTCCTTTGTAAGGATGTGGCTTTGGAGGATAAGACTAACATGTGTTCTCTTGTTTATGATGAAAAGATCATCACATTGTACTTATTCTATCTTAAGAGAGATGTCAATCACTTAAGATTAGCAAATTTATAGAAAATTCATGGCCCTTGAATAAAGAAAAAGGAAAGAAAGAATTTAAGCTTGATAACATTACCAAAGTTAGAAAGATCATTATTCAAAGGGAGTTATTTTCGTTTCTTGTAATTAAAGAGTAAGCCACCACCTTACAAAACCTATCAGCTATTAAGTAGGTTGATGATAATAAGCTAATATCTTTCATTAATCTTATTTCTTTACTAATAAGCTTTCAAACCTCTATTTTTATTTTTTACCTCTCATGAAATAATATCAAAAAAAGTTAATGTACAGAGTAAAAAATATGAGAAACTAGCAAATGCTCAAAGAAATATTGAAAACTTACATGAAAGAGACTACATTTTAATTAGAGTTAAGACAAAGTAGTTCCCTCTTGGAGTTTTCAAGAATAACAAGCACGTGGACCTAGACCATTTAGGATTATTCAAAAATTGGGAACTAATGCGTATGTGTTGGATTTGCTAGAAGCATATAGGTTTAGTGCAACATTTAACATTAAGGATTTAGTTTCTTATAAAGCACCACATTATTTATCTAGTGAGCCATTCGAGTTTGATTCAACCATGTTAAGTAAACTCAATTCTATAACTAAATTAGCCTTCACAACAAGTAAGGATAATGTTGAGAAAATTATAGATCATAAGGTAATTTTTGTTGATGATTGTAAAGTTAGGAAATTTTTAATTTGTTGGAAAAGCAAACCTCTGATCAAAAAATCTTGGCTTACCTATGATATTCTACACCATATCATGCAGCACCTTTTAGAACACTAGTATAACCATCACCCTGAAATGATCAAGTAAACTCTCTTTCACCTAAGGAGGATGACCTAGGAGTGTCTAAAAATAGTTTGCAAAATATGCATTTACTAATGTCGCACTAGTTCCACAAGTTCATTGATGAATTTTTTGGTTGAAATTTATCTTAAAAATTCTTAAAATTAAATTTTTTTATTAATTTTGTAGTCTACAATCATTCATCACCATTTGTTATCATCAATGCTGTCGTTTGCCTTCGTTAGCACTCACATTCACCCCTTAAGCTAACTTGCTCTGTCGCATGACTTGAATTCAAATAAGAACACTAATTGACAAATGTTTCGCATACACCAACCTATAGTGACCCATGCCAACCCTCCAATCCACCAACCTGTTCTTTCTACAAGACCCACAGCTACCCAAAACTGAAAATGAATGCGTCGTATCCTCTACCCACACTATACTGATTTCACTCGACCATTTTGCCATCTGCTATTACCATCATCTAAGAATCATAATCTATTGGAGAAATGTTTAATTAAATTAATTTCATAGTTTTCTTCATTATTTACAATTTTTTAAATTAGAGATGAATATTTAAAAATCTGTATAAATAGGGATGTTCACCATATTTGAAAAAATGACAAAATAAAATTTATTTTGTTTGTATACTTTAACTTTTATGGACATAGTGCCTATGCTTAACCATAGTTGCAGAGATTTCAACTTTATTCGTAAGAGACAACCATTAAAGGTTAAAGACTTTTCACCAAAAGAACCATTAATCAAATCTCTTGTGAGAAGCAATGATCAAAGGTGAGAGAGTTTTCATCAAGTGAGTTAATAACTAAACAAATTCTTGCTTCTGCTAATATCCACATCATCACCTAAATATTTAGTCTTTTAGTAACTTTTATTTTTAAGGTTGAAATCTAAAGTTAAAGTTACTTTTTTATTAGAATACTTCACATAGTATTTTTCTAAATACTTCATTTTATATGTGTAATATTAGATGCGAGAAAAACCTTTTTTATAGGATTTGGTGCTTAACTTTTAAAGAGTTGCTTCTTACTCAACTTAATAATCCATGCAACAGTTTTGGAAAGTCAATTTTTGAAAAGTTCAAAAATGTCACACGTGCCACCTAGTCCTAATTATTAGATAATACCTCTTTTATATTTTCTAATAATATATTGAGCATCTTTAGTATTGTAGGCTCTAATTTAGACCTTAGTAGAACACTAAATCTACTTTTTATCATATACTCTTTCAAAAGGATGATATTTGCATGTCTAAAAGTCAATTATTTCCATTTTGTCTTATTGATGTCTAGAATTAATCGCAATGAGAACTACAATGTATCAAATCATTGTCCTCTAAAAGTTGTTATATACAACTCTATTACAACGCCTTCATATCACTATTGAATAATGGTTACTTTTATTTTGATGTTTCTTTCACTTCATTGATTCCTTTCATTATGTTGTTTCCTTACACTGTGCTTCTCCTTTCACTTCATCACGTGAAGGTTTTTTGTATTGCCACTTCTGAATATTGTTGTCTTCCTTCTTATTCTTATTTGTATTTTCTAAAGCATTTGAACAAGCATTGTGTGTGTAAGTTAATTCGTTACTTTTGGTTTTTCATAATGCTTACTAATATTTTTTTATGCTTTTTGATTTCTTTATCACAAAATTATTTTTATCAAGCACTATTCGAAATAGCCTTTCTTTGTGCTATTAACATGGTTGTAAGCATAACATATGGAATGCCCCTTATGTTGTTCTTAGTTCCATCTTCATTGAAGTTTCTCTAGATAGTTGTCCTGTGTGTGTTACCATTCAAGGTTTCTTGATAAGCATCAGACCTTGCTTTAGAGCTTGATTATGCCAATGTTTGCAATGTGAATAAAAAAGCAAAGCTAAAGTATGCCTTCTTTTTAATTGTCTTGGCACCAAATTTTAAAAAAGAGAGAAAGCTTAGGGTTTTTTTCTTTTCTTTTTACTAATGGGTACAAATATACACAAAACAAGGAGCACCCACATGACAACCAATCACAAATAATGCTCAATGATCTTCTAATTGGAATACAATTTATTCAAGCCAAGTAAGAGGAATATGGATTTAGGGTTATCTTATAACAAGCTAAAAATGAGCTTACCTTTTTCAAACCTAATATAGCCAACCACCTTAACAATTTACTTCTTATAATCAAAACCATTTTTTTCAGTTGATACCAAGAAAATGATGATGCAAAACTCATGAAGTCCTTAAATTATGACACTCCCATCTTTGAATGTAGCATAAACCCTTTAGGCCACATAGAGTGGAATGTTTCCTTAGACAATTGCTTCTAATGGAATAGAGTTGATGAAAAATGAAGGTGTGGTTTTCTCAAATAAAGGGGATTACCACTCACAGAAATACATATGACACTAATAAAAAAAATTAGTTACATCACCAAGGACTTGCCTAACATATGGAGAAAATGTGTTTATGAGTACATTACTGATTCAGATGACTATGACTTGTGTTGTGGTGTTAATGAATACCCTTTGGTCACCTTGGGCATAGAGAATACATGTTGAAGGAGCTCTATAGGCATATAATTCACAGCTTGGAAGAGGTCAATAACATTGCTAAAGAGTTTCACGCCTAAAAAAGCTTTATCCAACCAAAAAAGTTCAACCATCAACTATGTTAAACTTCTAATCCACCTATGTTAGATAATCTAGAAGTTAGGTACCAACACATGCCATACCAATTCTTATCCTTAAATGCACTATGAAAACCAACAAACCTATTCATTAATTACCTAATCTAACTTATTCTCGATGTGAAAGGTGAGGTCATATAGTAGTGCAATAACACAAACAATAAGATATATTGCAAAAGGGAACTTTGGGTAATTTAACACAAGGGGTGAATAAGAAATCAAAGAATATGCTTCTTATTCCTACTTAGAGAATGACTGCTCCAATGAGGCCATTGATGACACTAGGCCGTTATAGTTATGAGCCATACCTTTACCCAACCTAAGAGAAGTGAGAATTGTAGATGTGCCATCTCATCCCATACCTTTGTCAAGTTTGGAGAAAAGGTTTGTAGGTTCATTATAAATAGTAGCATTATAATCAATTTCATTTCTACAAATGGTTTATCATGCAACAAACTTCAGACCGTTGATCATGCAAAACCACACATTATTTTTTATTAAAAAAGTCCACTTATGTCATAAATAAAGAACTATACCAATTACATTTGCCAATACTTTCAAAGAGATTTTATGTGATGTTGTTTCTATACAAAAGAAAATATTTTCTTATGATGACCCTTGTTATATGACCATAAAGTCCTTGTTACAATGCATACTTTGATATTTAACTTATCATTGACAAAAGTTTAAGCAACACCCATCAACATCTATAGACAATATCGAGCCTAATAAAAAGAAACCACCCACCACTCCAAATAAGAAAATCTTATTTATGCCTTATAATGAATTAGATTAAGAATTTATTAATAGTACTTTTATTTGAGCCATAGTAGTATATGATATTACAATAACTCCCACAATAGAATTTATTTTATTAAGCTTCCCTGAAATTTTTACAATGGAACCCCAAAGTTTGTTACACCTTCATGACAACGAACATGTTGTAGACCTATACAAAATTTGTCACATCTTTCGATGAATTCTCCAAAGAATCCAAAATTCACATCACAGGACCAAGACTTATTAGACAAAGCATTCGTAAGTGAAATATGTAGTCCACATGTCACTCCAACCCTTCAAAGCAGAAAAAAGATTGTTCATGGAGAATTTGTCACTTAATTTTTTGTATTTTGAAATTTCTAAATATATATTAGTCAATAATTAGTTTTTATTATTATCAACATTCTATTAGTGACATGTAATACCTAAATTGTTGTACTACAAAGAATAGGAAATGCCAATTAATGTTGTCATAAACCCTCAACATGTCCAACAAAACGTCATTAATTCTTAGGTATTATGTACTTTTAGTGACATGTTTATATGATCCATTTATTGGTGATTTAATTTAAAATTTTTATATCTTGATTATTTTTTATCAAAACTTTCATGTAGTCCATGACAAGAATGTCCTTTTACAAATTATGTTATGAAATGGTTTTTTAAATTTTTGCATTCCATTATTCTATGACACATTTGTATTTTTAAACAGTTAGATTTTTAATTTTTATTATAATGTGCTGCTTTGTTAACTTAAATTATTTAGAAATGTTTTTGTTAATCTATTGCATAAATGTGCAAAATAATTTGTACGTTCATTATATTTATTTTATTTATTTTTTATTTTACTTCTGTGTAGTTTATGTAAACATAATGTAATTCTTCATGAATTAATCATTGGATATGTTATAACTTTTGTTAGATTTCTATGCATTTTTAAATTACAATAAATCATTTGTCATACTTAGATTACAATATGATTTATAATTTTGAAATTTTCTGATAAGTAAAAAGAAAATTATTACTTTTTACTTATTCAATAATTAGTTTTTATTATTAGTCAATAATTTTTTGTATTTTGAAATTTCTAAATATATATTAGTCAATAATTAGTTTTTATTATTATCAACATTCTATTATACGAATTATCTTCTTATTTTTTCTTAGTTATTTTTTTTACATAAAATTGAATAATTTTAAGCTTATTTTCAAAAAAGAAATAAATAATTAAAGTTCCAAAATCATCCTTCATAATTTGCTAAAGCAATTATTCAATAAATGGTATTAATATTGAAACAAAAATAACAAGTTACTATGAGCATAAATATAGCTAAATATTTAATGTGTTTAAGAATTTTTCAATTATAAAATTGCACATAAATTGTACAATAAATTGAGTTAGGCTTTATATAGAAACAATTACATACGAAAACACTATAATGAAAAAAAATAACAGATATTTTTGTAATAGACTGTTTAAATTAATCAAAATGTGGAAATAAAAATCATTTATTTATTTTCAATTATTTAAAATATGGAAAATTTTCAATGTTAAAAATGTTTTTGTGAAATATCAAGCAAATTGGTTTACAAATACGGACAATGAAATTATATATTAAAAAAAAAATTAAAAAATTTTCAAAAATTTTTGAAAAAAATATAGTGTTTCGTAAAGTGAAAATAAAATATCTAAATTTAAAAAAACCAAAAAATCAAAAAAATGTGTAAAATTTTAAAAATAATATGCAAATTTTGCTAAAGCATGGCTTGTGAGCTCACAAAAAAGAAATGAATTATGAAGGAGTATTTATTTTAAAAAAAAATCAAACAAAATAAGAATAATTTTAATAAGTAAAAAAATTTCACAAATTCTAGGTAAAATATTTTTTTATAAAAAAAACATTAAAAAATAATTTTGAACTTTGAATAAAAATATTTTCATAAAAAAGATAACTTCCATGTAATGATACGTACAAATGATTCAATGATTTTTAACCAATTATCGAAACTATCCACTAAGTTCTAAAAAACATTTCATAATACCTAAATTTTTGTACTACAAGGAATAGGAAATGCCAATTAATGTTGTCATAAACCCTCAACATGTCCAACAAAACATCATTAATTCTTAGGTATTATGTACTTTTAGTGACATGTTAATATGATCCATTTATTGGTGATTTAATTTAAAATTTTTATATCTTGATTATTTTTTGTCAAAACTTTCATGTAGTACATGACGAGAATGTCCTTTTACTAATTATGGTATGAAATGGTTTTTTAAATTTTTGCATTCCATTATTCTATGTCACATTTGTATTTTAAAATCTTTAGATTTTTAATTTTTATTATAATGTGCAGCTTTGTTAAATTAAATTATTTAGAAATGTTTTTGTTAAATCTATTTCATAAATGTGCAAAATAATTTGTACGTTCATTATAATTATTTTATATATTTTTTATTTTACTTCTGTGTAGTTTATGTAAACATAATATAATTGTTCATGAATTAATCATTGGATATGTTATAACTTTTGTTAGATTTCTATGCATTTTTAAATTACAATAAATCATTTGTCATACTTAGATTACAATATGATTTATAATTTTGAAATTTTCTGATAACTAAAAAGAAAATTATTACTTTTTACTTATTCAATAATTAGTTTTTATTATTAGTCAACAATTTTTTGTTATTTGAAATTTCTAAATATATATTAGTCCAAGAATTAGTTTTTATTATTATCAACATTCTATTATACGAATTATCTTCTTATTTTTTCTTAGTTATTTTTTTTTACAAAAAATAGAATATTTTTAAGCTTATTTTCAAAAAACAAATAAATAATTAAAGTTCCAAAATCATCCTTCATAATTTGCTAAAGCAATTATTCAATAAATGGTATTAATATTGAAACAAAAATAACAAGTTACTATGAGCATAAATATAGCAAAATATTTAATGTGTTTAAGAATTTTTTCAATTATAAAATTGCACATAAATTGTACAACAAATTGAGTTAGGCTTTATATAGAAACAATTACATACGAAAACACTATAATGAAAAAAATAAGAGATATTTTTGTAATAGACTTTTTAAATTAATCAAAATGTGGAAATAAAAATAATTTATTTATTTTCAATTATTTAAAATATTGAAAATTTTCAATGTTAAAAATGTTTTTGTGAAATATCAAGCAAATTGGTTTACAAATATGGACAATGAAAATATATATTAAAAATAAAAAATTAAAAAAATTTGAAAAATTTTTGAAAAAAATATAGTGTTTCGGAAGTGAATATAAAATATCTAAATTTAAAAAAAACCAAAAAATCAAAAAAATGTGTAAAATTTTAAAAATAATATGGAAATTTTGCTAAAGCATGGCTTGTGAGCTCACAAAAAAGAAATGAATTATGAAGGAGTATTTATTTTAAAAAAAATCAAACAAAATAAGAATAATTTTAATAAGTAATAAATTTCACAAATTCTAGGTAAAATATTTTTTTATAAAAAAACATTAAAAAATAATTTAGAACTTTGAATAAAAATATTTTCATAAAAAAGATAACTTCCATGTAATGATACGTACAAATGATTCAATGATTTTTAACCAATTATCGAAACTATCCACTAAGTTATAAAAAAACATTTCATAATACCTAAATTTTTTTTACTACAAGGAATAGGAAATGCCAATTAATGTTGTCATAAACCCTCAACATGTCCAACAAAATGTCATTAATTCTTAGGTATTATGTACTTTTAGTGACATGTTTATATGATCCATTTATTGGTGATTTAATTTAAAATTTTTATATCTTGATTATTTTTTATCAAAACCTTCATGTAGTCCATGACGAGAATGTCCTTTTACTAATTATGTTATGAAATGGTTTTTTAAATTTTTGCATTCCATTATTCTATGACACATTTGTATTTTTAACAGTTAGATTTTAAATTTTTATTATAATGTGCAGCTTGTTAAATTAAATTGTTTAGAAATATTTTTGTTAATCTATTGCATAAATGTGCAAAATAATTTGTACGTTCATTATATTTATTTTATTTATTTTTTATTTTACTTCTGTGTAGTTTATGTAAACATAATGTAATTGTTCATGAATTAATCATTGGATATGTTATAACTTTTGTTAGATTTCTATGCATTTTTAAATTACAATAAATCATTTGTCATACTTAGATTACAATATGATTTATAATTTTGAAATTTTCTGATAAGTAAAAAGAAAATTATTACTTTTTACTTAGTCAATAATTAGTTTTTATTATTAGTCAATAATTTTTTGTATTTTGAAATTTCTAAATATATATTAGTCAAGAATTAATTTTTATTATTATCAACATTCTATTATACGAATTATCTTCCTATTTTTTCTTAGTTATTTTGTTTTACATAAAATTTAATATTTTTAAGCTTATTTCAAAAAACAAATAAATAATTAAAGTTCCAAAATAATCCTTCATAATTTGCTAAAGCAATTATTCAATAAATGGTATTAATATTGAAACAAAAATAACAAGTTTACTATGAGCATAAATATAGCAAAATATTTAATGTGTTTAAGAATTTTTTCAATTATAAAATTGCACATAAATTGTACAACAAATTGAGTTAGGCTTTATATAGAAACAATTACATACGAAAACACTATAATGAAAAAAAATAAGAGATATTTTTGTAATAGACTTTTTAAATTAATCAAAATGTGGAAATAAAAATCATTTATTTATTTTCAATTATTTAAAATATTGAAAATTTTCAATGTTAAAAATGTTTTTGAGACATATCAAGCAAATTGGTTTACAAATACGGGCAATGAAATTATATATTAAAAATAAAAATTTAAAAATTTTCAAAAATTTTTGAAAAAAATATAGTGTTTCGTAAAGTGAAAATAAAATTTTTAAATTTAAAAAAACCAAAAAATCAAAAAAATGTGTAAAATTTTAAAAATAATATGCAAATTTTGCTAAAGCATGGCTTGTGAGCGCACAAAAAAGAAATGAATTATGAAGGAGTATTTATTTTAAAAAAAATCAAACAAAATAAGAATAATTTTAATAAGTAAAAAAATTTCCCAAATACTAGGTAAAATATTTTTTTTATAAAAAAACATTAAAAAATAATTTGAACTTTGAATAAAAATATTTTCATAAAAAAGATAACTTTCATGTAATGATACGTACAAATGATTCAATGATTTTTAACCAATTATCGAAAACTATCCACTAAGTTATGAAAAACATTTCATAATACCTAATTTTTGTACTACAAGGAATAGGAAATGCCAATTAATGTTGTCATAAACCCTCAACATGTCCAACAAAACGTCATTAATTCTTAGGTATTATGTACTTTTAGTGACATGTTTATATGATCCATTTATTGGTGATTTAATTTAAAATTTTTTTATCTTGATTATTTTTTGTCAAAACTTTCATGTAGTCCATGACGAGAATGTCCTTTTACTAATTATGGTATGAAATGGTTTTTTAATTTTTGCATTCCATTATTCGATTACACATTTGTATTTTTAAACCGTTAGATTTTAAATTTTATTATAATGCGCAGCTTTGTTAAATTAAATTGTTTAGAAATGTTTTTGTTAAATCTATTGCATAAATGTGCAAAATAATTTGTACGTTCATTATATTTATTTTATTTATTTTTTATTTTACTTCTGTGTAGTTTATGTAAACATAATGTAATTGTTCATGAATTAATCATTGGATATGTTATAACTTTTGTTAGATTTCTATGCATTTTTAAATTACAATAAATCAATTGTCATACTTAGATTACAATATGATTTATAATTTTGAAATTTTCTGATAAGTAAAAAAGAAAATTATTACTTTTTACTTAGTCAATAATTAGTTTTTATTATTAGTCAATAATTTTTTTGTATTTTGAAATTTCTAAATATATATTAGTCAAGAATTAATTTTTATTATTATCAACATTCTATTATACGAATTATCTTCTTATTTTTTCTTAGTTATTTTGTTTTACATAAAATTTTATATTTTTAAGCTTATTTTCAAAAAAGAAATAAATAATTAAAGTTCCAAAATCATCCTTCATAATTTGCTAAAGCAATTATTAAATAAATGGTATTAATATTGAAACAAAAATAACAAGTTTCTATGAGCATAAATATAGCTAAATATTTAATGTGTTTAAGAATTTTTTCAATTATAAAATTGCACATAAATTGTACAACAAATTGAGTTAGGCTTTATATAGAAACAATTACATACGAAAACACTATAATTTAAAAAATAAGAGATATTTTTGTAATAGACTATTTAAATTAATCAAAATGTGGAAATAAAAATCATTTATTTATTTTCAATTATTTAAAATATTGAAAATTTTCAATGTTTAAAAATGTTTTTTGTGACATATCAAGCAAATTGGTTTACAAATATGGACAATGAAATTATATTTTTAAAAATAAAAATTAAAAAATTTTCTAAAATTTTTGAA
>JAIUJO010000265.1:378680-391180 GCA_023846275.1 Vanilla planifolia
AATATCTATGAATCAAATTATTGGAATCCTTTTTTTAATATATTATACAGCAAAAAAGAGTTTATAAATTCATATGTTATTAAATTATTATGGTAATTCCTTTGAACATTTTAAATTCTTTTTATCAAAATAATTTTCTATTTTATTATTTTTATGTACATTTTTATTTGAAAAAAAGTTAAAAATATATTTTGTTATACATTTGCCATTAACATGTCACCCAATTTATTTTCATTATTTAAATATTTAAACTATCTAACCTTTTTTATACATATTTCTCTTTTATTTTCATTATTATGACTACATGCTTAATTTTCTATTTTTTGAAAATACAAAGTTTTGGCAACTTTATACAATGACATCTATTTTGGGTCTTTTATTTTTCATTGATAATAAGTTTGATATGACTAAATTTTAATCATCCTATTTAAATATTCAACTGTGTAATTGCCTTAATAATTATATTTTATTACATGGTTTTAAACTTGGTACGTCTACATCAACATATTCCTAATCATTATAGTTTAAAAAAACCATTTTTAATAACAAATTTTAAATATTTTATAAATGTTAAAAGTTTTTTACTTTCAATTATTTAAGCATTTTTTAATAATATATTATTCTTAATTTAACTATCCCAAAATATTTTTCATTTTTTCCTCTCATAATTTTTGTTCTTATAAATACATTTATTAACCACTTTTAGTTACAACATCTTACCTATGACGATCTTTATTCTTGTTTCCATTTTATAGAATAATTTTCATTTATTTTTCAATATTATAATTAATTTTAGGTGCTTTTTTTGAAAATTTTTAGCAAATTTAATATTGTAAATCACTATTTTTTATATCTCTTAGTGATACAATTTTCTTTTTCAATAATACTAATTTCTTTTACAATAATGAAATCAATCAATTAAAATGCATGTAAAAGTTTTTTGGTTTGTTAAAATATAACTTTTTTGCAATTAAAATTTAACAAAAATGTAATGCATAAATATAAGTCTTCAGTTTTATTTAAATTAGCTAAATCATTTAATATTAATGGTAAGTACTTTGTTGTGAAAAATATCTTTTGTTGTAGTAAAACCTCAATCAACAAACAATATTATTGCAATTCTATGAGTATAGAAAAAAATAAATTTTTTGTCTAAATATTTGAATTCATCAAAATAACATAAAAAACTAATAAAGAAATTGAATTAAGAATAAAATAAGAACTATATCAAAGCTTTTAGAAAAGTATTACATATTAGAAACAAAAAATGCTTAAAATTATTTGGACATTTTAAATGACAAATTTCTATTTATAAGTTATCCAAAATAAATTTATGTGCCAGAAAGTGAATAGGAAGTATCAGATTTAAATAAAAATGGAACTTTAAATTAAAAAAATTAAATAAATGATAAGATACATTAATATGATAAGAACTTCCATAAATATTCTAACATAAGTTAAGCAAAAGATGATATTCTATCAAATAATGTAATTAAAGGTTTTTAAGAAATAAGAAAATAACACAGTGAGGTCTACAAATTTTACATCAACTTTAAATTATGTAGAATAATTTTTCAAAATAAAAGAAAAAATATTTTCAAAGACAAAAGGTGTTAAATAGTCAAAACATAAACAATAATTATTAAAAAAAGTTTGAAAAATTAAAGTGAAATGTTATACTATTTAAAAAAATTATCAAACACAAGTATTAAAACTATGTTATAATAAGAAAGTTAAATACATAAAAGATTGCAACAAAACACGTTTTTCATATATTAAAAATCAAGCATGACTTATTATAAATTATCAAAATTGATTACAAGTATGAGAAAATATCACATCCTTAGTGTAACAAACCCAACTATAATATAAACTTCTAATTTTTTAGGAAAAAATGTAGAATAGCTTTTATCTTTTGCCTTGATGCCACAATTGTAATGAATAATTTTTTACATGCTTATTTAGATAATATCTACAGCATATAAACATTTTTTAAAATAAGAAAGTAAAAGCTTTTTAAAAAATATCAATGATATTATTTTTTATAAGAAATTATTTTCAAAATGCAAGATATTGCACTATAAAAAATGACATTGCAGGCTCATAATTATTAACATATATTAAATCAAATAATTGTTTTTAAAACAAGAGTTTCTCCTGCTTATCCTTTTGATAGTTTCTATCCCTTTTAGCTATTATTCTTAGTTAAAATTTTTTATGCTCCCTAAAAAAAATATTCCTAAAATAATTATTTGATGTAAGAAAGTAAAAAATTATTTCCATTGCAAATTTCAATTGTAAGTAAAATAGCTAAAATGTGCTAATTTTGAATGTCTTCAACTAAGTGAGCAGGTAACCACTTACATTACAATCCTTCATGACTTAATGTATCCACTTAAACTAT
Source organism: Vanilla planifolia (assembly GCA_023846275.1). Taxonomy (NCBI): domain Eukaryota; kingdom Viridiplantae; phylum Streptophyta; class Magnoliopsida; order Asparagales; family Orchidaceae; genus Vanilla; species Vanilla planifolia. Next base: position 381,085 of record JAIUJO010000265.1, read on the forward strand.
CTTGAAAATCTATTTTTAATCATATCATAATGTTATTTCAATAATTTTAGAAATTATATGTTATAATTACAATCACTAATTAGTAAGAAGGACACTAATTTATCTTAATTGGAACCAATAATCTGGACAATGTCTATAACATATTGGATGTCTTTAAAGGGTTTGGAATGCATGTGCTCAAACCACCCAACTAGGTATGGTACTAGGAAGGAATACGAAAATATTTTATAAGGTTTGTGGATCTAGTTATTACCACTATATCCTCACATATAGTGCATAATGCATCACAAGTCCTAAGCAAAGTAGAAGGCAGCCAACCCAAATGTGGGACAAACAATGCATTTTTTGTGAATCGCACTTCTAAAAAAAATTATTAGGTTTCATAATTTCATGATCAAATGATTCCCATCTCCTCTACTTTTTTATGAAGATAAATCATATCCTACATTAGATCATGTTATTTCACATTCACACAGTCTATGTTATTCTACACAGGATCAAAATCCAGTCATTTGATTAGGATTCATGTCAAATGGTCATAATCAAATCCTATTTCTAAAAAACCTCAATTAAATCACGTCCATTTTATTGTGCAATTTTCATGATCAAATAGTCCTAGTCATTTTGATCAGGTAGCTCATGCACAATAGCACATTTAGTAATTATTTTAAGATATTGTAACATTTTATTTAAATGATAATTATTTTTCATAAAAAATATGAAAATAATAGGAACAATAAGATTTTTTTCTTATTTAGTAAAAAGCTTTAGTTGTTAGAAAATGTCTATGATTTGAATGACAAGGATTAATGAATTTTAACACAATGTAAAAAGATTTTAAGTCATCACATTCAAGAAACTTATAGAATGTGAGCATTATCACTTCAATACATTGTATCATTTAGTCATCAAACTCTTAAATGTAGTGTTCTTTTCAATCGATAAAGTTATTAATTTTTGTTGTACTTAATCGATTTAATTAAGATACTTACACCTCTTTAATCATTTTTTATTTTGTGTCATTGATTCTTTTTCTTCTGTTGCCATTTTATATTATTGTAATGTTGTAGTAACCTATTATTTTTTTCATTATGGTAATAGATTAGTCTGCCCATCTTTTGGTAGAAGGCTTATAATGAGTGTTTGTTATATCAAAAATTTGGTTGTGGGGTACATAAGATTGTTCTAAATCAAACACCTAAAAATCATTTGTGTATATTTTAATTCCTATTTATTTTTTTATTTTATAATTTTTATAAAACTTATAACTTAAATAAACTAATATATTTCAAGTTAAATTTAAAATTTTAAAAATAATTTTGAGATTTTCTTAAGCATTTAAAAAGTACTTTCAAGATATTTCTTTCTATAGTTTTCTTAAAAAAAGAAACTGTAATTCTTACCTATTTGTTGTCATCTTGCAAAACAAAATTTCAATTCATATAAGGGCAAGATTCCCTTCTTATGATAACAAATTCTACAAGTGATCTAAGACTCAAAATAATTTTTCATTAAGTTTACGCAAAGGTGGTCGTTCTCAGAAGCCATTGCCCTTTTGTAATGATTTTTATCTCTATTGAAGGACTAAGATAACAAGTTATTTAAAACACATTAATAAAGAAATATGCAAAGTAATATAAATTACCTTTAGTTTTCCCACAAATAAAATCTCACAAGATAATTTTTACTATAATAAGTGAAAACGAAGAAGACAATGAAGGACACTTTTGTAATATGGTTAGAGAAGAAAAAGAAGGCATCATATCTTGAAGTGAGGAAAACAATTACTACAAAAAAATAGGCTAAATAGTTGCTTTGTTTTTGCAAATGATATGAAAGGTTTAATAGAAAATAAAAGAATTTAAAAGAACAATATAATAAATGCCTAATTCATTATTTAAAAAATTAGACAAAAGTTTGACATGTATTTTGGGAATGTGGAAAGGTCTACGATTTAAAAGAAAACATTAATAAGCATGCACCATTAGATAATGTATCGAGTGATTTTAAATACTAATACACTACTTAATCATTTCCAAAAAGAAAAAACAAATTAGTAGAGAAATTTTTTTACACATGTTAGAAGATCTTATATACATAAAATGTTGATTGTTTACATGCTATAATCATATTAAATGACACTATTACAGAGAACTTGGTCATACATCACATGCATGAAAGGTTAAAGCTAATATTTAATTAAAATATTCAACTTTTGTATTGAGAGTGAAATGAATTGTAGCATAGTTATACACAAATATGTTAAACCAAAAATATCATGGGTTCTCAAATCTAGTCATTAAAATCAATTACTGTGCATGTAAACTATGATTAAGAAATTTAAGCTAAAAAAGTAACAGGAACATAAATAGGGAAAATGATACAATTAATCAAATTCTTAAAATGTTAAAACTTATTTAGGATCATCATAAATAATAACTTAAATATTTATTTTTATTGGTTTTATAATTAATTTTTACCATTAAAGTGAAAACTAATGTGCAAATCCCATAAAAGGGCGATTTTAAAATAATATTTTCTAATAAGAAATACACTTATTTTTCAAATATTTTTTTTATAAATAAAATTTTATATTAGTTGAAAACTTGAATTTTTATATATGTTAATTTAAAATATTTATGATTAATAAAAATAAATATAAAAATTGAAATGGTGCACCAAAAGTTTTAGTAGACTTGGGTCAAATTAGAACCTACATTTACCCATAACCTATTTTGAGAAAAACTCTACTAGTAAAGGAGTTATAAATTTAGATTTTTCCTTACGATTCACCTCAAAGCTATTTTAGATTTTTTTCCTACGATTCACATGTAACTTACTAGCTTTTTAGGGCTCAACAATAACCCAAGCTTTTACAAGGTCAACCCTAACCCAAGTTTTTTTAGATCAAATCAAACTTAGGCTTTTGCAAATACTCCATCGCCCAACTCAAAGAAAAATATAAATAAAGTAATAAAAAATTTTTGATAAAAACTTACAAATTTTTTTTTGCTTATTTATGAATATAAAAGACTAATATACTCAAAATTAAAAGAAGAATTTAGAAAATAAAAGCTTAAAAGAATTAGGCTTACTCAAAGTATTTGAAATTTCAACTTGTAGTCTGTGGGTGCTACTAGCAGATATTTATGTCAATAGAATATGGTGAAACCCTTCTTTGAGTTGTTAAAATCTTGTTCACATTTAATAGTTATTTTATTCATAATAATTAGGTATTTATCAAAAAAATTTTCTAATAACCATTTAAAAATCATGCAAAAACTATTTGAAAAGCTATTACCAAACATCCTAAAATTCTTTTTCAAATGGCTCAAAACTCTAAAATGACTACTTGAGTGACATATATAATGACAAGTCTTTTACTCATTAGGCACGATTGACTGGAGTCATTTGATTGCCTCAAAGGAAATTATAGCCATCCAATGAAACATTGTAAAGGGCAAATATGTTTTGGGTAGTTGGATCTAGTTGGAATTGATTTAAGCCATTAATCAAGTCAGATCAGATCTCGATCATTTGATTAATCAACTATAAAATTGAGAATGATCTCAGCCATAAGGTTCTAAATGGTTTATTTAAAGCCATATGATTCAAAAAAAGATTATTCCAGAGAAAAGTCATCTAATGAAGTTAGATTAGTTCACGACAAGTGGATGTTAGGCAAGGAAGAATCACCTTTAGTGGATGATATAGCAACCCTCTTATGAGCTCATTATTTCGACTGTTGGATCAATTAAGAACACCACTTAAAGGGAGAGGTGATCTCCTCTGTGCATCACAAAAATGAGCAATCGGATGGCAATGAGCACTCTTAATTTTGGAAATAGAAAAGTGGAAAAGAATAGTCCCACATTGTATAGTACAAAAGTGATGTGCACTTTATAAGCATTTACACGACGCTAATTTGTGGGTCAAGAAGGGGCGGACTCCCACTTCTGTGCTCACAAGTTATTCACCTGATTAACTCATATGGTTACAGAATTACATGTCAATTTTGTGTGTTATATAGCCCAGCTAGATTCAGGACTATAGTAGACAACCCTAACCAATTTTGTTCGAGTCACTGGCCCAACAATTGCAAATCCCCACTTTACCTTAAGCTCAAGCCTAGAGCTTTGGATTCTTGCATAACTAAGATGTAGCTTAATTTTTTTTTTTATATTTAATTATGAAAATATTAACAAAATTATTTTTTGATTTAATTAAGCTTTAGAGATAAACTTAATATAAAAATTGGGATAAATATAAGAGTTTGAATTAAATTGGGATCTCAGCCTTAGAACTTTGCATACTAGCAGGATTGAGATGTGGCTTAAATTTGTCTTATTACTTAATGATAAAAAATTAATAATTTTTTTTTGTATTTAATTAATGTTTAACAATCAACCAAACTTTGAATTTGACAAAAATACAAGAGTATGATTTAACCAAGGAAAAATTGATTGGGAAATAGAATCATGTTTCTTAAATAAATCAATAGTTTAAATAAGATTTTAACTAATAAAAGCTTTGAGAGGTTAAAAAATTAAATCTTATTCATTTCCATAATCAAGAAGAAGATTGAACTATTTAGATGCCAAAATATGATTTGAAATTAATAAGAAAAAAAGGTGTCTTAAAATCTATAGGCTAACATTCTAATTAAAGTAAAAAAATCTTATCAAAACAAATGCACATGTCATTAATTTTTTAAGGTTGCTGAACACTCCATGGTACTTTGAAGACAATAAGTTCACCATTTTCAAAAATGCATGACTTATTCACTAGATGTAAACTTGTTTCACAAAAAATAAGCATATTAGAAAAAAATGCTAAACATTTAAAACTTGATTCATTAAACATAAGAGTAATCCAACAATCATAATAATTAATGTGTTTTACAAATTTTGAATCAGTCATCGTCCAATATACCTTAAATAGTTTGTATTGGTAATTTCTACGAAAATACGAAATCAATTTGAAAAGAATTGTGTGAGCAACATCATTCAGTAAAGTGTAATTGGAACGAAGTGGTTTTCTTAAAAAAATAAACTACTTCAATAATTTCTTAAAAATTTCATAAAGTTTTAGTGTTATTAATAATTTATAAAATTTAAATTAAGACACTTTAACTGATAAAAATAATGGTACAACATTAATCAAGTAATAGTGCACATGTAAGGGGTGCTTATCTTTAACTATTTGTACATTCGTTTTAGAAATAATTTATATTTTTATTAATTTTATTAAATATTTTATTATCTCCAAAATAGAAAGGTTATTGTGTTACTAACCTCTTTCCATGGTATTTTCTTTGTTGATAATAAAATCAAAGTACGTTTAATAAATTGTTTAAGTTAATTTTTAAATATTTGATAGACAATGTTTGTATTAATGGGAAAACATAATAAAGTGTAGCATAAGTGAAAACCCATGAAAACCATTTTAGTTTGAGTAAAAAAATTTTCAAAAGATACATTTTTGAATTAAATTTTAGGTACTTTAGTTTTAATTTGATTAAAAGGTTAGCTCTATTGAAAAATTTATCAAAAGATACAAAAATTAAATTTTATTAAAATTAATATTCTAAAAAATATTTTGTCTAAAAAAAATAATTCTACTTCATTTACTATATTATTATTATTATTATTTTTATTTATATCTTAGTATTTATTTAATAAATTCTATAAAATGTATATTTTTAGTTTTTATAATTAATTAGAAAATAATTATAATTAAAATCATAGTAATTATTAATGAAAGAACCAGAAGTCTTTACAGCTCCTAAAACATGTTGGCTATTGTTAAGAGGTCTTGAATGTAAGTTCCAAAACTCGTTAGTCCAATGCGATACTAAGTAGAACTGTGAACATAGTTTTTAAGGTCTCAGAAAGGGTTATTTCTCTTTTATCCATTTACACAGTTTTTATATCATCACCAACAGCACAAGCATAGACCTTTTTAGCAAAGTAGGGGATAGTCAACCCAAATAAGCTATCCTTAATGAACATGTAAGCTTTATGTACAAAAAATCTATATTCACTTTCATACTGTGGGACTAAAACAAAGCCTTATTTTTACATATCATACCTCCAAATTATGGGACAAACTTGAATCTTCTGATCATGCAATTTCATGATCAAATGTTCTTGATCTTCTCTATCTTTTTATAAAGCCTGATACATTTAGCCATCATATCAAGATAGATTTAATGGTTTTGTTCAAATTCTTTTTCTAAACATCCTCATCAAATCTCATTCATCCAATATATAGTTTTCCTGAACAAATAGTCTCAGTTCATTCTAATCAAGTGACTCTTGTGCAACATCTCTTTAGCTATTTTTAAGCCTTTAAAATATTTTATTTAAATAATAAATTTTCATCTAAAAAAATAAGAAAAATAATGATAAAATAATGCTTGTTTTTCTTGTTTAATAAATACTTTTATCTATTTGAAAAATTCTATAATCAAGAGAAGTTCTAAATAAAATGGATTACTGAATGTTTATGCAATTTCAAGAAAACTTTTAAGCTGCTAGTAGCTCATGGCAATTGTCACTGTTGTAGCTACTTCCTTTACTCATCAAAATCTTAATTACAACCTTCTTCACAAGTCAACTAAGTTATTAATTTTCTCTATTCCTAATTGATTTAATTAAGAAAGTTGAGCCTCTTTTATCATTCCATTAACTATAGGATTTTAGCTACATTGATTTTGATTTTGTCACCAAATGTTTTTCCTTTATTCTCATTTTATTTTGTTGTGAAGCTGTCATAACTTGTTTTTTTATGAGGGCCTAGCCCATACGTCTTTTGGTAAATGGTTTCATAAAGTTTTTTTCCAACATTTTGTTAGGACTAGACATAAATTTTTTAGTAGAATCACCTCAATATCATTGTTGTGCATTTACTTCTTATTGATTTTTTTTATTTAATGTTTTTTATAATTTAAAATTAGTTAAAAAATACTAATATTTTTAAGTTAATAATAAAAATTTTATAAAATACTTTTGAAAAAATTATTTAAGTTATTTTGTGAGAAAGTTAAACTTTTATTCACAACAATTCAACTCTTTTTTATTGATCTAAACTTCGTCATATGTCATTATGAAGTGTTATTTAGTGGGGGAGGGGTGAACTATTTGTAATAAAAATTTATCTTTCTTGGAGAATATCTAAAAGACTACTTTAATATATATTTTTAGTGAACTTACATATGTGTTTAAAAGTATGTTTTATCAAATATTAAATTTGTTTTAAGAAAACTAACTATTATTTTAAAATTTGTTGATTTTCTTTTCGTAATAAATTTTTAAAAAAATATCAAAAAATTTGTATAAATAAAAAATGAAAGGCTAAAGATTTTTAGATGATTCAACTTAAAATGAAGCAAACATCTACCCATAATAATACATAAAAAAACCAATATAACTAATATAACTCTTTTGTCAAATGATATGTAGGTTAAAACGTTAAAATAACAAAACAGCAGAAATTGACTACTACGGCCTCTCAACGTAACAAACTTGGAAAAAATAAAATAATTCAGTAACAATAAATAAAAATTAATACAAATAAAAACTTCATACTTAAAAATATTGAGTGAGGTACAAGTATTTTAAATGAATTAAAAAAATATTGAGTGAGGTACAAGTATTTTAATTCAATTAATTATAAAAATAAAGAATTTCACTCATTTGAGAAGATAGTAAACATTATGAGTTTGATATGTGAAGGGTAAAAAATAAGGATGTGATGATGAGCAGTAGGTGCTAATGAATTAAATGTCATGAGTTGAAAAGTTTTCTATAAATTTTGTAAAACTTCATCAATAATTTTTATTCAGAAATTTAGTTATTTATAAACATTTTTCTAACTACTAAAAGAACTTTTGAAACTGATCAACTAGTCATTATAGATCAAATATAAAAATTCCAATGTCTTGAAATAATGTTTAAAAGAGCCATTACATAAGAACCGCTTGATCTAAAGGCTCTTAAATCTTTTGATTATGAGAAAAACATGATTAGATGGATTGGATTAAACAAGCATTATTTGATCTGCACTAGTAGATCTAAATTATGATATAATGAAAAATTTAGCAATCATGCATGGATAGTCAAGAAGTGTTCGATTATGAAATTGCATTATCGAACAAAAAATCTACATAGGTGTTTTTAAATGGTTAATGAGATTATGATCATTTGATTACATAATTGTTGATTAGATGACAGAATCACCCTAATAATCTTAAGTATAGTCATGCAAAATGGTTACATGTTCTAGTCCCACGTTGCATCATTGATGAATTATTATTGTTTTATAAGAATTTTCTTATAACACATAATGAGTGCATTATTTCGGTTTAGTAACCCATGGTTCACTTTAAAGTCATTTCCCTTATTTCTAATACAATTATAATGTATTAAATTTTGATATGTAAGTTATATGCTGAACAAAAATTATTTTATGAGTTTTGGTGTTATTTTATCAATCATATAAACCAAATTACCCACATTTAGGAGCTATGCCCGAACCATACGCTTTTGATTATTATTAGTAATAGGATTTTCTTTTCTATTTTTTAATTATGATATTATTTTTTACTAATTAATTGTTATAATTATAATATCCTCCTAAAAATAAGTTATTAACATAAAATTTCTAATGATGTGATTAAGAATAAAATAATTCTTTAGATGGTTGAATTTTGATCCAGATTTTAAATTCTTCATGTTTCTAAAATGATTTATTTAAATAAAATTTAGTTTTTATGCCTTCAAAGAGTGATTTTAAATAAGCTTAACATTCTAATAAAAATTAAATTATAATATCTAAAGTTAAATTCAAAACATTTCTCTTAGTTATTTCTCAATCCAACAAAATTGATCATCACAAAATTTCACCTTTGATCTTCTGTCCTTTAAAAGTTTACCCTGAATAGAACTATCGTCTATCTAAAATTTAAATTTTATTTAAACAAATTCATTAGTAATACTTAGGGTTTATGATGATCAAACAAAACATCACAATAAGGGATCAACTGAACTGAACAGTCTCTTTCTTGTTGATAACAAAACTTTTAACAAAATTCATTAAAACATAAATTATTTAAAAAAGTAAAATGCATAACAATTAAAGATAAGCTCCCATACATGTACGCCAGACAAGATTAATGTTCCCCCATAATTTATGCTTATTGTAATCTTTCAATTTTTATTCTTCTACTATTCATCATCACTTAAAGAGAGTTAATCTATATTTAGTAAATTATTCACAAATTTACAATTTTTTTAAATTATCAATGACCTAATCAATTTCATTAAATCTATTATGCTCAAAGTATACTTATATCTAATGATATAGGACTTTAACAATTTCTTCCAAATAGATTTAATTCTTTCTTTCTACCTATTACAAAAATTTATTATTTCAGCTATCTTGTGTAATGGATGGCTTAAAATTTGTTGCGATGGATTATGGTTATAAAAGATTAAGGTTTAACATGAATCATAATTTCATCTATAACTTATTTGTTTTGAAGATCCTTACTAAAGCTTAAAGTTTTGGGATTTTATTTAACTATTTTTATTTATTTAATTATTTTATTAGATTTTTCTAAACTTAATCATTAAAATCCAATTTGTACAACATACATACACACATACATATATATTATTTTAGTTGTAATTAATTGGTCAATGTTGTAATATATAATATTTGATTTAAATTATTAGATTTGAGATAACAAACCATTTTTGGTCCAACATATACTATTCTTTCTAACAAAAATATTGTTCCAAAAGAGCTAAACCCTCATAACAAAATAAAAGAAAAATACAACTATGATTATACAGCATAATTATCTTGGTAATAGAATAAAATAATTCAATGAAACAAAATCAAAATTAATAAAAAAAATCTTATGCTTGATGAAAGCATATTAAGAAATAATGGTTTAATTAAGCTAATTATAATTAAGGAAAATTGAGAACTTAGCTTGTTTGAAAGAAGTTAGAGATTATTAGTTTGATAATTGAAGCATGTAACAAAAGAAAATGTCAATGAGCATCGACAACTAAATGTTTGAATATCA
>JAIUJO010000265.1:396180-413680 GCA_023846275.1 Vanilla planifolia
TTGCTTAAAGAATAAAAGCAACTTTTTTCGTCCAAAATATTTTGCTGATATAGCTGAAGCATTTCCTGAACAGTAACTTCAGCCTCTAATTTTCTCGTTTCTTCAGTCTTTATATTGAATAGATGTAATAAGGATAAGAAATCCTTAATACGAAAATGAATCAGATCAGAAGTATGGCTGTTAGCGAATAGTTCTGAGAGTGATTCAATCGACGAACGTTGTTGTTCGAATTTTTGCAAAGAGGAAGACTGAGTTGTTGTAGATCTGGACAATAAAAATTCCAGGGTCTTCTTGTAGTTTTCTTCTTGATTGGTCTGTTGGACCATTATTTGCTTCAGGCTTAAGTAACCTTTCTCAATTTGTGTTAGCCAATAATTAGCTGATCGCCAATCATTGGCTTGTAAAGCATAGAAGCATCCATTAATTTTCTCAAAGAAAGCTGGATCTGATTCTTTGAGAGCTTTGTTATACCATTCTTTTGCCACAGTAGAGGCAAACGTCTTTCCCTTTTTGAGAGTGCCATAAGAACTGATTTTCTGTTTAATCAAAACTTTAGCTGGTTGAGCTTGATCTTTCCCTTATTGGGTTTGGGCTTTTAAATCAACCTTTTGGGTTTTTGATGCCTGTTGGGCATGAGAAGTTTCTGCCTTTTCGTTGTGGGCAGAGGTCTCTACTTCGGCCTTTTGGGCCTTTGCTTTCTTAGGAAGAATTTCAGTAAATTCTCCTGCCCTTTTCATTTTTTCTACAAAGTCTTTGAGAAATTTAAGATCTTCTTCGTTCATGGTCTGCTAAGAAAATCAGCAACAATATTAGTAAAACCAGGAATATATTTAACATTGTAAGAAAATATTTCAAGGTATAAAGCAAGACGTATGCGTCGAAGATTTTCTTCTGGATTTTTTATAGTCTTTTTTTGTAAAAATTGGGCAACATATTTATTGTCAGTTTCTATAGTAAATACTCTATGGAGTAAATATATTTTGAGGCTTTTAATGGCTAATTTTATAGCCAATAATTCTTTATCATAAGTAGCATATTTACTTTGGGGTTTTGTAAATTTTCCCGAAGTATATGCTACAATCTCATTTGTATTTGTTACTAAGGCTCCAGACCAGAATAAATCAGAAGAAGAAAAATAAGAAGAAGAGTAGGAGGAGGAGGAAGAAGAAAAAGAAATAGAAGTAGAAGACGAACAAGAAGTAGTAGTAGTAGAAGAAGAATTCGAAGTTGAAGAAGAAAATATAGAAGAAGAAAAAGAAGAAGAAGGAGATAAACAAGAAGAAGGAGAAGAAGAAGAAGAAGAAGAAGATGAAGAAGAAAAAGAAGAAGATGAAGAGGAAGAAAAAGAGGAATGAGAAGAAGAAGAAGAGGAAGAAAAAATTGAAGAGGAAGAAGAAGAAGAAGAAAAACAAGAACAAGAAGTAGAGGAAGAAGAAGATGAAGAAGAAGTAGAAGTAGTAGAAGAAGAGAAAGAAGAAAAAGAAGTAGTAGTAGAAGAAGAAGAAAAAAAAGAAGAAGAAGAAGAAGAAGAAGAACAAGAATGAGATAAAGAATAAGAAGAATTAGAAGAAGTAACTAAAGAAGAAGAGGAAGAAGAAGAAAAAGATAGGAAAGTGGAATAGGAGGAAGGGGAAGAAGGAAAAGAAGTAGAAGAAGAAGAAAAAGAACAAGAAGAAGTGGAGAAAGTGGAAGAACAAAAAAGTGAAGAAGAAGAAGAAGAAGCAGAATAGAAGAGGAAATAGAAGAAGAAGATGAAGAGGAAGAACAAGTAGAAGAAGAGGAAGAAGAAGAAGAAGAGGAAGAAGAATAAGAAGAACAATAAGAGGAAGAAGAAGAAGAAGAAGAAGAAGAAGAGGAAGATGAAGTTGAAGATAAAGAAGAAGAAGAAGAAGCAAAAGAAGGAGAAGAAGAAGAAGAAAAAGAAGAAGAAGAAGAATGGGAAGAAGAAGAAGTTGAGGAAGAAGTAGAGATAGAAGAACATAAAGAAGAATGAAGAAGAAGAAGAAGAAGTATAGAAAGAAGAAGAAGAAGAAGAGGAAGAGGAAGAAGAAAAAGATGAAGAAGAAGTTGATGATGAAGAAGAAAAAGAAGAAAAAGAGGAAGAAGAAGTAGATGATGAAGAAGAAGAAGAAGAAGAAGAAGAAGAAGGACAAGAAGAAGAAAAAGTAGTAGAAGAAGAAGAAGAAGAAGAAGAAGTAGCAGAAGTAGAAGAAGAAGAAAAAGTAGCAGTAGAAGAAGAAGAAGAAGAAGTAAAAGAAGTAGAAGAATAAGAAGGAAGAAGAAGAAGAAGAAGAAGAAGTAGAAGAAGAGGAAGAAGAAGAAGAAGAAGAAAAGGAAGAAGAAGCAGAAGTAGAAGATGAAGATGATGATAAAGAAGAAGAAGAATAAGAACAATAAATAGATGACGAAGAAGAAGAAGATGAGGAGGAAAAAGAAGAAGGGGAAGAGGAAGAGGAAGAAGTAGAAGAAGAAGAAGAGGAAAAATAAAAGGAAGAGGAAGAAGAAGAAGAAGAAGAAGAAGAAGAAGAAGAAGAAGTAGAAGTAGTAGTAGAGGAGGAAAAAGAAGAAGAAGAAGAAGAGGTTGAGGAGGAAGAAGAAGAAGAGGAAGATAAAGAAGATGAAGAAGAAGTCGAAGATGATGATGATGAACAAGAAGAAGAAGAAGATGAAGAAGAAGAAGAAAAAAAAAAGTGGTAGAAGAAGAAGAACAAGAAGCAAAAAAAGAAGAAGAATAAGTAGAAAAAGAAGAAGAAGAAGAACAAGAAGAAGAATAAGAATAAGAATAAGAAGAAGCAGAAGAAGAAGAAGAAGAAGGCGAAGAGGAAGAACAAGAAGAATAAGAGGAAGATAAAGAAGAAGAAGAAGAATAAGAAGAAGAGAAGAAGAAGAAGAAGAAGAAGAAGAAGAAGAAGAAGAAGATGATGAAGATGAAGAAGAAGAAGAAGTAGAAGAAGGCGGAGGAGAAGAAGAAGAAGAAGAAGAAGAAGAAGAAGTAGAAGAAGAAGGAGAAGAAGAAGAAGAAGAAAAAAGAAGAAGACAAAGATGAATGAGAAGACGAAGCAGAAGAAGAAGAAGAAGAAGAAGAAGAAGAAAAAGAATAAGTAGAAGACAAAAGAAGATGAAGACAAAGAAGAAAGAGAAAAAGAAGTAGAAGAAGAAGAAGAAGAAGAAGAAAAGCAGAAGAAGAAGAAGATGATGATGAAGGAGAAGTTGAAGAAGAAGAAGAAGATGATGATGATGATGACGACAAAGAAGAACAAAAAGAAGTTAAAAAGAAGTAGAAGAGGTAGAAGAAGAAGAAGTAGAAGGAGAAGAACAAGAAGAAGTAGAAGTATTAGATAATCATGAAGAACAAGAATTGGAGGAAGAAGAAAAAGAAGAAACAGAAAATAAGAAAATGAAGAAGATGTAGAAGAAGAAGGAGAAGAAGAAGAAGAGGAAGAGGAAGTGGAATAATAAGAAGGGGAAGAAAAAAGAAGTAAAGGAAGAAGAGGAAGTGGAAGAATAAGAAGAAGTTGAAGAAGACAAAGAAAGAAGAAAAAGAATAAGAAGAAGAAGAAGAACAAGAAGAAGAATAAGATGAAATGGAAGAAGAAGAAGAAGAAGAAGAAAAAGAAGATGAAATAGAACAAGAATAAGAAGATATGGATGAAGAAGAAGTAGGAGAAAAAGAAGAAGAAGAAGCATAAAAAGAAGAAGAAGAATAAGAAGAAGAAGAAGAAAAAGAAGATGAAGCGGAAGGAGAAGAAGAAAAAGAAGAAAACGAAGAAGAAGAAGAAGAAGAAGATGAAGGGGAAGAAGAAGAAGACGAAGAAGTAGAAGAAGAAGATGAAGAAACTGAAGAGGAAATTGTTGAAACAAGTTATTACTAATCATTATAAATCTTGCATAGCTTGATCATACAGAATGTTTCTATGCTTAAGATGATTTGTCAAATTTAGCTACTAACATTAGAGGGATTATGTAGTACTTATTTAACATTTGCTGAAAATCATTGGGAATATGATAATTTTTACTATGAAATATTCATTTTCTTATTTCTCCTTAAAACATGTAAAAAAAATTGGACAATTTCTAGGGGTTTCATGTTTTTAAATTCAATTAATGAGTTTGTGGCATCTCTTCCTACTTATCTAATAATTCTTACAATTTTTTAGAATGGGCTCTTCCTTAAGATGAGAATCAAAAAGGGGTACCATGATGCTTCAAAACTTTTTAATATTTTAGGATTTGGTGCATTATGGCTTTGAAACAAAAATTGAACATCTTAAGCTCCTAAATAACTATTCCAATCGCCTCTCCAATCATAATTAGAAAATACAACATATAAAGCTACTTCTTGTTCCTGTAATTATTTATTTTAATATAACTATTCTATGGCATGTTGGGCAAGATATTTAGAGTCCAAGGAGTTAATCATTATCTAAATCTTCTCTTAGTAGAGCAACACAATGATTAGAAATTCTACAACTAAGCCTACCATAGCAATCAAAAAATATCTTGCCTAGCATGGGATATATGTTTGGTTTTGTTGTACTCAAAAGATATTTCACTCTATTAACAAACATTGTTAACTAGATACTAATTTTGAATTCATAATTTTTATCTAAAGTGATGCTAAACATCTTATGATATCTACTTTGTTTATATCATATTTGATCTCTGATGAGTTTCACAATTTACAAACAAAGGTTTTGCAAATGATGATATTTTTTTATTTAAATCATATCCTATTATTTTCATGGCTATTTGTTTTTTTAATAAAGATTTCTAGTTGGAATTAAATAATCCAGTGTAAAATTAAGCGTGTCTTTCTTTCTTGAATATTTCTTTTTATTTTCTTTCAATGAACAAAAATGCTAAAATTCAAAATCTTGTATGATTTTGAAAAATCAAAAGATTTGATTAACCTAAATTCTACAGTTTTGGTTATATGAACAAGTTCTATCAAAATAGGTTGTTGCTTTGTATAGGGAAGTTATCTATTCCATTGGCTTAACATTGTGGAGTACATCCTTTATAGGCATATTATATTATTTCTTTAAAATTTTGCAAAATCTCATTTGGGAGCATGCTCAATTATTTTCATTTTTGAAAAATTCTTTCCAATTATTTTATTCAAAATGTTGATTTATAGTTGAGAAAATCATTCAAATAACTCATGTCATTATTTTGAATATTTCTTATGAACGTAATGTCAAAACATTTGTTCAAAAGTTATAAATAACTTTTTTGTGCTATATAATGATAATTTGCATTAAAATGTTAATGCAAAGCACTTTCTTTAAGGCTATGTGTGTTTTAGATGGGTATATGAAAAAGAATGAAATAAGGTAGTAAGAAGAAAAGAAAGAAGAAGAAAGTGATGAAAAAAAAGGGAAAGACTGGCTCTAAAAGTACATTGTCCCTTTCATAGAAAATAGCACATGATTAAGGTAAATGTTCTTCATTTGATAAAACTAAGTCAAATGTTTTATTTTATGATCAATCATCTTCATCAATTGATGAATGGCATTACAAATTTGGAAAACACAGGAAGAAATATTTTTTTGGTAAAGGAATATTTTACATTTCATGAAAATAGCATTAGTGATTTAGAAATTAAATATGACCTGCTTAAGAAAAACATGAACTATTGTCATTGATGATTATTTGAACATTTATTTCAATAGCGCATTACATTAAAAAAAGGATGATTATGGCATTCTTCTTTTCGATCATGATTCAGTTTTCAATTATTTGATAGTAGAAAATAACTTGCCCTAAAATGAAAATTTGGATTAGAAAAATAAAAAACTTCTATTGTTTAATTTGTATGAACTCTATAGTTTGGAGGAAAGATTTTTAGTTTATACATCATATGTGCATATTGATGCATCATCGTAAATACTTTCTAACATTGAAACTAAAGAAAGTTTATCAATAGAAATGGCTTATCATCCAGGACCAATTTGTATGCCTTACGTTTGTATCATCAACTATAATACCCAATTATTACTATAGACTAAATCATATTTTGTTAGACTATGCTTTGAGGAAAACCATTTTTTTAATTACTTTGGATTCTTTGGTGACTAGGTTTTGTATGTGACTTGAAATTCTTCACTCAACACACACAACTACTTATCTTGAATCCCAAGTTTATTTGGATTCCTAAATATAAAGCTTATGTAATTGTGTAGGTCTCTTTCAATTTTAAGCTCTTAAAAAGATTAACCTTAACTTTGTTTGCTTCAAAATGAGAAACCTTATTCCTAATTAAGATTAACATCTTGAACTACTTGATTTTGGAATTATATTATGTTAGTAGATATTAGTATCCCATCCTGGTCCTTTACATTCTAGGCTAACTCTAAAATCTACTTGAAATATAAGTTTTATTTAAATATTTATTCAAAATTTTTTCTTATATGTCATAAAACTTAGTGAAACTATGTCCTTAATCATTAGCATTAAGTATTAATCATGTATGCAAAACTTAACATCAAATAATAAATATTTAAATGTCGAATAATGCTTTAAGATTTCAAGATAATGATCAATAATGAAAAATATTTTTTGAATATAATTCAATTATTCTTTTAATTTTGATTCACAAGGAATTATGTTACACCAAATTGATAAGGATTTGTCCTTTATGAATGAACATAAGTTAATTAAGGAATCTTAATGAACTAGAATGCTATATCCTTAAAAACATTTGTCGTCCACATCAATTTATAGGATTGTCAAATGGTCAACTAAATACTATTTTCAATGAAGAAGAAATTCATTAGATGGCCATACCATTCAAGCTTTAATTGATGAGGAACTTTTCACACAAATTCCCAAATATGGAAATAATCCTAGTGGCATTTGAGAATATCATTGTTTTAAAAAAATTTAAGGTTGGATCTCTTGATAACTGACATGCTCTAATTACATCAGCTAGACTATTTGTGATGTTAGGTTCACTAGGCATGGAACATCAATCACTTTAAGCAAGCAATCTTTAAATGGCATCCTGAGTTTCACTTAAATGTTGAATCATCATTTCTCTACTAAGATTTGGTGGTATAAAAATCTTATACAAGTGGCAATAGCTATTACAAACCTAACAAATCAAGCATAAAAATGATGTGTGTTGACGTTAATCTAGTAATGTAATTACCTAGTTTCATCTAAATAACAAAAAGAAGGTGAAAACTCGAATGGATTATGGCAATGAATTCAATATGATAATTTGTTTTTAAATTGACTTTTATGTACAAGGTCACACCTCTCTTCAATGTTAAAAAAATAAAATGTCATGTAACATTCAATTTGTAATTGATGCTTCCAAAGCGCCAACAGGTGTGGATGAATAAAATCTCACAATGGCATTATCGATGAATTTGGCTAATATGGTAAATGAAAAGTTATTTTCATTCTAGCAGTTTATTGTTCGGTAAGGATGCTTTTGAAAAATAAATCACACCCATACCGTTACACCCCAATGAAGGAGTATATAAAAGTCACAAATTGTTGTGCTGATAAAATGAGTAAAATAATCTACACATGCTCAAGGAAAACAAAGGTTGCCAATCAATTGACATGGAACAAAATGAAATTTTGATCTATATTATTGATAGTTAAATTTCTTTTAAGAAACACAAAAGTTAGAATAAACAACTATGTTTTCTTTTTTATTTAGTAACATCTTATGATAAATCTTATTTGCAATATGACTTAACAATCATTTAAAGGTTTTTGCAATGACTAACATAAAAAAATTAAAGGTTCTTGTCAAATGTAATTTAAAGAGGAAGATGTCAACCTATTTTGGAATAGACACTTAAAGTGAGAATAGAAATGGCTAAAAGAAGCACCTAAAATTGAGCAACAT
The DNA here is from genome assembly GCA_023846275.1 of Vanilla planifolia. NCBI lineage: Eukaryota > Viridiplantae > Streptophyta > Magnoliopsida > Asparagales > Orchidaceae > Vanilla > Vanilla planifolia. Next base: position 404,045 of record JAIUJO010000265.1, read on the forward strand.
TCATAGAAGTTCTTGATTCTCTCAATTTGCATTACAGATAACATTTTTGGATAACATCTTAGTCTAGAATATAAGAGTTACAACAAGTAAGATCACTGTAAGCTCTTTCTTCTTCTCAACACAAAAAAAATTACTTTAATTATTGTCATTGAACCTTTGATTGATAATAACAAATTGTATAAACTATTTAAGAGATTAGAATTTAAGAACAAGTTAGGAATACATAAAATAAGATTAAGGTATTATGAGTGAAAAGCATCCATTATCTAACATTAAATGAGAATGAGTAGTCAATTCATATGCTCATTTATAATCCAAAAGAGTAGAATGGTGCCTATTACACCTTTTTGTATGCTAAATTTAAGGGCTAAAGAAAAAGTCACTTTAGTGCCAGTTATCTCAAATTATAGAGAAAGCTAAATCCTTGTTGTTCGTAATTGGTGACTTTAATATAAACACTATAGTTTATTAATACAAGGGTTCCTCCAAACCTATATAAGAAGTATTGAATTAATTCAATGATTACATTAGTCAATGGTGCATAAGTGAACACCCATTCATAAAGCCTTTAATAACATGGACAAAGAAAGGAAAGGGAAAATGGGTTCAAAAAATATTAGATTAATGGTTAGAGAATCAAATTTTGACTAATCAATTCTCACCAGCAATAATGTCACAATTATGTAGAACAAGACCAAATCATGTACATCCTCTTCAATTTATAAAGCATCCTACTCCTTTGCCAAAGTTGTTAAAATTTAAAAATGTGTCAGTGAAGCATCTAACATTCACCCAAAATGCAAAAAATTTTATAAAATTCTATTTTCATTAAAATTTTTGATAAATTTCTCACCTCAAAATTCACTTTTGTTATCACTTTTAATAATAAGTGTGACCAAACTCCTTTTGTAATTTAGTTATCAACATATTAAATTGTCAACATGATTTACCCTTTTGCCTTAAGAAAAGTATCAATGTACATTTAGAAAAGTGATCTACCACAATAGTTATATTTCTTACATCCTATGCTCATGGGGTATATATATCAAAATAATTTATTTATAAAAGTTCTAACAGTGTTATAGAAGTTACACCCCTTATTGTTTTAAATCTAATTTTTTCCTTTGCATAAACTATAAGGTTGACATGCATGATCAACTAAAGAAGTCAATTTTGTAAAGGAAAGTATTGTATGCCAAAAATCAGGACACTAATATATGATACAAAAAGTTTTATTCAAAAATTATTTGCAATTTTCAAACCATGTTGCAATAGCTACTACATTTCCATCCTACTAATTTCGCATATAATGGAGCCAAGTGAAACAATAAAACTACTATCGCATCATTGATTTACATATTGAGTAACTTATAGTTTTATCTTTGAACAAATAAAACTTTATTAATATAAAGTTAGCATTTCCAGTGCTACATATTCTTTTGAAGAATTTCTTTGCATTGTCACTAAATAATACTTTTCTATCAAAATAGGCTTCTAGTAGATGAATATATTTAAATTTCTAGTCATATGTTTGAAACACCAACAATCTAAGAACCATATGTCTTACTAAACCTTCAAAGGAAGACTTTTATATAATTATAAATTAATTTATTAGATTTAGAAAACCAAACCTTTTTTGACAAAAAAACATTTAAGAATAGATAAACTATAATTTTTCTTAACTACCAAATATAATTAGGAAATTTATATTAAATATTAGCTTTAATATTCTATGCATGTGATGTATTATGTGGTTGCAAGCAATGATGACACTCAAAATTATAATTATAACAATGTAAAATGCTGACATGACTATTATTCAAGCGAACTTGAAATCTTTTGGTATTTGAAAATAAAATTCTGCTAATAGGTTTTCATTTAATAATAAGCAAGTAGAGTGCAAGAATTTGAAGTCCTTAAATTCATTAACTGACGATGCATGCCTCTTAATTTTTTGTTTTGATGTATCATTACCCTTTTGAATGTTCATTAAATATGTGTTAGCCTTATCTCTAAAAAGTTCACAAAGACATAAATGTTCAGATAGTTAATCTTTAGGTTTCTTATATTCTTTACATAAACTTTCATATTTAACACAAACAAAAATTAATTGTTAATGAAATCTTTCATTAAAGGAACGTACCTCCTATTTAATTAATATTATTCTCAGTTCTTCTTTTTCCTCTAGAGCCTTCACATAAAATGGCCTTTTATTGTTCTATTCCTCTTCATTTATGCTACTCTTGTCTAGGTCACTTGAAGTTGTATTCAATGTTTTCTTCTTCTACTTCTTACTTTACTTCATTTCATGCTTCTCTTTTTCCATTTCTTTCTTACACCATAACCCATGCTGCTTTGATATGTTCTGGTTTGTCACAATTATGGAAAATGTTCTCTTTTTTCTGACTCTCATCTTACACCGTTGTTTCTTAAAACTTTCTATAATGCTAAAAACTTTAGAGAAACATTTTAAAAGTATTGTTATGTGATCTACATCATAGTTTTCTCTTTTAAAGAATCTTTCTCTTTCTTTAGTTTTATTGTCTGCACTTTTTTCATTACTTTGTTTTTTTCTTAATCAAGCCTTCTTCTTTCTCCTCTCTATAATTTTATGCTCAGCTAAAAAATCATCCAAAATCATGATAGAAATGTTTGTAGAAATCACGATGTTAGTGGTGAAACGATCACACTTCTTTCGCAAAATTCTAAGGATCTTTTTTTGCTTATTCATTTATAGATATAAGCTATGCCAAACTAGCCAATCAATTTGTAATTTTAATAAAACAGACAAATATTATTTTAATAAATCCATTGGAAAACATTTTAGATAATTCATAGTCTTATGTTATAATATATATTTTAATTTTTTTAGCTATAGATATACCTTTGTTTGTTACCTTTAACTTGAGGCAAATTTTAAAAGTTATTTCAAAATTCAAATTTCTATTAAACTCAACAAAATTGTAAGCATAATTTAGAACATTGATAGTATTATCATTTAATTATATCTTTTATCTTTTAATTTAGTAAATTTTTAAAGAAATATTACACCTTATGAATTTTTTCCAAATATGAAATTTGTAGTAGCTTCTGCATTTCACTATCTACTAACTCCAAGTGAGTAGCAATCCTAGCATTTCACTAGAGATTGTATTGTCCAGAAAAGTGTGATAACTTTTTGAGAGATACACCTTCACCAAAACATGCTAAAATTATTTTAATAGAAATTTGAATATTGAAATAATCTATTACTCTAACCAAGATTATATTCATAAAATCTTATATTTTCTCTTCAAAAAGTTCTTTCACGAACATAGAAATTAGTTGTCTAAAATCTTAAAATTTACTCAGCAAAATTAATTAGAAATGCTTCAATTTAATGATCAATTAAAGCAACATAACTATTGTTCAGCTCCACAATAATGATGTTAAGGGGCATATTATTATGGCATCTATTTACATGTTGAAGTGAAGGCTTCGTGTCAACATCATTACAATTTTTTCTTGTTTAACATTAAACATATGAATATTTTAATATTTTAGATTTTAACTATTCACTATTATTTACTCATTTGTTCATTATCTACTCATATGAATGGAGATTGACATTTTAACTTACATATAGATCACACAAAGCAATCGCCTTTATAATGAGTAGGATGAAACTAAATCTATATGCAATATGAGTATCAAATGACCTTTTAAACAATTGAAATCCAAATTATTGTCTAGAAGACATCTTTAAATGACAAACTACTACACTAAGAGATCTTTCCATAAGCTCCAACATTTGAAAGTTGAGCCATTCTAAAGCAGTGTCTCCAATAGATATTTACTTGTGCTTAATTATGAATTAACCCATGAATTAATTGATTAAGCTCTATAACATATTGACTCACTTAAGCTTGTAACTCACTATTTGAAGCAATCAATAAAAAAATTAATAAATAATACAATGAGTTTTTATCATAAAAAAAAAGTGTAAAAGCGACATAATTAATATAAGAAACAATAAAAGTTCAGAGCAATTAAATTTTTTTTGAATAATTTCTTGAATAAAAGTAATATAAATAAAAGAAATGAATGAAAATTAAACACACTCCATAAATAATTATCTTAGCACTTCTCTTGCTTTGTTGTACCACCCTGCTATGATCCATTATTGTAAGCATAATTTTTACGTAATTACAACTTTTTTATATAATATTTTAATTTTTAGACAATTATGTATTTTTAGTTTATTTTTTCTAAATCTATGACATTTTAATTTCTAGTAACTTATTTGTTATACTATCATTAATTCAAAAGCTCTTTCATTATACATCATATTTAATATTTTCCTTTCTTGAATAATTAGCTTTGTATTTCACATTTTATTCTAAGGTAAATGTCTTGGATTTTTTCATTTAATTCTTTTATTTATTTTTTACAATTTTCATTAAAAATGTTCAGTTTTGTTCAACTAAATATTTATTAAAATTAATTTTTAAAATATAGCTATTTTGATCTTTTAGCAAACATTTCAAAATACTATCATTAAGTTAAAAATTCTTTCATTATAAATGGTTTTTAATATTTGCCTATCGTATATGAAATAGATTATTGTATCACTATTTTTGAAATAGTTGTAAAAGTTGTGCAATTTTTTCTTTTCCTTGTTAACCTTAAACATATTTTTTGTTTCGAGCTATTTTTATTTCAATAGACATTATTTCACTTAATTATGAATCCTTCAATTTTACTTGTAATGTTTATTTCAACAATTTAATATTTTTTTTATTTTTTTTTACTTACATTACCTATTATGCTTTCATGTAATTATTAGGATCTCTTATTCTATTATATTGTAAATTACAAATGATTAATTTAAGATATAAATTATTAATACTTTAAATGTTTTTACTTATGTTACAATGTATTTGTTTCATCAATTCTTATGATTCTTTACATTGATATATTATAAAAATAATTAGTTAAAAACAAATAGTTTTTATACTTTATTCAAATAATTTGAAATAATTAGAAATTATTTGGTGAAGATATTATTTTTGTAAAATTTGATATAATTATTTAGCAAAAATGACATTAAATATTAATTAAAATATCATTAATTAATTAGCACATTAAAAAAGATAGTATTTACGGTTCCTATTATTTTGACATATTGACAGTCTTAAAATCATTAAAAAAATTTTATATCTTTTTAAAACTTTGATTTGCACTTAATTTTGGAAATATTAAAATGTTTGTTATTTTTATAATTTTTTTCAAATTTTTATTTTTATTATCTCGATCAAGTTAATTTTTATTCTCTCATCACAAATAAAGCTCTCTAATTGCTTGTAATCATAGAGATTTATTTTGTTTACTCTTTTAGATATATTTTTACTTTGTTATACTATTTGTTAAATTTTAATTATAACAATGATTTTATAATGAGAAATAACATAAATATTGTACATATCAGTAATTTTTTTTTGTACAAATCAGTTATTTTTATAATTATAAAATTAGATAAACTATTCAAATATTTACATATTGTGAATGTTGATTTCAATATTTGAAGTATTCACCATTCAAAATAAGTTAAGGTTTTATTATGTTTTTTTCACATGTCTTAATGCATGAGTAGTTTCACAATGTGATATAATTTTATATTTTTTGTCGATTTTGTTGTTTCTTTTGTAAAACTTATATTTGTTAATGTTATACTTCTAAGTTAATTTGGTGAAGTAACAGACAATGACTTTTTAAGTTGATTTTGCAAAAAAAAATTTAAATACTTCATATGAAAAATTATGTTGACAATTTTCTTTATTTAATCCTATATATTTGTCATTTATATCTCACACAAGTTTTTAACTATATGGGAATGAAAAGGAAATTAAATATTTAAATGATTAAAGTTTAATTTATATTCTAAAACAAATTGTGTTTTCATTTTTAAAATATAATAAATTTGAAGTGGAAACTATAAAATTTTTTAGGATATTTGTAATAATATGATATTTGTAAGCATGTTCGTAAAAAATAATTTGTGAGATTAAAAGTAAAAAATAATTAAAGTTAGCAAAAATTGTAAAAGGATTTCAAACAAAAAAATGTTTCAAAACTGCAGGAATAAAGTATGGGTTGACATGATTAAAAACATGAATCTTTTTCCAAAATTGTAGATCATTGAGTTTTGTGGCCATTGAAATGTCCATAATATATGTATTTTATATAAAAAATAAATTGACATAATCATCAAAATTAGTAAAATATGCAAGTAAAAAAAATTAAAAATATAAAAGATAAAAAATAAATAGTATGAAAATTAAACTATCTAACAATATGCAAAATTATTCGATTAAATTTTTCAAGGATATTTATTTTATAAAATAATTCAAATAGAAATATATGATGAATAAAAATGGAAACTAATAAATATTACAAAATAAAATAAACGTAGAAGTTATAAATAAAAAATAAGCATACAATCGTAAGAGATAATGAATTATATAAAATAATAAAAAAGTATGAATAATATTATGTTGTGAAGATTAAGAATACTTTACAAGTAATTTATATCATTACAAAGAAATTTGATGAACTTAGAGTAGCCCAAAAATAGTTTGCAAAGTGGTGGGCTATCTATGATCATGCAAAATAAAGATCAAAATTGAATTTCATATTGCAAATCATTATTAAATGTTATAGTTTTAAAATATATATCATAATTAAGCCATGTCAGTTAACTTGACACACCAAAATATAATAATATGGGTTAGAATAATTCCACAAATCTATTACAAGTTTTATTAAGGATGAGCTTAGCATCCTCATGTTTATTGCTTAGGTTAATTATTTACATGTAATGTCATAAAATTTTAAAATTTTAGAGTTTAAATAAATTATCTATATAATTTGTTCCTTGGTAATTTTATTGTGCATATCATGATGAAATTATCTCATTATTGGGTTATAGTTTTAAAAATTTTGTATTACATAACAATTTCTCAAACTTTTAGTGTTTTTATGAAATTAATACCCATTTTTTGTTTCTTTGTTACTTATTACGAGATAAAAATTTTCCTACGTAACTGATTAAAATAATAATTTTTAGAACATTTTTGATAGTTTATAATCTTAAGATTTTTTTTTGTATGTTTTTAATTATAAAAAGTTTTTATTAGTAAAATAAAATGTTTTTTCATAAGCTATTAACGAATATGTTTTATGAAAAATTGTATATAGTAACATTTAAAATGTCTTTACAATATAATTTATTTATTTTTACTATATTTTGTATCTTTTATGTATTCTTATTTATTCTAACATTTTTGTTTAAGATATTACTTTTTAAAATCTTATTATACTATTTATTTTAGCTTTTTCGAAAAAAATTTCTAATAATGTTTTTTTATAAATTACACAATAGAAATTTTGATTTAAATGTAGTATTTTATGTACAAAATATACAATAAATTTTAAGAATTTAAAATTTTTTAATAAGTACAATTTTTTCACTTTGATGACATTATATTTAGAGTATTATGACCTTTCCATGTTAAAATATATGGACATAGTTTTGATTATTTTGGGCATAAAAGTTTGATTTATTGTATTTAAAATAAGACATCAACAATTTTCTTTTGAAAAATATTATCTAATTTGAAAAAGTTTTAAGAATTTCAATTTTACTACATTAAATGTTTTTTTTAATTCCTTTTATTATAATTGCTCAATGCATTGGTGTGTTATCAAAATGATATTACAAATGTGACATTTTATGATTTTGTTGTCTATATAATGTTTTAGAGGTAAAATTTTGTAATTTATATGTTATTATTATAATTGAAATATTTTGTTTGTTGTGTTTTTAGTTTCAATTCTTTATTATTAAATATTATGCAACAAATTTAGAAATTTATTTTCTTTATTATCAATGGATTTTTTGTGCTTTCCATAATTTTATATATTTTTTTCTTTGTTTTTTTATGCAATATTTTAATTATCACTCCATCATTTATTAAAACTATTAACATATTAATTAAAAACTAAATGCTTACTTTATCAAATAATTATTATTTTTCAATTAGTGGAGATTACAACATTAAAAAAATTCAAATGTTTAGAAAATGATTTATTTGTCTATCTTTTATGTTATATTACTTATCTTATATTTGAAATTAACAGAACCTTTTTTCCCATACTATGAAATAACTTTTATAATTTTAATAATCAACAACATTATATTTTTCCTTAATTGCAAAATTTCATTTAAACTAAAACAAATCGAAATTTCTTTCCCAAAAAACATAATTTGCAAAAAAAATTTATTTTTTTATACTTTTTTAAAGAAAATTCTGAACATAAAATTTACTTTCATTAAGAATAGGTATATTACTTGGTAAAAAATCCTGAGAATATGCAGTTCATAATATTCTATTATATAGAGCAATTAAAAATAATCAAATAAAAATTAGGCATCATTATTATCATATATTTAAACGGTTTAAATTTTTAATATAAAAGTTTTTTTTTCAAAAAATTGATCTATTATTCCTAACAATGAAAACATGGCAATATAAATATAAAATTTAAAGGAAATTGATCATAATTGTTTCGAAAAATAACATAAAAATATTTAAAATTATCTCTCACATTTCATCCATAAACAATTATAGAGATGTAAGTTTTATGTTCAAGAAAATATTGCAAAAAATTATTTTTTGGATTGAGAAAAAAATGATTAACTACACAAAATATTAAAACTATTTAAAAGAACACCCCTTTTCATAAATATTAAATATTACAAGATAATATAAAAGAGTTACAAGAAAAAATAAATCAAGTATTTGTAGTATAATGAATAATTTTTTGTCATATTCAAAAAGAAATAAGTAAATATCAAGAATGGCAATATGACATTTCAAATAAAAATTAGATAAATATGTGTAACTTAATAAGGATTAAAATATATGAAAGAAATGATATGCCAACCATAAATCATATTTAAATATTATCCAATTTGACTTGCTAACATTATTTCTAAATTGTTACTAATAATATAAAATAAATTAATTTATAGGAAAAATATGAATTAATATAGTCAATAATCTTCCCCTTATTTGTCACACATCATTGAAAGTCTGCACAAGACCATGACCTATAATTTATTATATTATTTATTTTATTGATGGCATTTTTTTATTATTTTAAATATCTAATTAAATTTATATATTTATTTTTTTGCACTAAAAGTTTTGTACTAATATGTTATAATTTTAAATTTTTAAATTTTTAATATGTTTTGTAGGTTAGTTCATGTATCATCATAATATAAATAAATATTTTTTTAACGTTTAAATACTATTTTTATGATTATTTTTCATATAATTTTGCTTTTTAATATTATATATATTTTTGTTATGTATGTTTTAACATTTTAAATATTATTTCACTTATGTTATTTTTTTATCCTTTCATAGTTGTTCAATGTTATTTAAATTATAAAACTTAAAATTTTCTATATAAGTGCTCATCTTTAAAACACGTTACAGAAGAAATAATAATATTTATGGAAATAAAAAATATTAATATTCAATCTATATACATAAATTATGTAAGACAATTTTGTGTATAACATGGCAT
>JAIUJO010000265.1:416180-507453 GCA_023846275.1 Vanilla planifolia
CTTTATTAATTCATGCTTTGATTAAGTAGATATTCTTAAACGTTTCTAAAATCATATGTATATCAAGAAGGGCAATGTTAATTTGTTAATATAAGTATAATAACAAAAAAACAATATATTTTATAATACTATATAAGGTGTCATCTCTATAATAGGTTAACAATTATTATTGTAAGAAAATTAATTAAAAGTCAAATACTTATCCACATTACTTTAGAAACCTGATTTTCTTAGACTTAATATATTCTTAATTGTTTTTAATATTCTCTTTCACTAACTTATTTTTTAGCCTAGATTATTATGTTAAACATTAGTTGCATATAATATGCATCACCCAACCTTTTAAAAAAAATTATGATAAAAGTTTTGAATTCTAATGCAATAAAATAGGTTTTTCCATACCACATAAGCCTTACTATTTTGCCAACATATATTTGACTTATTTGCTTTTGTAGAAAAATGTTTGCTTACTAGGTAAAATATTAATTTTTATTAGAGAATACCTGATTTTCAATTAGGTTTAGTTTAACTTCTTTACCTAAAAATAGTTTTCAATTAATCTTCCTATCATCACCAAGCTAGCTTAAGACAATAACTTCCTGCTATCAATATGCCACGATGACAAATGTAGTAAACTCCGCTCTATTTGATATGGATATAACATATATCAACAAATTATATTAAGCTTCCTTTGTGTTATATATTTAACAATTTTTATCTCCTTGATGAAAATATGCATCGAAAAAAGATGTATATTTAGAAGACATAGAAGTCTTTGGAATAGTAAAATTGGTACACAAACAAATATTCTGGAATGACAAACTTTTGTAATTTCTACTCAAAAATTGTTTTTGGTTGGTAATATGGATGGAACTTTGTTCATGAAGAATTGTGTTGATTAGCTTCTCCTAGTCCAACATTATTTAAACGATAGCATATTTGGATCAATGAATTGTGACTTATGCGAGCAATTTGGTAAGCATGTAGGTGTAGGATGTGAGATGAACATAATAAGTGAGGTTTCTTATTTTCTTGAATGCAAGTTAAGTTGGATGAGAATCACCTTAGAGACGTAATCTTAAGTGACCTCTTTTTTAGAGTACAAACCAATGACTCTCTTTAAAAAGAAATTACATGTAGTGCATCTATTTCCAAATTTGTACCTCAAAATAAAAGTGAAGCCTTGAGGAAAGATTTTTTTGTATTTGGCCATGCTAGATTGTTTCAACTTGTTTGTGAGAGTGATTGTTATGGAATTAAAAGACATTCTAAGGGACCACATTTTTGTGGCAAAAAGTGGGCACTCAAAAATAAAAACTAAATGACAGTTTGGTTATCAATCAAAATATGGGTTGGCTAGTAGTGAAGTGTTGTAATCAAGTAGGACTAAACTTAGAAGTAATACTTGAACCAATGGTAAGTTTGAAAGCAACAAGTTCATTCTTACATTTTTCTTAATACAAGTTATTTTGACAATACCAAATGGATGTTAAGAGAACCTTTTTAAATGTTGTTATTTAGAAGAAATTGTATGCAGGATAGTTGGGTTGCATTGAACATTTTCTTGATCAAAATCATGTGCATAAGCTGGTCAAAGAATCATATGAATTGCAACATGAACATAGATCCTATTATGAACATACTTCATAAATTTCTAGTCAAACGTTATTTTAACATTGGAATGCAGGTAGAACTTTGTTCATCATGAACTATGCTGATGAACTTCTTCTAATCAAAGATTATATAGATGATATCATATTTGGATCAACAAACTTGTACTTATGTGAATTATTTAGTATTCTTATGCGTGTTAGATTTGACTTGAACATAATGGGTGAGGTTAGATAGTTTTTTGGATACAAAGTTAACTAAGATATGAAAGGTATCATTGTATACTAAATAAAGTATAAAAATGAGATTTTAAAATTGTGTGATCTTAAGAGCATCAAATGCATTTCTACTTTCAAGAGTCCCCACCATATTATTGAATAAAACTAAGAAAGGAAAACAAATAAATTTCAAGGTATACCAAGAAATGACACATTCTTTACTCGCTTATTAGAAGAGCTAACATAGCTTTTAATGTGGGACTTTTTTGAACAACTTCAATCAAGAACCAAGGGCTTCCATCTAGTACTTATAAAAAGAACATTTTGATAATAGCTTGAAACCAACATATTAAGGTTTTGGTAACCCAAAATTGCCTTGTCATGGTCACACATAATATGGTTACAAAGATTATGTAGGTTCTTTAATAAATAAGAGAAGTATTTAGGCAACTAATCATTTTTAGCACCTCTTAAACAAATGATCTAGCAAACAAATATTAACTAATTGCTTTAGCAAAAAATGAAGGACAATATATAGCATTAGGAGGATTTCAAGTAAAACTTTTGTAGTTTGAAAACGAAATTAGATGATATGGGATTACATTTACAAATAATTCCCTAAAAATATGATATTTTGAATGTTTTTTTGTTAACTCAAATGCTTATAAAGTACAATAAGATTGAACAAATTTATTTTAGGCACCATTTCATCAAGGACTATGTAGAATGAAAAATAGTAGACATTCAATTTCTTGCTAACAACATACAACAAGTTAGAACCTTGACAAATCTTCTTAGTAAAGATTTATTCCATAGAATTAGAAGAATTTTTTATGATGAAAAAGTGGGGAGAAATTAAGCTTTCTTTTAAGGGAAGTTCATTGAGTGAAAGGGAGCTCAACCATGTGTTTTAATTAATTCCAAATCTAAGTTGAGTTGATAATATCTAGTAGATGTTTTGTTACACTACATTCAATTACATTATAATAAGTTGAGATGGTAAGTCATCATAAAACACAAAGATGTTATTTGTCCCATGAGCAATTCTTTATGATATTTTGATGTTAATGACCTAATTAAGTAGCATACTAATTGATTATCTTGCTTTTCTTGTAGATATGATATGTGAACAACATTGGGAGGATATTAATGTCAAAAGAACAAGTCAATTGATTAAATATATGGATATATCCACGTGTGGAATAAGAATGGAAAGGATTTTTGCATGGTCAAGAAACAAAGTGTTTTTTTTTGTAAAACATGTCAAGAAAATGAAAAATAGAAGAGCGATGAATTCTTCTTTAACAATTTTTTTTCCAAAATTTAGAAAAAAAATTTTGACCTTAAAATAAAGCTTTTTTATGAAACTTATCATCAAAATAAAATTTCTCAATAGCAAACAAATAGCACAAAAGATTTTTATGTGGTTCACCTAAATCCTATTTCAACAATAGCCCCAAATTCTCGATCAGGCTTCTACTAATCACTCCCTTTTGTTGAAGCTTGTAGAGTTAAAACAAATATATATTGGTGCTCCAATAACACACCAAAAGTTCAGAAATTTGAGCTATATGAAAAAATTTGAAACTTTACAATTTTTTTTTACAAAAATCCTTTCACCTTTAATTTTTTAAATAAGAGTAGTACTACTAACGAATGAAGAGATGTTACCAAGAATTACCAAAATTATTTTGAAGGAAAGAAGGAGAAATGGAGACCAACAAAAATCCATGGCTTCTACAATTACATAGAAATGTGTTGCTCATAGTTTGAACTTCACTTTTACTTGTATAAAAATTTTGAAGTTTCATTGAATAGTTTTAAGATTAGATAAACGATTCATATTTATAACTAAAAAAACTCATATAATAGCTAAAATCTCCTTTTCAGAAAGCTAGCATTAAAAGAAGGAAATGAGGGTACAATTACTATCCAATTAAGCGAATGGAGTGGTAACTAATGCATCAACTTAAATTATAAATGGTCCACATTTAATGACAATAGGATAAGACTTGAGAGTTTAATGGACAGTAACAATGATCAGATTACTATTCACACAAGCAAAGAGACTCTTAGCAATTTGATCAGCTATTTTGGATAAACGGCGAAAGAGTGTTAACTATTCATAACTACGAGTGTGTGCTCAATCACCAAAATGCATGTCAGTTACTGTGGAAACCTCAAGTATGGTAATTGCTTTTGTTTTATCTCACATTATAAAATTGTGGAAGTCTTTTGTACATGTAATACATTAACTACATATTACAATCAACCTAATGGGTTGGCTACCCCTAGGTGTTCTCAAGAAGTCATGACCTGAGTTGTTAGTGGGCATGTATGGGTGCAACCTGACATGATTTTCCTTAAATGATTAAAGAGTCTACCATGACCCTTTCCACCTAAGCCTATTCATAAGTAGTGCCTTCAACAAATTAACCAAGAGACCGCAATAATAACCTACCTTGATCAATTCTTGGGCTTGACTTGTTTTAGATTCGATAAGGTTCCTAGCCTGTGGAGGTCAATAAGGGCCATGCGCCTAGGTGCTTGACTATGCTTTTTGAGGTTAATATTTGTTAGTGCTTAGAAGAAATATTATTATAATAATAACAAAAATTTTAAATAAAAAATATTTTAATATTTAAAAGATTGTTTAGAAGTCAAATTCTTTCAAAGTATAATATAACCTGAACGAAAATAGCATATGCATAAATGGTGATAACCCTATTTGTCGTAATTATGATAGTAGTTTGACCCCATCAAATTGTATTAACTATTTAAGTTATAACTTTGAATCCAACAAAACTAAACCTTTAAAATACTTAATGAGATCTAATAAAATAATACTAAGTTCAACAAAGTATTAGTAAATACTTAGCCTATGTTTTGTGGTCATCATATTAAAAGGTCCAATAATCTCCCCCTTTATGATTATAAAACTAAAGCTAAAAGAAAATATAACATTAATGGAAAAATTAAATAATGCAATACTCAACATTGTAATATATACCTTATATGATACTCCCATACTTCTCTTGAATTCTAGCTTACCCTCACCCTCAATTCTAACACTTAGTTCTCTCAATTTTTGTAATAATTCAAAGGGGTTAATGATTTCTAGGCTTAGTCTAAGTAAATTAAATGCTTTAATAGCCAATGGTTCAACAAAGTTATATCATAATTTTATATGGGCTCTCGAATAAAGTTATATCATAATTTTATATGTTTTTTTTAGTGTTCAATGGGACATTTTGCTAAATAAATTGTACTTCAATTATCACAAAAAGTTAGAATTGTGTAAATTCTAAGCCATAATCTAAAAATTATTGTTTCATCCGTATAACCTATGTCGCTTACAAAACTTTACCATTTTTCCTACAAAATTAGCTACACTTTTAATTGTTTAAACAAAAGTTGCATTTGTAAAGAATTAAGTAGATGTTTCTAAGAAATGTTAAAATCATTATAAACAAATGTAGAAGAAAAAGAGACAGAGTAAAATCTTTAGCTCTACTAATTTTGTAAAAATTTGTTGCTCATAGTTTAAACTTCATTTCAACAAGTGAAATGAAAAAAGTCAAAAAATAACTCCTTAATGTCTAGAATCTACTTTTCAGAATGAGAGTTGATACAGACGAAAAAGACGGCACATCTACCATCCGATTAAGCAAATGAAGTGGTAATCGTTCAATCAGCTTAAATAATAAAGGGTCCAAATGTAATCAAAATCAGATAGGATTCGAAGCATTGGATTTGAAAGTCAGATGATAATAATGATGATCACATTGCTATTCACGTAGGTGGGGAGATTCTCAATGATTCGATAAACTATTCTGGATGAACAACTAAAGAAAATTAACTTTCCACAAACATGGTCATGACCTAGACCGATCGATTGCAAAAATGCTTATCAATGTACATATCTCAAGTTTCTCCTCAACTTTCATTTAATCCTACATTTTGAAACTGTTGAAGTATTTCATGCTTATAAAACATCAACTACATATTATGATTAGCCTATTTCGGTTTGCTACCCCCAGTGTTATTGAGAAGTGCCCCTGGTCACTAATAGATATCTATGGGTCTTACCAGACCCGAGTTAAACAAATTAACGAGCCTGTGCTAACTCGTTTCTCCTAGCTTGGTTCATAAGTAATGCGCTGAATTAATTGGCCTTGAGATTGCAATAGGAAAATGACTTGATTGATACTTGAGCTTAATTGATCTTACGTTCGACGAGTTCTTAGCTCGTGGAGGTGCTTAAGGCCAATTCCCTCATGTGGTACGAGTCACTTGACAGTAGCCCTTCGGGGTTAGTAGCTGGGGCATGCTTATGAAAAAAAAAATTATAATGATAAAAAAATTTACATTTAAAAATTATTTGAATATTTATAAGATTTTCAAAGACTAAAATTCTTTTTTATGAAATACAACTCAAATTCACATATACATACAAGATTGATAGTTTTATGTTCCATAATTACAAAAACAGTAAAAGTTTAACGTGCTAACCAAAAAGATTTAAAAATTAA
Organism: Vanilla planifolia; assembly: GCA_023846275.1. Classification (NCBI taxonomy): domain Eukaryota; kingdom Viridiplantae; phylum Streptophyta; class Magnoliopsida; order Asparagales; family Orchidaceae; genus Vanilla; species Vanilla planifolia. The sequence continues at coordinate 422,542 of JAIUJO010000265.1, forward strand.
ATTGTTTGTAGATTAGCCACTCTAAAAATATTGTTGTCATTAACTTCAAAGTCAACAAGTTGAACCATCAAATTGTATTTACTATTTATATTACAATCTTCACTCCAATAAAATCTAGTCCTTAATAAGTTCAACAAGGAATTAATAAATACTATAAAAATTGAAGAAACTGAAAGTAAAATTTATCATAAAAGCTAAAAATAGAAGTCATTGAAATTAGGAAATTACAAAATTAAGAAAAAAATAAAAATCACAAAAAACCATTAAACAATTGAAAAATTAAAGTTATTTAAGAAAGTTTTTAAAAAAAATTGTTGTTCCAGTCAAATTTAAGCTTGATATTAGGAAGGTCTAAGAGATTCCTTAAATGCTTTTGCACATCGATATTTAATCACTTTCATTCTAGATAAATGTGTTGTATTTAAAATATTTGTCAAATTTATGCAATGCATTACAAAGTTGCACAATAATATAAGTAAAAAAATCATTTTGTTATGTTTTATGAGATGATTGTACCAATTTTTTGTATGTGCACATTAATTATTTAAGTGTTATACACTTTGGATTTTTACAATGTTAATATAAATAAACAATTCTTTTTTAAAACCTATTTAACTTTTCATATGGTGGATAATACCAATTTGTTTAATTTTTAAAGAAAATATTTTAATGTTATATACTTTTGATTTTAACAATTTTATTATAAACGAAAAAATTATTTTTCTAATTAATTTAATTTTTAATATGGAGGACAATTTTGATAACTAAGTTATAAATGGTTTTTGATATATTAATATTCATTTATCATAATTATTTTTATATGTTTTATATTTTAATTACAATAATAAGATATTTTTTTTTATGTTATTAGGCAACTTTGTAATGTATTGTGCAAATTTAAAAAATATTTTAAGTATTATTTATAATTATGACGTAATATTTATTTTTTTTCATTTTCATTTAAATTTAGAACATTTAATTTACCAGAGAACTATTTCAGTTAAACAAGTTTTACATATTTACATATTGCTAATAATCATTGCTTATTTGTTGTATTGTATCAATTAAAAACCTCTTTGTTAAAGTATTATTCTTAATTCTTATTTTAATTATACAAAAAATAACTATCTTTTCATATAATAAAAATTCTTTCAACGTTTAATACCAATAATTTAACTTAAATTATTTCACATAACTTAGAGTTATTTAATTTAAGATGTTTAATTTCTTAAATTATTCAACTTGCATCACACAGCCTAAATGTATTGAAAAATTAAAACATTCCTCTTTATATATTTAAAATTAAATGTTTTTAAACAAATTATTTTTGAAAAAATACAAAAAACATTCGTAAATTTGAATATTTTCCCATTAATTTTTTTTCTCTATATTTTTCTTTAGAAATTGCATTTTTTATAAATACGAAGTTTATTTTTTATTAAAATTCATAGGAAAAGTTTTCTTAGAAAATATTGTCAAGGAGTTTTATATTTCAAACATTCCATAGAATCAATATGGAAAATAGTTTTTGTGAAAATATTATGCATATGAATTATATATCGCTTATTACTTTGTTGAATTATTGATTTTTATAAACTTATCATTTTCTTGATATTTTTTTATTTGCAATGGAAAGTTTTTGTTACTTTTTTGTTTAGGAATTTCTTTTATTCTGTTTCTAGATATTAGTGTTAGATATAGTACTTTTTAAAGTATAATAGTATATTTTTATTTTTTTATATTTTTGTAATCTTATGAAAGTTTTATTTTTAATTAATTATTTTTTATGTTACAATTTTTTTAACATTCATGACTTTCTTATTTCTAAAAAGTTGTTCATGAAAAATTCATTAATTTTTTAATATTTAAAATTAAATTATGAAGAAAAATTAGCGTTTTGGTACATATATAAATATTTTTACATATTTAATACTTTGACTTTTTTTAAAACAAAAAAATTATTAAAATAAAATTTTAATGCTTATATATGTAAAGTTATATTTTAGTATACTATTTTCTTAAGATATTTGTAATGTTGTTCTGAATACATAGAAATTGCTTACTAAAATTATTTTGTTGTATTAGATTTTATCTAATTAAGTGGCAAGTAATTGTAATTAATATGTGAAATTTTTATTGCATTTTCTAGATAATAGTTTTCTATATTTTCAATATTTTATATTTATCGACAATATTCAATTGTAATTTTTCAACCTTTTTGAAAATTCCTATTAATCATTATGTCTAAAGTTTTGAAAATTATAAATCTATTTATTTATTTATTTGGATTATGTCTTTGTTTAAGTTTTCTTGTGACTACTTGATTTATTGAATGTATTGTTCAAACATTAATTTATTCAATTGTTTTTATAGTCGTATATCTCTTAATTATTTCAAAATTCTTACACTAACATGTTTGTGAGCTGACATTACTAAGAAATATTTTGTATATTTCCAAAGCTATTGACGATAATTATTTAAATCATTTTTAATGGTACAAATATTTTTGTAGCTATTTTATTCTCTTATATTAGCATATTAGACAAGATTTAATTAGATAAATAACTTTTTAATGTATTATACACTTTCCTTAAGAATTAAGATACACTTATTTCTGAATGATTTGCCATTTTTTGTCTCACAAAATTTTTATTGAGATGATATTTAATATATGTTTCATTATGATATTTAATTTATTCCCTTCTACGCATTTCTCACATTTATTAAGCTTTGCATTTTTTATAAAACATTTTTCTTGTGTTATTGAGCTAAGTCCATTAGTTCTTTTGCTCAATATTTAAAATTTCTAAAATATTTAATTTTATTTATTTATTTTTCTTTTGATTTTTTCTTTAAAATTTTAAAATTGTAGATCTTATCAAAATAACTTTTAAAGTATGATAGATTTAAAAAATATTATTATATTCATAATATTCCATTTATTATTTTTATTTAACCCAATATTTTAGTAAATATATAATTCCAATATTTGTTTTGTCGTGAGTTTGCAGTTATATGCAAAATATTGCAAATAATAACATATATTAGTTTTTTAAATTTTCTTAAAATACATTATGTACATCTTTGATCTCACTGGAATATTTTCCTTGAAGTTGTTATAAATAAATTTTTTTTGTTATATATTAGGAATTAATTCTAATAATTTTAAAATTCTTCAATCATAATTATTTTGAAAATTTTTTTTTATTGAAATTGAAATATTATTTATTTTTTATTTTAAAATGTGATTTAATATTTAAAATATCCTAAGCTTCTTTTATAATTTATTAATAATTAAATAAATTGTTATTTCAAAGTTAATAAATATGCAAAAAATGAAAATATTACTTAAATAAAATTAGTAAAATATCATTAAGATAATAAAATGTTTCTAGCACTTGATCTATTTACATTTTATTTTTTATTTATTTTGCAAGATAGGCAAGCATGTGATTGTCCAAATATTGTGGGATTTTTCAAGCAAAGAAAATAAATATTATTATACAAAAATGTCTAAACTAATAGAAATTAAAAAAATGATAAAAAAATCACATAATTCTAGGAAAACTTGTTTTACCAAAAAAGGTGGAACAAATATCTTTTAGGAGTCAAAAAATGAAAGTAGCAGACATTGCAAAATATATAAAAGTAATCAAAATATAGTGTATAATTTGTCATAAAACATTACACATATCTTAAGAAAAATAAAAACTTAAAAGATACAAAAAAATGATTTAAAAAACAAAACATATAGGTTAGCAATAATAATGTAATATTATATTAGTTAAAAAATAAATAATATATAAAAGTATGAAAAATATTTTATTACAAATAAAAAAATATAACAAAAAGGATGGACAAAAGAGATATGATGGGAATCCATCAACTAGATTTTGATCTTGCCTCTATGCCACAACGATAATGAAAAGTGGACAAAGAGTAAAAGAAAGGAAGCAAGGCCACTCTACATATCAAAATTTTAAACTCCATGTATCAAAAACTTTCCTTGTACTTAAACAATAATTAAAAAATAAATTACACAACTATAATCATCTAAGAAAAATTGCTATATGGTCATTATTAAACTTTCTAACATAACTTTTCTTATATTAATTAAATAAACTAAGAGGTTACATACTTTATATGTTTATATTATTAATGTATTTATTGAGTTCAACATTTATTTTAATAGTTTGACTAATCATTTTATCCAAAATAATTAATATGCATAGGAAAATAAACTTTTGTGCTTAGTTTTATATTTTAAAATAGCGACAAAATGTTTTTTTTGGAAATAAGACATTCGACATGTTTTTTCATTTGATTCCTTATTTAGAATAAGCTTAAGATGAATAAACTCAAGTAAAAAGGTTTCGAAAAGGTAGTACATAAAAGTTTAATTACTATAATGAGTAAAATTAAGAAGACATTATTGAGATATTGATAAGTTTTATTTAGAATTGACATAAGTGGATAAATGTTTGAAAGTTCTTCAAACTTATATTTGTGTTAAAGAAAGTCAAAATGTCACTTTTGTGCTTATCATTGATGGAATTTGAACATGAGGCATTGAATAATAAGATTGATAGTTTAAGTCATGGAAATTGTTTTATCAAATTCTTCCAAGTAGAATATAATTTTTGCCATATAAATCCTTCACCCCAAATAGTACGCAAGAAATTTTTTAAGTTGATTGTAATGCAATATGTTTAAAGTGTCTCTTAAACTTCAATAGAATTATCAAAGTTCAATGAAATGAATTATAAGAAGTGTAATAGCATTAATATTTGTAGATTTAAGTAACCAAGATAATTCGTATTAAACAGTAATATTCACATTAATAAAAGTTGTAGCTTCCCAAAAACTTTTAATGTTAAACATTGTAAGAGATTACACATAATAGTCAAATGGATTTGGATAGTGCATTAAGAAATATAATACCATAAATGTGTAACATGAATCATTTTATGGTTTTAGTATAATAGAAATGCATGTAACTAAGACATAATTATAGATGCTCATTTTTAATACAATGAATGGATTGGATTGTGTCTTTCAAGAGATAAGTTTTCATATGATAACAATAAAATTGACAAAAATTTTGTAATCTAATTTGACATACATGATTATAAATCGAATCTTCACAAAATATACTTAATGTAAAATAAAGAAGGCCACTAGTGGCATAAGAATTATATCAAAATATGATAAAATTTCATTTATAAATTGTTTGAAAACTTTCTTTTAAACTGGGCTAGAAATAATTTAGAAAGAGGATTTGACTTTTGGTAACCCATGTTTAATTTCAATTTAATTTGAAGTAGATAGATGTAATTACTTTGCTAAGTTTGTCGTTAGTTTGGGTTTAAAAGAGATGAGTCTCTTGCGGCTATTACTTTCTTGTGAGGTAATTGGTCAATATCATGCATAATAAGGTTGTGTCACATAAACAAGATAGCGAGGCCATGGGTGTGGTTGCTGAAGCACAATTATGCAAGAATTATTTGAAGAAAGCTTATAGCAATGTGTTGACATCATGTATGTAATAAAAATTCAATGATTGAGAGCCATAATGAGGGTTGGAAAAATTGCTAAAAAGGAAGAAAGTGCAACAAAAATAGACAATGCAATAAGTAATGGTTATGGATCATCATGTTTATTTGAATAACACAAATTATTCTTTGATAAGAAAAAAATTTATAGTGAAGGTACAAATGATAAGAATCTTATAGTTGGAATCTAATTTAGCTCTAATTCCATAAATAAGAATAATATTGAAAGAAGAAAAATGGAAAGGAAAGGAAGTATAGAGTATGCCCTCCACTAGTTTAGTATATATGCAACTAGAGCTCCACGGCGACATTAATGATATTAAATGACAAAATTAAATTTGGTATTTCCACTACACATTTTCTACTAAATTTCTTATATAAACAATCATAATTCTAAAAGAAAAATGATAAAGATACTACTACATAAATAATATATGTAGATATTAAAATATTTGAAACATTTGAGCCTTATACATGACTTCTTATAGTGTAATGTAAACTTAAATTTTTAGATAACCAAGAAAACTACATTTATGGGCCTTAGCTTATCTTATAGTTCATCTTATCTTGCACTGAAAATGTTCAAAGGAAAGCAACAATAGTAAAATAAAAGATAACCCAATTTAAGAACAATACGCACTTAGTGGTGTATAAAGGAATGGAGCTTGACAACTTATTGCTTATGATCAAAGAGAACTCTTATACCAAAGTATATAGAAAAAATAAAGTTTGAAAAAAGGGAATGTGATAGAGGACAAGCCCACTTCTTCATGAGTGTGAGCATGAATAAAATTACCTTCATGATTAAGAAATAACACATCCAACTACTAATCTCCATATTCTAATTACATAAAAGCATTTTTAGGTATTAATATAAATCTGAAATAGAACAACAATTTAATTTCACCAATTCACATAAACACCAATGAATCATTGTTGGTACATAAATACACATCTTAAAACTAGTCACACCAATTCACCAAAAATAAAAAGTGACATTTCATGGAGAAATGGAAAACCTAACCAACAAGGTTAAAAGACCTCTTCCATCTCAATCATGAGCCTTATTCATTATGATTTTGTGGTGCGAACAAACATTACAAGTTGACATTGTTTATTCAATTTTTATGGACTTACTTTTAAATATTCCAGATGTTTAAATAGATTCATAGTTATCTATTTATGTTAGAAATTAGTCTTCACTTTCATTTTGAGAATATTTTATTTAAAGATCACATGGACTTTATCACTTTATGTGTACCATTTTCTTAATCATTTTTTCTTTTTTATGAAATGTTTAATTTTTTTTACAATGAGAATTTTTTTTAGCATATATTATCAAGAAACTTTTACCAAGTGCTTATTGAAAATAATATTTTTTAATAATGCATCTCTTTTTCCAATGATTTTAAAATTTTTATGCTTTTTGCACATATATCATCATTAACTATTTGCTAAAATTAAATATTTTTTAAAAGTTTATTTCTTTTCTTGTATGTGAAAAGCATGATAAATTTTATGCCAATTTGGTTATTTATGTTGGTTGTCTAACAATTTATGTATTAAGCAAAGATTATCATGATAATTGTTAAAAAATTTTAAAATTATGGAGAACAAAATTTTACTAAATATAACCCTCATAACCTTGACATAATAGCCCTTTGTTTTAATATATATTGCTAAGAGTTAGGATCTTAAGTGCTATTCTTCTTCTTTCTAAGTATAATTAATGTTTGACGACATATATAAGAATGTAATTTTTACTTCCCGATTTATTACATGAATAGACAGAGTTTCGTGCGATGATGAACAACGAAGTTTATGTCATTGAGACTTTATTATTATTTTTTTAAATAAACTTATATTTTGAAATGTATTTTTGATGTGAGGCACTACCATTATGTTTAAAATAACTCACAAGTTTGGATGATAGCATGACATGGTATAAAATCGATACTTTATCACAAAAATAATGGAAAATAATATATGAAATGTAATGTGAGATATGTTATTCCATAGATTAAGTAATTAACAATTTAAAGACACATGAAAATATGTAACAAAAACTCTAGATAATGTTGTCATCAACAATTTTTTTGTCTAGGGCCTACTTGTGCAGCATGGAACCATGTGCTTGCCTAAGTTATAGGAGGCATTGATTCAACCCTCAAGAGAACATAAATGATTTTTAATATTTGTGTGGTTCTTGGTAAGTACCTAGAAAGTCATGGACGGCTTAGTATAAAGCCTTAGAAGATGGCTAAGCTATGTAGGCATATGATTAGCAACCAAAAAGTTTGTTATGACTAAAAGTGTTAAGATTAAGGTTAGTCATTATGGTAAAGGTTTTATGGATAATTCATAAACCATAGCATAATAAAATTGTGACTTTAAGGTTATTGGGTATGAATATGTAAGTTAAGCATTGGTGTGGGGCCATGCTTATAGGAGTACAAAAAGTTAATAGAAAAGGAAGTTATAATAAAAGATATTTATTATAGGCTAACGAAAAACCATTGGTGAACCTTTATGAATAATGAAAATTAAGCTTTGGTTAGTTAGGCTATCAACCAAGACCTTTCTAGAAAGTGCAAGAGCTTGGAATAAGACATAAGGTTGTGCTAGATTTGGCCATATAAGTAAAGGGTAAAGATGTTGGCCATACCTTTCATAGGATATGTTATTTTGGTAAGGCCATAAGTAATTTTGTTTAGGCTCTTAAGTTACATGATGACACCCTTAATGGTGATCTGAGGAATTTCTGTAGGCTTGGGGAAGGCATTATGATCGTTATGATGACAATTGATTGCCTTGGGATCATAAGGGTCACTAGTGATGCTTGTGTGAATCATGACTTAGCTGCACTAACAATTAGTTAAATATAGAATCTAAGGTTAAAAGCCAAGCCATTATGAGATAGACATGATAAATTAAAATAAAAATGGGCTAAGAATTTCTAGATAATTAAATTAGGATTTAGTAAGAACCCTAAGTCAATTAAATAAGGTGGACTCTAAATTATTGATAGTAACTAAGGAGATAAAGAAGTTAGCTAGCCCACTCTCTTGGCTTGGTGTTCGTTAAATTTAAATAGTTAAGCCTATAGCCGAAGTATTACATTTCATTATATAAGCCTCTAGAATTTGCAGCAAGCCATTGTATGAATAGTCCCAGAAGAAAACAACTACACATTTAGTTCCATAAAGAAATCCAATGATGTGCTTTCTTCTATGGCAAACCACTGGTGGTTCTTAAAGGCTCTTACAATCCTACATGGATGTCCATGTGATTGTCATTACTACGTCAAATGGTAGATTACAATGTTTGAAAAAGTAGCATGGCATATCATGATTCTTATTAATAGGAAATTATATTATATCATGAAGTGGATGCTGCGTATCTGGTTAGTCACAATGTAAGGGAAATATATATAATATTAGTTTGTAGATGATTATATCATTTTGTTCATTAGAAACTAATTTCATTCATTCGTAAGATTTATTTCGTTGTTACATTAATATTTCTTATTAGGCTTAATAGAATTATTGTATGGCTCAAAGATTACTTGTTAAGGCTCCTTGCTCTCCCTTTATGGCAAGATCAAGTTAAAATTTGAGTAGGAATTTAGTTAGAGATTGTTAGAGCTAGTGAATTAGTTGGATAAATAATTTCATTTATTTCATCAACAATAATAATAGATTTGATACTTGTTTCTCATCAATTATACATTATTGGATATAGGACTATATCATAGTGTCTTATTAGACTTGGCGCTTATTAGTTATTTTTTTTATCAAACTTTGGTAGTTATTCATGATACTTAGATTGGATCAGAATATAATGGTTTTATTAAATTTTTTGACATTTTGTTTATGTTTTGGTCTGTGAATGCGAAAAAGTTTTAGATTCTTGGCATGATAATATTTTTCTTGAAACTTGCAAGTACAATATGATAATGTGATTTTTTAGAATTTGGCTATACATGACCATTTTTTAAAACTTAAGTTTTAAGTGTAAGATCATTTGAGAGTTAGGCTAAGAAAAAATGATGTGTGCATATACAGAAATATATGTTTGTGTGTGCTATGTGTGTACAATTGAATCTTTTTTATTAAAAAAATTAGTTATATGATCGATTGAACATATACATTAGAAGTTTATTTTTACTTTTGAAGGTTTACTTTTACTATATTATAAAATGGTCAATGTTGTTATCCCAATGACCCAGTGCAAGATCAAAGAGATTTTGATGATAATAACCAAATAATGAGATATTTTAATTTAATTATAAAGCTTTGATATATTTTGTCTAAATAAGTGAAGAAGATGACCTTTAAAGAGATGTTAAGAACTTCTAAAATCATGATTTTGTGTTGTTGACCTTTAAAGAAGAAAAGTAGTAAATATTAAATCCGTAGAGTGGCAGGCCTCAAAGAGATATATTTTGAATTAAATTTTAAGTATTTTTTATTTTTTTGTTTAGAATATATGCTTAATTTAAATAATCTAGAAGAGCTAAAAACATTAAATTGAAATTTAAATTAATGAATTAAAAAAATAAATATTGTTGTTTTTAATATCTTCGAAATCATATCATGATAATCTTAAGAATCAATTTTCTTTACTTTTATTATTTTTTTCCATAATAATTAATTAAATTTTAAAAAAATTAAAAAAACCAATTCCACTCGAATAAACTAAGCTAAAGTTATGTAACAATTTTTACACATAGAGCATTAATGTTGAACCCATTTGCTACGATAATTGACTTGAGGCATTACTCCCAAACATAGATGAAATTATCTTTAGTCAAGGCACTACTCTCTGCATTCATAGATCAATTAATCATGTTATTGGAAGTGTTGTAACTATGTTTTTCGTAAACTTGGTGTACAAACCCTAAAATCAAACTACTTCTAAAGCAAACAAAATGTCTTATAAGGAGAACAAAATAATAGCAAATACATCATTTAGGAGATAAATTTAAAGCTTTTTCCTCATAGATAAATTCTAGATTGTTGTAGCTATGTGAGTTGTCTAATCATGCAATTTTACAATCAAATGATCATTCTGATAATAACCTTTTTTAAGCATTAATTCTACTAACTGCCTGATTGCTCCATTAAATGATTGCACGGTATGCATTTGATTCATAAGTAAAATTAAATTTAGTCATTAGATCATAATTCATATGAAATCCAAATATCTAAACTACCCTACTATGGTTCTAACTAACTATTTGTGTATTTTTTGCAATCAAGCATTCAAAGATTCCTTTAATCATGTAGCTTCTATGCAATTACTATGTCAAAAAATATTTATTAGTTGTTATAAATTTTAATTAAAAAATATTATCTTTTTAATTGAAAAATATCTATTAATTAAAAACATCATATGGTTAGTTCGATAAAAAAGTTTTTCTATTCGAAAATGTATATAAATTAAATAGTTATTAATCAAAATAAATTTATCAAATTTTTAAAAAATTATAATGAATCATTTGAAGTAATGACATTAAAGCCATTAGCAGCTAGTACTCATCATTACCTTTATACGTTGTGTCCTTCTTCACCAACTAGTTATTCTTTCTTAAAAACAACAAAGCCCTAATTTCCTCCTTTTTATTTTATTAAATTAAAATACTTTGTCTTTGTACAACATTTCTTAAGTGTTGGAATTACTTTGTATAGATTTTAATTGCCACTTTTCATTCATTTTTCTAAAAATCTTACTTCCTTATAAGACCATTATTGCGTATTTTTTTTGCTTTTTAATTATTTTGATAGTTTAGCGTTCCCATTTTTAGTAAAATACTTATATATATTATTTTTTTATGTCTTGTATTTTCTGGGAGTAGACATAAGTTTGATTTTAGGCTAAATCAACTAAAAAATACTTAAGTGTACTGTGAACTTTTTCTTAGCCTTCCTCTTTCATAATTTCCTTAAAATTTTATTATTAAAAAGAAATTAACATATTTTAAATAAAAATTTAAATTTCCAAAAAATTACTTTTAGATATTTGTTTAAGCCTATTATAAAGGTTTTTAAGCATTTTTTTAAAATATTTTTGTGAGAAAAAAATAAAAATTATTTCTCAATAATTCACTCACTCACATGTTGAAACACTATCAGTAGGATGGAAAGAGCTCATTTGCTTAAGATGAATATACAAAACTCAAATGTACTATAAGGAGTAAATTAAAAGGAAGGAAATTAATTAAGCATAGGTAAACAAGTTGATATTTGAAATGAAGAGCTAACACTATAAAGGACATGTGACCAAGCTAAAAAAACAAACAAAGAAAATGAACAATTTTGAGCAAATATTTCATTTTAATAAATTTTAAAATAATCATTCCTAAGGATTAATTCCATCATTTTAGGCATTCTTGATTTTTTTAAATTAAGAAAAGGTGCTTTTTGACACAAGTTTCAAAAGAAGATCACAAACAATGATCAATGAGATAGTGAGGAGATATAATTCTTCAAGTTTTCTATAAACAAGATGACACTTCCAGCATGATTTTTGGGACACTCTCTTCTAAGTATACTCCTCTCCCTTATTGGGAATATCTCATGCGCATTAGCCTTATGGCCCATCTTTATTAGTGAATTTAGGAAAGTTTTTTACCCTCACTAATCATTATAAAGATAATGACATTTTGAAAGTGTGAAGGAAAGGTCATGATTGATGAGGATGATATCTCTAGAGAGATTACTCCTTTTGAACTCACTTTAATAGGTAACATTTTTAGTTAGATGGCCCAATATTGAATTTCAAAGAGTATGAATTCAAAACTATTGGCCTCATTAAATCTATCATGAAGAGGTAAGCATGTGCTCTAAAGATATTTAGTAGAATTAGAAAACATTTGATTTTGGATGTACAATATTTAGAAAATTGTAGGTTTTCAAATGAGAGTCCTCAAATGTTTCCTACTTTTTAGCTCAATACTAAACCTTTATAAGCTCTTGTGTGGATCTTATTGAAGTGCCATCCAATAAATTTGGTAAACACATAGGCCCTATTCTGAATAAGTTTAATATTTAACAAATCATTAGAAGTATTTTTATGATAATAAGCTTAACAAGGTTCCCTAGGGAACTAGTCTGTGTTTTGGTCAATCTTACTAAAAATCTTTCTTTAGATTTTAGAATGTCTAGAATGATAAGATGCAACAATGGCCCATTGAAATAAATTAACTAATGAAAATTTTCCCAAATATTATCAAAGTAACTATAGACAAGGATTCTAGACAATGCAATACAAGCAAGAAAAAAAGTTCTAAACCCTTCAAAGTAAGTGATAGAGAAGATGAGACACTCACAATTAGTGAAGTAATAAGTAATGTGAAACTTCAAACTTTGGTATCCATCATTTTATAAAATAATATCAGTACCCCACTACATCACAAAAAATAATAAAACAACCTAATTATATTATTAATCATCTATTTAATGATATTATGATAAATTTCAATTAGAAATTGTAAAAAAAATAGTAAACAATATCAATCTAATTGGAAACTTAGGAAGGGCTAGTAGCACAAACAACAAGTAGATATTCAATATCTCAAAACCTTGAAAAAAGAACTTCAGGAAAAGCAAAGACACTCAAGTTTTCTAGGATAGAGTTGAATGGCTTCACAGTGGCTAATAGTGATAAGTCAATAAAAAAACACTAAATGGAATGTCAAAAAAGTGATTTGCCTAAAATGACCAAAAGAAGCTTTCAAGAATTTCAAAATGTAGACATTATAGATTATAACTGTGCTATAATCAATTTCAAGTTTGATAGGAATATATTAGAATGGGTTCGATTAGTATTCTTTTTTATACAAAAAAAATCATGATCTTAGATATAAAAAGAATGGTTATCATTTGTAAAATTGAGACATTATATGGACATTGATTTCCTTACTAAGAAGTCATTCCTTTTTTTGTAGAATATGATTAACTTGACAATAGTTACGACAACCAAAGTAGTGTATCAAAATTTATTTCTTATCCTAAATTTAAAGATATATGATAGAATAAAGTGGTTTTTTCATGATTTTAGTTCATTACTTATAGGCTCAAATGCTTAGTAATTTCCATAAGAAGAAACTCAAGTCAGCCATAATGATTGTGTGAATGCGTTCCATACATTTGATTATGTAGGAATTAGTTGGATGACTTTCCATATATAATATGAACACCTCTCCTCATCAAACTTAATTCAATCTTTTAGACTTTTGGATTTGTTATGAATTTAGAACCTCAAATGAATACAGTTACTAGCTATTTAAGCCTACTTGTTTATTGCTATATTTCCTTCCTGAATATGTGTTATAATTTAACTACTTTGCAAAGAAATTGATTCATACTATTTAGTTGGATTAAGATACAATAAGAGATTCAATCCTTTTTTGAATCATTATAGAGATTGATTAATTGTTTGATTCTATAGTGATGTTTTTATAACTTCATATTGTCACATAAATTTATACCAATTAGTATTTTAATGGCTTAAACCTATATATTTTTCAAATTCTATGTAAATTAAGAGTGCTTTAATAGCTCTACCAAGTAGTCTCAAATCACACTATTACAACTTATAGAGCCTAGGTTATTTCATGTCTGTCCACTAGAATTTAGTTTTTCTAAATCCACTACTTGGGGAGTCCATTAAACATCTTTTTTTATTATTCAATTAATCTCAAAAAATAAATAAAGCATTGTATATTTTACCATTTGAGGATCTATTGAACTTCTTCACATAATTAAGCAATATTTTAAAATTCATAAGTGTTATACTTAACTATATTAAGAAAATCATTAGGAATATCTGCTCATTAAACAGTTTTGAATTTTAACATGCAGATATTGCAGCAAATGAGAGATGGTTAGAACAATAAATTCTTAATAGCTATTGATTTGTGTGACTACAAATCCATCCTTATAGAAACATTTCGTGAATCACGATGTTTAGTTTGTTTTATGCCAAGGATTCATTACAAAGAGGCTCCATAAGATTCATTTGGGAGTCCTTATTAGCTCAAAAACTGCATTTGTCTATAAATTGAAATTCAACATCGTCAAGTAATCATGAGGTAATTAGTTATTTAGGATCCTTCACATTAACAGAGATACTTTGGAAGGTCGATAATTATTCCACATTTTGTTTTCTCATGAATAAGGAAAATAATTAACTCAAAGCTTATCTCATCCTGAATTGATGACCTATTTACAATTCTTGTCTATTTTGTTCCAAGTATCACAAAATACAAAACAGTGAAATGGTTCTTTATATTTGTTTCCAAGTCATTGAGCATGCTCCACAACATTTTCTATAAAGGAACATGCATCTTAAGTATGTAAAATAGATAATGTTTAAGGGGTAGAGCTTTTAAAAAAGGTTTACACTATATACATCAATAATACCCTTTAATTTTTTTACCCATAATTCATACTTTTTATAGGGGAAGCTATCTTGTTCTAATTAGCTAAATGGTGCTTGCTCACCAAATCACTATTACCCCAAAAAATACCATTTATCACACTTTCTAAAATTAGTAATACTATTGAGAAGTTAAGATATAATTTGATTTATTTTTTCTCCATACATCTACATTTTAGCAACAATGGTTTGTTCATCTTAAGCTTTGTTAGTTTGTACCAATGATAACTCATCTATAACTCTTTGAAGTTATTTTCCTTCTTTATAACATGGTATTCTTCTTCTTCAATCTTCAAAAATATATTACCAAATTTATGTTTTACTCTATTGTTTAAGGTGGGTTTTAGCTCTCTTCAGCTTCTAAACTAGGGCCTACATTCCTAACCAAGAAATTGCTTGACTGCAATTTTGAGTGACAACTAGAGAGAATTATATACTTCAATCCAAGTGCTTTGGAATCTAAGTTTCCTAAAATTAGATTTAAATGCGGCTTGAGAAATGATTAGTAATAAGGATTGGTATAACAAGAACTTCTTCATATGTTGCTCCAACACTTTAGAAAGGCTTTGAGAAAATCATGTTTCATTAGGGTTTTCTCCAGAGGAATGGCCTTTATATTTTCGAACCATTGGAAAGATTTTTTATTGCATTTTCTATTTCGGGAAGATGAAATTCTTCACCACCAATAATCTTAAATCCTAGCAAAGATCTACACTATTAATAGAGTTGTTTGCATATATAAACTAAGAGCACATTATTTACATATCAACATGTGAAGAAAATATACTTAATTTTTAATTTTTAACATTATAAGTACTACAACCAATACACCTATACTTTGTTAGAAATGTTGCCTTACAATAGTGAAACTTTAGTCTCTTACAATGGATGTCTATTTATCTATTACTTGCAAAAAGAGATCCATCATTAAAATTGTCTTAATTTTGTGTAATTTGAACATGATATTAAGGCATCAAGCTACTAAGAACTAACTATACCCTTTATGTTGAAAAGTAAGACATTATACAAAAGGAAGGTTTATTAAATTTTGGGTACTTTTGCTAAAGTAAATTTATTAAATAATATATTGCTATCACAATAATTTCTTTGGCAGTATTAATGCAATAGAAATTTTGTTTATTAAGAAGCTACCTATCAAATTATTGTTCTTTTTAGGAATAAGATATGCAAAGAATGAGAAAAGAAGCCATCTCTTTCTCAATAATTTCTTTCTCATTTGATGTAATAGCTAATGTAAATATTCAATAGTTCTAATGACAAAGCATGTTTTTGCAACCTCATCATGTAGTACTCCTACATTCATTGGCCAACACATCATCCAAATCAACCTTATGTAAAGACTTGTTCAATGACACCAATTCAGTTTGATAGACTTAATTTGATAGCACATTAGAATCTCTATTTATTTGGAATCATTAGAGACTGTCTTGGGATTCCTTCCGCCTTTATCATTTCTTTCAATCGTACTAATTTGTTCATTAATGACTAAACAAATACAATGACACTTATCAACTATGTCACCATGTATGGTTATTGAACTCAACCCAACATTTAATTATATCTTTCTTCGTAAGAAGTACCATCATAGCTAAGTAAGCTACCCAAAATAGATCTTTCAGATTTGT
This sequence comes from Vanilla planifolia, assembly GCA_023846275.1. Taxonomy (NCBI): domain Eukaryota; kingdom Viridiplantae; phylum Streptophyta; class Magnoliopsida; order Asparagales; family Orchidaceae; genus Vanilla; species Vanilla planifolia. The sequence goes on from JAIUJO010000265.1 coordinate 439,181, forward strand.
CCAAAACATTTTAATAATGTATCAATACTCAGTTTGGATTACTCCAATTGGGAACAATTTCTTAGCATGTGTATTATGATTCCTTAATTTGTCTAGTATAACATTTCACATCAAGATTATCATCTTCTCAGAACATTTCTTGAGGCTGATCAATCAGATCTATCTTTTATTATTCCTCTATGTGTCAGGGTCATTCCAATAGTACCACTCATTGCAAAAAATTAGACAAATACGTTGACTCTAATTTGTTTTTCCTACATCATACAATCACAAAATCCATCAATGTAGTACATGATATCTTACTTTAGTGTAAGATTGTCATCAGCTAAATATGTGTCATGGCATGGACAATTTGGATCTCTCTAAAATCCCTTTGATTTGTGTCAAATATTTTAGTTACCATAATACATTAATACATTAATCAAACTTTTCATTGACACATATTGTCTTAATTTTTTTGGCTCAATTCCTCAATTAGCTTTGTTTATCACTTCATCAATCTTTTCATAAAATATTTTTTGATATGGTTCTCATCATACAATATGATAGTTCCTTAGAGCAAGACTAGTCATTGCACTCTTATGTGTGCTATACAATTTCAATGCATAACTTATGTCGAATTAATCATGCTCATTATTGTTACCTTTATGCATGAGACTCATTTGATCCAATAGATGTAATTGGCAATACTAATACTTCAATAAGGCACTCCATAACATTGAATGGTAACTTGTTAGCATATGAACCACAACCTTTAGAAGTCTTGATAAAAATAATAATGCATTTTAAGTAAAAAATTATAACTATTGTGACTTCAATATCTAATAATGGTGGAAAAGTTGATTAAATGATTTTAGAAGCTGTCAACTACTTTTAACAAATATAAAAAGAATTATATAACTTATGTTCAATATAATCATTCACCAGTGAAATTACTTATCATCTATTTATTCATTTTGAAAACCTAAAATCTTCATTTTCTTATTACCATACCAATAAAGTCATGTATTCCATTACTAAGGAAACTATAGGGATCATTTCTATCATCAACATAGCTCAAAAAGCTATATAAGTTTTTGATATCTACATTCATGCCATGCCAGACATCATATGTAACCAAATTAGGCATTATTTCTTCTTTGAAGAGAAAATTGTAGAATTGTTTTTGCTTTAGAATTATCAAATAGGTTGTAGTTGAGGCATTAAAAAGATCATTGAATAGTTTTGTTCTTACAATTAAAAAACTTTAGTATAGTTTTGACATAGTAGCATTCTACACATCATATAGAGGTTCTAATGAATACTAATCTTGCATGGACTTAGAGCCATTCAAAGTTTGGCATCTCAACTTTTAATTAGCCTCTGATATCATTCCTTTTATGGGGGCCAAGTACAATTGACCCTTCTTTGCTGCACTTTTTAATTGTCATTTTATCAATTTTTTAAGTTAATTTGATTTATAATTTTTTCATCATTTGGAGATTAATTAGTATCTTTTTAGATACATCTAATGTTAAATGCTATCTATTATAGCCTTATAGTTGTACAATAACTCTATTAGCAAAAACTATTTTTCAAAATGACATTAAAAAGGCTTAAAATTAAGTGTTGCGTTGCTTTTTTGTTTTGCTCACTGTCGTCTTTCGCCTTTACGAGTACTAGTGCTAATTCATGTGTGAAACTAGATCCACCTTGACTCTTCAAACTCATTGATCTGCTGAACATGCACTGACCAATGTTCATTTGTAATCCAAGAAATTTCTTGATAGATCAACACATGTTGACTCGTTAGCTCATGCTAACTTGCATATGAGAGTTGATGTGTAATTGTGTCTCTCCACCTATGTTGCATTGTTCATGTAGGCCACTTCCCTGCCACTCACTAGATCGAAACTCAAAAAACCCATGTCAATTGAGGAGGTTCTGATGCCAAATTAATTTTGCCTAATTTCATTGAATATTTTTGCTTGAAATCAAATTATGTTTTTTATAATTTGTCATGAATTTTGGAATTCTAAAATGTAGTTTAGAATTCTAATTATGTTCCACATTTTTCCAATAATATCTTTTTGTATACTAGCCTAATAAATTATCATTATAGCATTAAGATATATATAAATAATGATACTCACAATATTGTTAGTAATTTAATTTGAATAAAATAATAAAGTGCTTCCATTAAGCTAGTTTAATAAAGAAGCATGTTGTGTATATTCAATATAATATTGTGATTTTGAGGGTAACCTAAGAAGGAGATTGAAAGGGTTAAAAAAGGGAGATCCCAAAATATTAACCAGTATTAACAATAGCATCATATCTCTAGCAGAGCTCCTAATTGATAAATTCGAACTTTTGGGAAATTTGTCATCTAATCCAAATTTCTCGTTTGTCTCAATGAAGATGTGATTTTCTAATTTATCATTCTTAAAACTCCAATTGTGCACCATGAAACTTCTCTACTAACTTGAGTATTCTAGATTTTTGTTATTAAAAGAACTTTTTATTTAAGTTAACATCCCTTATGTTAACAATCAATACATGTCTTAAGCTTCTAGGATTGTTTCTACTTCTCCAGCACTACTAAGATTTTTTATTATAAATCTATAGCACCTTTGGGTAGGCCTTTATATGGATCTTTTCATGAACATATGAACTTTTCAATTATTGATGACCAAAAAATGGGTTTTAGCATATCATCTTATATTAACTTGGTGTTAAAGAATGATTAGCTATAAGAACTTTGCTATACTTCTAATTTATCATTAAACCAACATGTTTTAATTTTATACAAATATTTTAATAGCTAGAATTTTTTAAAATTTATATGAAATAACATAGCAAATTAAGCAAAAAAAATCTCTTTTCGATTCTAATGCTACAACATTTATTTATTTTTATGTTGTTTTGCTATTACATTTCATGATTTATTTGTTTTTCTTTATCTTTGTGATCTTGAAATGATATATGGTTTACTTAAGAAAATATTAATCCTTAACACTTGATGATTATTTGAAGATTTCATTCATTAGTGCATTAAATGCAAAAAAGAATTACTGTGACACTGTTCCCTTAGAACTTGATTCAATTTTCAATTAATTGATATTGGAAAATAGGTTGCTAAAAAATAAAGATTTTGATCTGAGTAATGAAAAAATTTTTTATTGTTTGTATGGTCAAATTTCTTTCACATGTTTTTTGCCGCCGTAGATGGATATTCCAATTTCTTCTAGCTTTCAATGAAATATTTTAGTTCATAAATCAAATTTTACAAAACTACTCATTCAGGAAAACTTTTTTTCAATTCCATGTAAATATGCTCGAATTCTTAGGTAACATTGTTTTTTATTTGAACTTAAAACACTTCATACTCACCATAGATTACTACCACAAACGAATACAATGTTTTTTGGAGCTGTAAATACAAAGCTTTAGGAAATCGTGTAGATCTCCAAAGATTATAAGCTACTATAGAGGTTAAAATTAACTTTGATTCAAAATTAAATGCCCAATTTCTCATTAAGGTTAGCATCTTGAACCATTTCATTTAGGAACTATTCTATGCAAGTAGATAATCTTATGTCATCATGATCCTTGACACTATGCTAACTGTAAAATCTATTATGTATACAAGTACTATTTAGATATTTAATCTCCAGTATTTGTTAGAAGTTGAAAAATTTAGTAAAACTACATTCATAATGATTAGCTTCAGGAATTGATCGTGTACCCAACTTCAAACATCAAGTAATAAACATTTAAACTTAACAAAACACTATAAGTTTTTAAGATCATAATCAATAAGAATAAGAATTTTTCAATATAACTCAATTATTCAATTAATTTTGATTCACATGGAATTAAGCCACACCAAACTAATGAGGATGAATCCACTGTGAATCAAAATAAGTTGAACAAGGAATCTAGATGAACTAGAATTCTAAATCCTTAAATACATACGATGTGAACTATTTTTGAATTACAAATAATCTTGATTTACATGTGTTTAACCCAATCTTAAATTTTTAAATCTCTACCAATTGTTGTACATAGTTTAGTTATGGAATTAAAAACATGTAAGAATTAGCATATCTTCTCATCACAAATTGTCATGTAAGAAGGCTTGATTGTTGTCCATTTTAAAGTGGCAAATTTTCTTAAGTTATGATGCACAAAATTATTTCATTGTTAAGGATTTACTATTTAATGTTGCATACCCCAAATAATCTTATTTTGTGATTCTATTGAATACATGAGCAACAATAGTAAATAACCGAAGATTAAATGGTTAATGCTTGTGATGGATAATAACTGATAGTATTGATGAATAATATAAATTGCTAGCTATAGTGGAGCCACTGGGACACCTGGAGGTTAGTTGCTACACTCCACTATATTTTAGTTATACTAAGCCAATAAGTCTGCAAGTCTTTATTACAGGTTTAGAGCACCTCACCTCCCTTAAACATTGATTTGCTAAGTTTGTTTCAAAGGTAGTTGACCTTTCACTAGTTTCATTTACCAAAGAGAACCTTCAATGGTCAACCAAAAATTATTTCCAATGAAGAAGAACTTGAAAAAATTGACACACCATTCATGCTTGAATTAATGAGGAAATGTTCACACATTTTTCCAAATATGGATAATGGCATTTGAGAAAATAAAAAAATTTAATGACTAAAAGCTACAATTTTAAGATAACTGGTACATACTAATTACATTTGATTGATTATTTGACATGTTGGCTTCACCAAGAATGAAACATTAGCGACTTCAAGAAAAAAATTTTTAAGTGGCATCATCACTTTCATATGAATGTTGTTTGAATCAACATTAGCTCTAATTTATGTTTCATTTGAGTTTTTTAATGAGGCAACTCTATACTCTTTAGCTTTGGTAGGAAAAACCCTATGCAAGTGACAATATGTACTATAAACTTAACTAAAATAAGCATAAGCAAGATGTGTGTTGTAGTGGATCTAGTGAAGGAATTACCTAGTTGAATCTAGATAACAAAAAATTTGAAAACTCAAATAGATTGTGGTAATGAATTCAATAAGTTATCTTTGTTATTAAATCAACTTCTATGGCCAAGGTCACTCGTTTTTTCAATATTAAAAAATTAAATTGTCACCAAATATGCAAGCAAAAATAAACATAAACAAATGTGAATGAATATAATCTCACCAAGCCATTCTTAATGAATTAGTCATTATTCCAAATAAAAAGCCATTGTATTTTCATAGTTTCATTTTAGATATGGATGTTGTATGGAAAAATATTGAGGCATTATAAAAATGTTCCACTGTAAGGATTATAAAAAGTCACAAACGGTTTTAGCTAATGCTTAGGAAAAACATAATTTAGAATTAGCACATGCTTAGAAAAACAAAGTTTCCAATGAATTAGCATGGAACAATCATTTTAAGATTTTAGCAATGATTAGCTTAAATGATCTATAAATTCTAGTCTAATGTAATCTAAACAGCAAGATTTCAACCTAATTTAGAATAGGCACTCAAATAGAAATATTATAAATGGTTAAAAAGGCATCTTAGTTTTAATAGGATTTGTAGAAGTGCATAATTTTCGTAAATTTCCTAACTAATGACTTTTATTGGATAACTTCCTTGCTTGTAATATAAGAGGTACAACAAATAAGAGCTATGTAATGTAGTTTGTGCTTCTACTCAAAACAGAAAATAATTCTAGTTTCTCTCATGGAACATATGGCTCACAATAGCTAATTGCATAATCTATTTAGGAGATTAGAAATTGAACACTACATTGGGAATAAATCCATTGGGATTTAGGTATTATAAATTAAGGCATCCATTGTCAAAGCATAAATGAGGATAAGCAGTTAGTTCACTTGCTAACTAAGAATCCATGGAGACAAAATGGTGCCGATAATACTTATGTGTAAGCTGATTTCAAGTGGCAAATGAAGAACACTTAATCACATGGTGGCTCAAATTGTAGAGAAAATTAAAGCTCCATGGATAGAAAATAATATAATTTAAGGTAATACCTACACTTGATTAATACAAGAGTCCATCTAATCTTAGGTGGGAAGTAAGGAATGAATTCATTCATTACATCGATTGATGGTGCATAAGAGAACAGTCATTCATTGGGCATTTATTTACATGGATAAAAGGGAAAATAGTTCTATAAAAGACTAGATTCATTATTAGACAATCATGTTTAGATACATCTATTCTCAGCAACAGTAATGCAATATTTTTCTCGAATTTGATCAACTTATTTACATTTAATTCAATTTATTAGGGATCATACTCCTCTAGCAAAGTTGTTAAATTTTCAAAATATGTGAGTTAAGTATCTAAAATACATCCAAAATAAAAAAAATGCTAGTGGAATTTTATTATTATTAAAATAATCAATAATCTTCTCGTTTCTAAATTTACCTTCATTATTGCTTCTAATGACAACTAAATTATGACAAATCTACTTTTCTAATTTAGTTATCAAGATATAAAATTGTCTACAAGATTTACTCCTTCTTTGTAAGAAAAGTATCTATGTAAACTTAAAATAGTCATCTTGCACAAGTTGTCCATATTTTTCATGTCCTACACTCATGAATTGTGTATGTCCAAACCATTTATTTGAGAAAGTTCAAAGAGTATATATAATCATCTACAAAAGTCAATTTAGTTAAAACTTTTATTATGTTATATTTAATTATTTTTCTTAAAGTATTTATGCTAGCATGACAAAGTCTTCTACGCTATAAATTAAAGCCATTAACATATGACACAAACGTTCTATTTGAGAACTGTTAACTATTTTCAAATCAAGTAAATATGTGTTATTTCTTTTAGTTCTAACAACAAATACATTTCCATTTTTGCTAATTTTAAATGTAATTGGAATCAAATAAAATACTAAAATTTGCTATAACATAATTAGCTCATATTTTTGAAACTATAATTTAAACAAATAAATCTTAGTTTTTTAAAAAATAGAATTTCTAATAAAACTTATTCATTTGATTTATTTCATTGAACTCTCACTAAGTACTACTTTTTCTTCAACATAAGCATCTTATTCAGTTAATAAATTGATTGTTACAGTCATGTATCTCAAACGTTAACTATCCAAGAACCACGTCTTACTCATCTTTGAAAATAAAACCTTCCTATAATTATAAATTTATTGTTGGACTTATGAAGCCAAACCATTCAGCTCAAGCATAGTTTTGAGTGGATGAACTACAATATTCTTTGACTACCAACAATCTTTAGAAAATTTAGATTAAATATGAGCTTTAATAATATGTACTTATGGTATATAGTCGATTTGTATGCTATAATGACATGTAAAATAGTTGTTGTAACCTTGCAAAATATTGACATTTCCTTTATCCCAATTAACATGAAATATTCTAGAATTTGAAAAAAAAATTCAATTAATAAGGTTTGCATTAAACAATAAACAAGTATATTTCGAGAATTTAAGATCATTAATTCTTTAACTAATGATACAAGCCCTTAATTTTTTATTCCAGTCCATTATTAGCCTTTTGCATGTTCATTAAATATGGGTTGGCATTATTTCAAAAATGTTCACGAAGACTTAAATATTCACTATGCATTCCTTGAAGTTTTTTATATTCCTTGAATAAAGTTTCATATTATTACACATGAATTAATTGTTAAGGTAATCCTTCATTATAATAACTTACCTCTACTTGACATAATGATGTACCCATTTCTTCTTTACCCTACTGAGCCACAATCAAAAAAAGCTCTTCGTTGTTCTCTTCCTCTTCACTTGTATTAGTCTCCTCAAAGTCACGTCAAGGTTTATTCAATGTTTTCTTCTTCTAGTTCTTGCACTTCTTATTTTGCATTCTTCTCTTTTTCAATAGAATCTAACTCCATAGGACATGCTAGTTCGATATGTCTTAGTTTGTCACACTCATGGCAAAAAGATCACCAATTTTCTTCTCACTCTATTTTTGGATCATTGTTTCATAAATCCTGTTGTAACACCAGAAAGTTTAGAAAAACATTCCAAAATTATAGCTATGCTATCTTCATCTTTAGTCTCCTTTTCTAAGGTATCATCCACTTTTTTTAGTTCTATTGTTTACTCTTTATTCATTAATTTTTTTTTCGAAATAAAGTTGTTCTCTTCTTTTCTCCTCTCTTTCTAAAGTTCATAGTGAAGAGCTCACCTGTAAAGTAATCTAATGTTATAGTAGAAATGTTTGTTGTAATCTTGAAGGATGTGGTCAGAGATTAATACTCTTTTGGCAAAGTTTTATGGAACTTTTTTAGAAGTTCATTCATTGATAGTCTTTTCCAAACTAACAAGTCCATTAATAAAGTTAATAAATCAAATAAACATTCTTTCAAGAGATTCATTAGAAAGCATTTTTGACAAATCTTAATCATTTCATCATATCAATTTTAATTTCTTAAACAAAAAGAAGTACCTTTTTATGTTACAATTAACTTGTGGTAAATTTCAAAAGTAATTTCTAAACACATAATTATATTTGCTTTAACAACATTCAAGGTACAAATTAAAATATTTATAGCTTTATCATTTAATTAAATTCAATAGTTGTTGTTTGTATCCTTTTTTAAAATATTTTTTGTTTTAATACACCCTATGAATTTTTTTAAGTGTGCATTTCCCTACTTAATAACTTCAAGTGAGTGGTAGTCTTAATACTAAAATAAAGATTATAATGACCACAAAAAAGTGGTAGCTTACAAGTGAAAGCTGTTTGGAAACCTATGGCTTTGATGAGTGAAGTCTTAAAAGTTTCTTATTTTATTTTAATAGACTTGTAAAATAGGTTCACATATAAATAATAAGCCATGTATATTTGAAGATGAGGAACTAATGATATTCAAAGCACCTTGAAGCATTCAATAAGCTCCAAGGATTAAATATATGTTCATCAAATTTAAAATGGTTTTTAAAATATAGAATATTAGCTTTTTTATTTTATGATAGTCTAATTTCATTTTAATTTCAAATCATATTAAAGTATCAAATTTTTCAATCATCTGCTTAACTTAACAAACAAATAAGATTTTTATTTTTTAGTCCCATAATAATTTTGTTGATTAAATCTTATCGTTATCAAATTTGATGTTAGTTTGTCTGCAAAACTTTAATTAAATTAAGAAAAGTTATTATGTTAAATTTTTCATAATTTAAATTATAAAAACATTGCCACATCCCAGCTTGTGCCCAAATGCAAAGCTCTCTGGTCAGGCTAGCCACAGGAGGCACTCGTAATACTCGGGTCAAGAAACAGTCATGACTAAATCAGTTCGAAGTCATTCTGGCTAATGGTGATTTCTTGAACTGGATGGGGTAAGGCATTGGATCAAGCTAGGTAGTACTCAAACCAAGAATACAAGTGGACAAAGTGGGAGCTAACCCCAATTAAGTTCAAATGTTATTCTCATGTGAATGCTTATATAACCTAAATAGTTTTCCAATCAGACAATATGGGACGAAATTCTTTGTGCCAGTCTGTTTCTAAAATCATGATCACACGATGTGTTTGCCTCTACTTTATTAATTAGTGATCATTGATTCTATTAATTTTATATGTTTTAACCCTACATCTGATAACCACAGCTTCATCTTGACTTATTAGATGACTAGAACTCTTTTCGTATTATCTTTGAATCATGTAACTCTTAATTATCCCATTTGAATATTACAACTGAGTTCTACTTTAAATTTATCTATGTTGAATCAAATGATCTATATCTCATCCAACATGATTGGATGGCCTAGATCAAATCTATCTTGATTGAATCATCGATAACTCATCCACTTATTCAGTACTAAATTTGATGGTTTGTATTGCCTTTGCTCAGATCTAATGGCCTTAGTCCATGCTGGCTAATTACTAATTATTTAGCTCTTGCATTAGCCATTTTGAAAAATTTATTTTAACCTATTTGTAAAAGCATTTAAAGCTATTTGGATATAGCATTTTACATGATTTTTCTATACTTTATGACGACTATAATTAAACTTTTTCGGTAAAAACCTAAAAAGTGAAAGTGGAATAACTAATAAATATGAATCAATCTTTGAGGTCTCAACAAAATACTGCTTAATATTCTACTGAGCCAAATTCTACTAACACTAACTATGACTTCTCCTTCTCAAATTATCAAATTTTTCTACTTAAGCATTGCTCTTTTAATCTTCCAAATTCTTATTTCTATTCTTAAATCTAAGCTCGTGCATTTTGTTTCTTTAATCAATTAGTATAGAAAGCTATACAAATTTATCACAATATTTACATCTTGTTGTATTTTTCCCTTAGGTTAAGTTAGCCAACATTTGCAAAAGATCGAGTTTAAATTGATCTCATAAAAAATGAAGTTTGGATTAAGCTCACAAAAAAATCTATTATAGTTGAAAGTACAAAATCTATTGGGTTGGACATCATCCCAAAAAACTTTAAGTTGTAACCTTTTATTAGTGGTGTTTTTCTCGCTCTCAATTGGGGGTGGATGTAGGTTTAATTTGAATACAACTTCTTAAAAATTATGGTGTCTTATTAAAATTTTTATCTTTTTTTTCTTTCTCATAATTAAAAATATATATATTTATAATCATAGTTTTTTATAAACATAAACTTTTTTAAGAAATAAATATATTCATAACACAAAACATTATTTTTATGTTCACAATTCACCCTTTATATGAGCTTAACACAATGCTTTTCATTTCAGAAGCACGTTCACCAAAACTTGTTCAAGGATTAATTTAAGCAATTGTTCTCCATAGACAATTTAATCACCAATGAAAGGCACCTGATTCTAATACCAATTGAAACTTGGTTTATCAAGTGGGAAGATATGATAGCAAAAAATATTTTGACTTATGAAAAAGTATTTTTTAAAAAATAATTTTTGAATAATAACATTTTTTGGCTCTTAACCTCAAGTAAATATTTGATAAACTTTTTTGTGCAAATTTTAATTTTTTTAAAATATATTAATTGTATTTTAAATTTTAAATAATTTTAAAATAAAAAATTTTGAAAAAATAAAAAGGTATAATAATCTTTTGTGTTTCAACTCATATTCAAACCTACAACATCCCCATAAGCTATGAAATAACAAACTAATTAGTATAAGACTTTCAAAAAATGATGATGCTCACAAAAATGAAGTAAAATAAATGGGCTATAGCAATCCTTCAATGAAAGGAAACTTGTTGAAAAAGAAAAATTATAATAAGACATTTGATTTTGATGCATATAGTAATCCTAAGCTTGATAAAATATATAATAAGGAGCAAATGTGTTTCTCTTTTACTTGAATGAAAAAGAAAGGAGAGTTAGAGCTAATAGAATGGTAGACACACAAAATGGAAATAATAGTTAGCATAAGTTGCTAAGGCTTAAATTTTGTAGATCGAATTTTTCGTTATTCTTTTCCAATTGTTTGATATTTAAAAATCTATTATTTAGAGACATATTTCAATGATTAAAATGAGTTATACAACATCCTAAGTAGTCATTATGAATAGAATGACTTCAATTCCACAACTTTTTAAACATTGTTGTTTACAATAAATAGTGGTTTGCATGGCTCAATTGTGCTCATAAAATTACCATTACAATCCATCAAGCATCATTAAGATTGTTTGAGCCTAAGGTAAATTAAGAAAAATGAGAGCCACATGATGAATTTTATTCTAGATAATTTCTTTAAAAATAGTGTAATTAGAACAAGGTAAATTACAGCCACTTAGCTATTTTTAATGTAGATGATTAAATCTCAAATTTATGTGATTCAATAAAGGTAAATGATAAATATATTAAAATTTTAATATGGACCATTCTAGCATACAAAAATAATCAGATTGCAAGAATAAATTCTACACATATAAGAAAGGAAGGAAAGTCTCCAATGATTCGATCTTGAAAATTGCATTACCAAATAACTTAATTTAAGTCTATGTAGTTTTGAAAAGATGATGAATATTTGAACATTTGATGATAATGACTATGAGGTCGAACAATTGGTTTTGAATCTACATGTTTTCAAATGTAAATGAAGTTCATATCATTTCATCTAACTGCAAAATTGAATAGTGCACATTTGCCTCCTAATTTTTGAAGTGATATATGCAAAATAAATTTGTAAACCTATGTCTCACATAAATATCAAGTGATTGCTTTAATAAATTTGATCAAAAGTATGATGTAGAAGTTGTGTTTTAGATGAGAAACTACTACACTAAGAGCTCTATCCATTAGCTGCATAATTTGAAGCTAAGCCATTCTTAAGTAATGTCTACAACACTCACTTACTTGTCTTTAATTGTGCATTTACCCATGAATCAATTAATTAAGCTCTATAATAGATTAATCAACTTGATGTTGAGATACATGATTTGCAAAACTCAACAAAAGAAATTGATTAATAGTATAATGATTTTTATCATAAAAATATAATGTGAGAAATAATGGTTCAACATAAGTAAAATAAGAAACAATAAAAGTTGTCCATAATTAAAATCTATTGTTGAATAATTACTTAAATAAATAACATATAAATAAAATAAATGGATGATGATAATACTCTAAAAAAAATAGTCATCTTACCTCCCCTCTTGCATTCTTGTATTGTCATACTAGGATCAATTATTATAAGCTTATGCATTACATAACATATGTACACACATCTGTTGTCTAAATCATCACATACCTCAAACTACATATCTAAGCACATTTTTCACTATCATGAGTCATGTACTAATACTTGGCATGCTTAATCTCATATATTGATTAGTCCCAAAATGGCGAATAGGCATTATCTAGGTCCAACTAAATTATTTTTAAAGAAAAAGTAATTACCTTCTATTCATCAATGAATACATTATTTATTTAAATTTGTTACACAAATTATTCAATTTAATTGCTTTAAATAAATTAATAATATGCACCATTCTATTACAAATTTATTATGGTTACCATGACAAGAATTTTTTTAAATAAGATATAAACTTAAACTTTAATGTTTTGTCTTCTATTATCTTAATTTGTTTTGTGTATGTTAGTAATTTTGAAATTATTTTGTCTGTAACATTAACTTTCTTTTATTTGTAATATCATGAAAGATTTTTTGATATTATGTTGTGCCAATAATTAACTTTTTTCATTATAATATTTAATTGTTGTTAAGTATTTATAATTTTTGTATTGGTAATATTTTTTTATTTTATTAATTATTTCAATATATTTCTTTAAAAATCTGACTATTGATTTATTTTAACTAATTTTTAATAATACAATTAATTGAAAAACTCATTTATTGTGTATCATATTTAATATGTCTTTTTTGAGCTGTCAATTTTGTATTTCATTTCTTCTTACATGGTAAATGTGTTGGTTTTCTTATTTAATTATTATATTATATTTGTACAAATTTTTTTATTTTTTTGTGCAATTTTTTTTATGAAACTTATAGTTCTTTAGGGAGTTAATTATTTGTCAAAATTATTTTTTAAAAAAATAATCTTTTTATTTTTTAGTGAACATTTGGCAAAACTTTAATTAAAATAAAAATTATTTCATGGCACATTTGTTTTCTTAATTTTTATCTATCCTAGGTAAAAAAAATTGATGCTTCAAAATTTTTAAATAGCAGTAAGTGATGTGTTTTTTTTAAATTAGAACATTACTTCAATAATTTGAAGTTTGCCGCATTTAATGATTATTTTTAAATCCTATTATTATTGCTGCTTAAAGCATTGGAGTATTATCAAAATGATATAATAAATATGACTTTTTATGGCTATGTTGTCTATATAATTTATATAGTTAATATCTTGAGTTTTACATATCATTATTATTATTACTTAAATATTATGTTTATAATTTTTTTTATTTAAAATATTTTAGCATCAAGCATTATACAACAAATTTAAAAATTTATTGTTTTGTAATTATTTTATTTATGTGTTTTTATTACTTGTATAATATTTATCTTTGTATGCGAGTTCATGATTTTTAAATTCTTACTATATCATTTACTAAAAATATTAACATGTTATTTAAAAAATCTAAATTCTTAAGTTCTATAATAATAATTTTTAACAATTATTTGAAATTTTTTATTTACTTTCTTAAGTTACACTTTTTAACTTATAATACTTTATTTTCAATAATTGTTCTATTATGAGAACTTTTTTTGCATTGCATGAAATAATTTTTAAAACTCTAGACAATCTCTAACATTAATGATTTCCTTAATTGCACAATTTTATTTAAATAAAACAAAATTGAAGTTTCGTGTCCAAATTGAAAGAACCACCAAATTGCTTCCACTATTGTTTGTTAAGTTCTTGCCAATTAATATATGATTCCCAAAATTATTTGTTTCACGTCTTCCTACAAAGTTCGAATCATTGGAAGAAACCTGATGAAGAAGCAATAATTTTCTTTAATATTACATATAATGTCATGCAACAATTTGATTTAAATGGTGAAAGTTCTTAGTTATGTTTGCTTTTTGAATATTCTATGATGTTATAATGGGCACTGTGATTATCCCCTCTCTATTACAAATTTCATAATACCTTGATTCTGGCATGATGTAACTCATTTCATGATTTAATAGGTACCATGTTGCATAATGTGTAAATTATTTTCAAAAGTAACCAATGCTTATTTAGCTTCTTTATAATAAAAAAAGCATAATCAATTGAATCTTCATTTTGAAATTATTGGCACATTCAAGAAAGTTTAAAGTTTACGTTCATTAGGTTATTTGGTAATGGCATAAATTATTGAATATCATCCATGTTAACATTTACATCTTTAAACAACAATTGGTGCTTCATAAGTGTAGTCTACATTTTAGACTTATCATTTTTTATCTCGCATAAAACCTAGGTAGAATGATAGCTAAATTGCACATCACAAGAGATAATATATAACAAATTCATTGAGTTAGATTGATCTGCATTCTTCATAATCAATAGTTTCATTCTTTGTAAGTTAACCGATGTGTTGGATTTCATTTTTGATGCATTTAAGGGTTTTATTAACATGTTGCTAGACCATAAACTATTGTTATTGAGTATCTTCCAATTAAGTATTATCAATTTCTTAATTTTCTAAATACGAAGGCTTTTTTTCTAAAGAGAAACTAATTTTATTCCAAGAAGTCTACTGATGCTTAAGGGTTTCTTAAAAATGCCAACAAAAGTCAATTGAATCCTTTTTTAATTTATTATTAAACTATGTTGGGAGTTTAGTTATCGTTACAACATATAATGGAATTAAGGAAATGGCAATCTTGATGAGAATGAGTCCACCTTGTTTGTTAATAACTTCTTTTTCTACCTAAAGAAATTTATTTTTTGTTTTATCAATCAAATGTTGGAAGTAAGCTACTTTCATTTGACCTATATGTACTGTGTAGCACAATTAAGTCAAAGAAAGATTTATTTAATGTAGTCTTAACCCGATGAAAATTTGTTTTACCTAGCATATACTCTTTTTGTTTCTATAGTTGTTCTCAGTTTTAATTTTTATATTTAAAAATTTTGTGAAGTGTTTCAAAAGATAGAGAAACTTACCAAGATTAATAATAGTTTTCAGATGACCTCTATTGATGATAATTATGTTGCTTGCATAGGCTAGGAAAGTGAAAGATATAGAAGATCTATGTTGCCCATATAATATCATTTTTTTAAGCAAAAATATTGTTAGTGCTTCTTTTGAAGAACACCATGAATGAAATGAAAAGAAAGGAAGATAGAGGATTAGCCAGATTAACACTGATGGAAGGTTGAAAAAAGTTACATGGTGATCTACTAAAGATAATTGATAGCCATGTTTACAAAGTTAATTGGTGAGTGCCTTAAAAAGCTTCTTATTAATATTGTACTTGGAGGGTGTCTTACAAAGAATATACTAATTATTGAACAAATAATTTTTTCAATACAATATCTTCGCATTTAAAAAATTTGCATGCTTTAGAGAAATCAGCCTATTAAAATGTGTTATATTTAATTGACAACGAGTTTTGTGAACATTATTTTCTTGATTTTTGAATAAACATTGGTCTAAAATCCTACAAAGAATTGGAGATACTACAAAAGTTCCTTAGCTACATTCAACACAACATATGAAATTAAATCTACATAGTTAGTAAAGAAGTTTCTATTAAAAACATTTAGACCCAAAGTGCTACCTAAATTCATATTAAAAGTTATCTCTATATTTCCTCATTGGTGATATCTTGCACTATTCTACTGTTTCTTTGCTTTTGTTAATAAGGAAAGAATGTAATTAAACATATTTACACCTTCAATTGCTTAAGAATACTTAAAAAGATTTTGAAAGTTGTTGATTATAACAATCATTATTTTGACCTCATTGTTTTTTTCATCATTTCGTCACTATTGCACAAAAGAATGTTGTATTTTTTCTCCTTCTGTTTGCCATCTAATTCCTTCTTTCTATTTCCAATAAAATTCCACTCTTTCAAAATCTTGTGAATAATAAGAACTAACAAAATACAACTCATTCCACTTATCATTTTCCTTGAAGAATTGGTTGTGTGACTCACCACATCCTTATCTAATTTAATAGGATCATTGGTTTTGTAAACATTTATTTTTTTCAATGTTTAAGGTATATTTTATGTCCAATTTATTTTATAGCTAGGGCCTTCTTACCAAATTATTTTAAAGAACAATTTGAGTTACTCTCCATTGTTTATGAAAACGTAATGTGATTCAAAAACATGTTATGAAATTTAAAGTTTTTGGGAAGTGAAGGATGGATTATAATGGCATTTAGTAGAAGAGGCACATTACTTGAGCCAGTTCTCACAAGGTGATGAGTAATAAAAGTTGAAAGTAGTTTGGTCTATTTCTCAATAACCAGCACCATACTATGGAAGCCCAAGAAAACACCTAACTTGCTCCGTGCGAGGGGCTGTCGTGATCGCCTCCATATTCTATTACCTTTTCTTGCCCATTTAAAGGAATAACTAAAAATGACTACTGCTTAAGATTACATAGAATTATGCAATCAAGAAACCCTTACATTTATTTTAGTTTAAATGTTGATACTCTATTGTAATTATCTGAAGATGCGATGTCATTAAAATAAATACCCACCATACTTGGATTTGTAGTGTTCTTGACATTGTGAAATGGCTTGCCCATAATAGGTTTTTCCAAGATACCATTCTTTTATCTTAGGTGTGGGTGTACCCAGGTTTAGAAACTTAGCCTTAATTCTTAATATTGATATGGATTAACAACTTCTGATTAATCTCAACATTATAGAAGTCCTTCCGAAGCATCAATATCTTTTTTGATTGATTGTAATAACAATGCTAAACATTGAGTTTAACAACAAATTTTTACATCTTATCCTTGTAAGATATAAGTTCTAACAAGACAACTTATCAAAGAATATATTTTAATAAATTGATTAATCATGTGGCTAAGCACATTTTAATAGCACCCTAAATATTTCAAAATAAGAAATTATTCATTAAGACCAACATTATCTATAATTTTGATACCGATCATCCTTTAATACTTTTTCGACTAATTTGTTTTTTCTTGAATCTTCTATAAATTTTTTCTCATTCTATGATATTTTAATGGATTAAACTCAATTTTTATTTCAAACATAAGGGTTGTTCATCTGCAAAACATTTTTCACTAAAAATGTTAAGATCTAGATTATCATATCAAAATTAAATTTTATCCTATGATATTTTTAATAAAAAACTAAATCATTTTCCTTCTAGTTTTTTAAAATTTTGTAAGGAACTATAATCATCCAATAATTCCTTTGTGAGATAGTTGCACTCCCTTGAATATATCAATTATCTTTCATTAACATTAGGGATGTTCTTAATTATTTTTTTTATTAAGACCTTTTGTTAACATCCATAGAGGTTGAACTAAAGTATGAATTTTTGTGGCTTCAATATTTCCTCGTTATTGGTTATTTTTTTGACATCTTCTTTGAATTTTTGTCCATTAATTACATGACCCTATTCTTCAATATCAACAACAAGATGATCGTAATAGTTATCTAAATATTTTTAATGCCCGCCTTGAGTTAGCTCATGCCTATGTTTGTGGCATCCTTTGTCAAATTGAGGTATGTCATCATACTAGATTTTCTAGCAAAAATCATTGTCTAAAACACCTTTAGTAGAAATTCTAATTAAGTTTGGCAACTCTTTTACTAACTCCACATCAATATATATTCAAGCAATTTTAGGATGTCTTATATTCAAATTAGCAACATCTACTTTCGAAGGGCGTAGTCACTAACGTTATTAAGTGAAGTATTAAATAAATGAATTGGTAGGCACTTCATTTTGTTCCAACCCTAGTGATTGTTCTAAATTTAATTGAAAGAAAGGGTAGAAGCCATACTCAAATGACATGTACTATTAATAGTCTTACGACATCCACTCATATTCACTTCTTAGTATCTTGTGTGCAAGATGAAACATGTTAAGGCATATTTACAATATCTGCCTTCATTTTAAGAAGTTCTCTTTAAAAGACGCCTAAGACAATAAAGTTTTCTTTGACATGTAAATTTTGTTTTCTTAACGAAATAATCGATCAATTCAAAGCATCAAAGTAAGAAATAGTTAAAAATAATTGTTTTTGAAGTAAAAATGATTGTTTTGTCAGTAATTTAGAAAATAGATATGTGACTATGCAGCCTCTTAGATTAATTCAGTACATTAAAAAATTCATGCCACTTATAACTCATGAATATGTTGTTCACACTTGTTGCTTTTCATTTTTAAATTAGCATAATATTGATTAGCCTCATATGTTCATTTACTAATTAATTAATTCATTTAGATGAATTATCATCATATTCAACAAGTGAAATATCATCAAGATATAAGCTAGAATTTGCACTTTTGATCGACAAACTAAGTTCAAGTGTACGTGATGTTACTTTTCTTTTATGTTTCTTTTGCTTATTCTTTTCTTTCTAGTATAAAATAATGATTTAAGGCAATTTATCTCCAGAAAACATACCTAATTCTTGCATTTCTTCATAACAAGAAGAAAAGTTGTGGACTTTTATCTTAATGCTACGAGACAAATCAAAGTGTAAAAGATTTTCTCCTCTTGCATTAAGTTGAATAATTATGCTTGACTTCTGACCTCTATCATCAAGAATAATGCTTGGATGGACCAAGAATTTGAACAAATTATAGTTTACATTTAAAAAACTTTAAAAGCATTTTTCTATAATGCATAATGTTTCCAATGAAATAGAGGTCCATCCACATGGTTAACAGATATTTGAAACAATTCACCATAAAAAATGCAAGAGAATGACCCTGTATAAAGAACTTCTACATTTGACAAACCCTTATTACAATAGTTCGAAGGATTACACTTCCTATAATAAGAAGGGAATTGTTGCTTTTTGAATTATTTACATAAATGATTTTTGCTATATAACAATAAATTTGATTGCCTGAAATCCTTTCTAAGATTTTTAAACATACTGTTATCAAAAAGACAATAATGAAAAGAAAAAAAATAAGTTAAAGAGCAAACTCAAAGGAGTCTAATGCGAACACAAAGCCTTCATTAAATAATAGTCAACAAGCTAGGCATCCACTAAACTAGCAATGTTTGACATATGATGTGCATAATAGAAATCCTTGCAACAACTTCATCTATTCTTGCAACAACTTCATCAATAAATTATGACCATTTTGGAAGAGAATAAATTTGCATGGCCACTGAGCAACATTTGTAGACATTCTCAAGTTAGTTCGAAGACTATCTAAGAAAATTTAATGATAAATTTCCAATTAGAAGGGATTAAATTATTTCTAAAAAAGAAAAACTATTCTAAATTTTTTCTAAGTAGAATTAACTTAAAAAAATTTGGAATTAGTGTTACATAACATTTCTTAATGCAATGAATACTACAACACCTTCATTAAATTAATTTTATGACATTTAACTATTTCAAAACCCTTGCCAACTTCGAAATCATGCAACTACATATTCAAAGGTTTTTTTGAAAATGCAAAGTACGTTGTTATACCTAATTTCATCATCAACCTCAAGCATCAACAAAGTTTTTGGGATTGTTTTTTTTATTTTTCATATGTTCTACACATGATCCACATTTTATAGGATCTTATGCATTATGCTTCAAGTAAAGGGAGCTGTTTTCTGGACTTATAACTTGATTGGGTTTTAGTTACAAAAGTAGCCATTTTTATGAGGTTGAGTTTAAACCACATAGTCTTAAGAAAGTTTGGCTTTAGCATTGTAAGAGAACAACTTAGATTATGTTTTGACTAGTACAAAATACAAGGAGAAAAAAAAGTCTAGGTGAGGTTGTGTGTTTACCTTTTGAAAATGACATGTGATGCTTTCTCAACATGCTATGTAGTGGTTCACTTGGGTAGAAACAAAAACAACTAAAATGCTATTGTTGTTTTTTTCATTACTACCAATATTCTTTTGCTGTTTTCACTTGCCAAGAATGTGATTACTACAGATAATACAACTTTGATTATTGGATATCAATAGTTATTACCTTAAAAAATCTACTAAACAAGATCTTTAGAACATAGCACACACATTTTTCTAAGTGCTATATTTCTTGAGGGACAATGAAAGAAGAGACATTTCATAAGATTCTTAGTATGGTCGTCAGTTAGCATTTTTTATTCACAGACACTAATCAAACATGTGTTGACACTATTGTGGAATCATTTTATCTTTTCTTTATATGTGGAATCATGATATTGCTTAACAATTTTTTACAGGGTCAAATTTTATGCAAAGAAGGTGAAAAGTTCCAAAAATGGGACCCATTTTCATCGATGACTTCGTTTATTACCCACTACTAACCTCATTAGACTTAGTAGAATACATGTACCATGTTTTGCTAAAATAGATGAATGAAAAGGCCTTCAAATTCTTATCTAGATCACAGGCTCGTTTGACTTACAAACACAACTAGATCAGCTACTTTGCGCTTACCCATGAGGACAAACTTTAAAGTGGCATAATTTGTGGAACCTCCAAATGAATTGACCAATTCTATGGTTTCCCACCATCACACTCTACTACACATGGAACCTGATCTGATCCACGACAATATCGACGTCACATTGACCTGCTAACTTCATCCACAACGCATCAACTAAAATTTGACAAAGACATCATTGAAACCACAATGACCTGAAGGCTATATCCACAACACACTTACTTGGATCTGACTCCCAACACCGTCGATGGTGTGCTAATTTGCTAGTTTAATCTACAAAACAAAAAAACAAATATATTTCGATGACCCATGCGAACTTGGCTAACGAAAAAATGAAAATTCAACATTTGACAAAGATAATTTTGTAACTATTTGGACCACGAAAACTTTTGACCAAAACAGCTTTTTAGAAACCTATTTGGCAATTGCTTTGACCAAAAGCTTTGGTAAGTACTTTTTGAAAATAGTGTTTTTTAAACTAAAAGGGTAGCTTTTATAATTGCATTTTGTTAACTAATTACCATCAATTTTGTATTTTTAATCTCTTTTTTATGCATAAGCTCTCTATAAAATGGGAGGGATACCCTTTCAAAAACATGATCCTTACATGTGTAAAATTCCTCTTTTTCCATTATGTCATGTTGAGGTTTAGGTTTAATTGCAATGAGAACTCCACCGTGCTAAAGCTATGAGATAGCATGACAGTTTATTTACCAATTGCATTACTACATTACCTTCTAGTAGATCTTGCATAATGGTTCCGTTCATTTTGATGTTTATTTTACTTCATTGATCCACTTTTATTATGTCATTTCCTTGCAAATCAATGTCTCTGTTGACTTTGATAGCTAATGTTTTCTTAGAGATCTAACGCTACCTATTGTCATGTTCCTTACTATTCTTAATTCAAGTTTTTGTTTTGTTTGAACTAGCTTTATGTGCATGTTACTTCATTACTCTATCTTTTCTATAATGCTTATTAATGTTTGTCAAGGCTTTTAATTTGCGCCCTCGTGAAATTTATATTGTTCTTTCAATATAGCACAATTTTTTTTGTCAAACCCCTTTCCAAATACCCTTTCTATTCAATTGAATTTATAGTAGGCCTAGCATAAAGAATGAAACCCATGTTGTTCTTGGTTCCTTCTTCACAAAAGTTACCTTGGATAGCTATCTCATGTGTGTTGCCTTTCTAGGATTCACATTCTTATCTTGTCATTTTCTTTGTTCTAAATATGTGTCGTTTATTTTCTACATGTTCATTACAGTTTATAGCACTGGATAATCATCAAATCCTACTTTAAAGCATGATTATACTAGTGTTTGCAATCTTTATAGCAAAGCAATAGTAAACTAAATATTCCTTTGAATTTTAATTTATTAACACCTAATTTCAAAAAAAAGAAAGTGATAAAGCTCAAATGAGAGAGTTTTCTTTCCTTTTTCTAAATGGGCACAATTTATACAAATGATATCGTGTAGAACTTATAACATGGAGCACCAACAAATCAACTAACCACAAGTGACCGTCCAAGATCTTTTAACTTGACCACAAATTTTGGAAGACAAGTTCGAGAAATATGATTTTAGGACCATTGAACTAGAACAAGCTCTAAATGAGCCCAAAATTCCAAACCTAATATTGTCATTCATTCTAATCAAATACCTCTTATAATCAACAAAACTTTCTTTTGTTGATACTAAGAAAATGATGATAATAAACACATGAAGTCTATATAATGTAACATTCTCATCCTTGGAGGCATCCTCAACCATATGGATTAAGTACAGTGGAAAGTTTCTTGGATTGTTGCTTATACTGGTTTAAACTTAATGAAAGACAAAAGAAGTTGTTTACACAAATGAAACTAGCAAAATAAACTCAACTATCTACAACAATCATAGAAATCCATTCTCAACAAAGGGAATCACCACTCATCATAATACATTTTCCTCTTATAAATGAATCACTTACTTGACCAATGACATGCCTAACAAAAAGAGGAAATGATATAATGAGTACATTACTCATTTTGATGAGTACATTTGTACTATGGTGTTATTGATGACCCTTTGGTCACCTTTTTTCAATTTTGAGTTGGGATTAGAGATATGTAGAGGGAACTTTTCATGCAATTCATTTACACCTTAGATAAGGCTTATAGAATTACTATTTATTATGAAGCTCAAAAACATTTATCCAATAAAAAAGTTGAATCGTCTACCATGTTAAACTTGGAGCTAACAAATCCAAAATGCTCCATAACTAGTGTACCAAAACATCCCACTATGAGCCCTTCCTATCCTTAAACTTACAATGAAACCCAACTAACCTATTAACTAATCACCCAAAGGTAACTTGTTTCGATGTAAGAAGTCAAGTCACATGATAGCCCAATACAAAAAATGACAAGTAAGCTATATCGAGGAAGGCAATTATGAGGAATTGAACACCAATATAGAATAAGAGATCGAAGAATAGCTTCCTAGTCCTACTTAGCCAGTGAATTCACCAACGAGGATTGATAGAACAACACTATTAACATCAGGCCATTATAGTCAGGAGAAGAACCTTCACCAAACCAAAGGGAAGTGAAGATTTAAGACATACCACAGTTTTTTATATCTTTGTTAAGCTTCAAGAAAAGGTTTGTGAGGTCATGACAGAAAGTAGTTGTACATCAATGCAATTTCTACAAATGGTGTAGCATTCCTTAGACATTGGATCATCACCTCCAAACCTACACATTATGTCATTTATTAAAAAAATATCCATGTGTGTCAAGAAAAAATGAACTATACCAATTACATATAGGCAACAATTTGGAAGAAATCTTATGTCATGTTGTTCCTATGGAAATATGAAGTATCATCTTATTATGACCATGGTGATATGACCATTATACTATTATTGCTATCTAAGCCAACACTTACACATTTACACATCACTACTAGAAATTTAATTTATGGCCATCCACACCTAAATATCATGACCAACTTATCAAAAACCACCCAACACCCCAAATAAGTAAATACTTTTTTATGTCCCATGATAAACTAGATAAAGAATTTATTGATAGACCTTTCATTTAAACCATAACATCGACTTATATAATAATACCTCCCATTATAGAATCCTTTTTCTTTAGCTTTCCTAAAAGTTTACAAATGAACTCCAAGGTTTGCCACCTCTTTATGACATCCAATATACTGTAGACCTTATACTAGGTGCTACTTTACTAAATTTCTCACATTATAAAGTGAATCTTGATAAATATTAAGAACTCACCTAAGAAATGCATGACTTGTTAGACAAATGATTCTTTTGAGAAAGTCAAAATCCATGTACTGTTCCTGCACATCAAGCCTTAAAGTGGGATGGTTCATGGAGAATCCATTTCGATGACAAGGGAGTTAGCAAAATAATGTGAAGGATAGGTTCCTTATCCCTTGCTTGGATGAACTACTATAACAAACTAATGGAGCCACTATTTTGTCCAAAATAAATTTGGAGATGAGAAAGCATTAAGATAGAATCTAGTTAAGGGATGAGTAAAAAACAACTTTTAAAATAAGGGATAAATTATACAAGTGGTAAGTCATTCCCTTCACTATAGTTAATATACTAAGCACATTTATAAGAGTAATGACCCAAATATTATAATTAAGAAAGTTTGTGATAGTTTACTTGAATGACATCTTGAACTTTAATTGTACCATTGAACATAAATTAGAACACCTTAAAAAAAGATTTGTTCCATGCTTAGGGAGAATGCCTTTACCCAGCATAAAATGTGAGCATTTGTTTGGAATCATGTGAACTTTTTGGGCTTGAAACTCTAAAAGATGTTGTATCATCTGACTATGACAAACTTGCAAAGGTAGTTCATTAATAGTTTTTTTATCATCACTACCCCAATAACTAATTGTTTTTGGAAGAGAAATTTTGAATGGACCCTTAAAACTAAGAAAATATTTGTAAAAGTTAATCAAGCTATAACCAAAAAACTTAAGCTTCAATGACTACACCATACTTGACAAAGTGTCTATGTTTAATGAGTTGCTCAAAACCACAATCATTGATAAGGATGTTAGTTTCACTTGGTATTTTTGGAAAACTATTTTGCAACATTTGCGAATAAAGTTAAAATTCTAGTTTTCCCATCACCCCTAGCTTTTGCTCAAATCAAGTTTGTAAATCATAGCCTCAAAAAAAAATTATGGTGTTTGGCCAGAGAAAGCATAAATAATTTAGACAATGTTTTTCCACAAGCAAAGAAAGCCTATAATGGATATGAGCCTTTTAACCTTTGAATCTAATAATGTGCTTAAGATTAAGCCCCTTTGAATCTAATAATGGATATGAGCCTTTTAACCTTTTTGACCTAATCCTATTACCCATTCAAGCAAAAACATAAATGTTTACATATAAGGCAGGTTCACAAACATATTAAGGAAATAATAAATGTTAGTAATGAGCTATACAACAAATTACCCAATGCACACCACAACCTTAAAGAATTCTTAGAAGGAGAATTCTCGATGACCAGAATAAAGTTTGAATGGTTTCCTTTATGAACTTTGTACAAGATACAAGCAAAAGTAGCCAATCCATTCCAAATCTCAAAAATAGTTGGACCACATGCATGCATCATGGAGCTAATAAACAATTACGACATTAGAAATGGCTTCAATATCTCAAATTTGGTGGGTCACACTAGGAGTTGATCATGATTTCTAGTGAGTTGTTTGAGTCAAGAACCATGCCCATTGAGAGCAGCCACTTGAGTGCTTACTAACCTATCATGGCAGCAAGAGTAAGAAGATTGAAGAAGTAATGGATGAGAACTCTAAGCAAACCAAAAGCCAGAGTTATCAAAAGAATCTTTTTCATTAGAAAGGTTAACAAGAAAATAAGGATGCTTCGATGATAATGGAAGAGTCATAGAGATCAAATCTTGACACGTTATGTTATGAGAACTAATCTAGAGTAGGTAACTCATTAGAAATGAAACTCATCTTCTTCAAGGGAATTTAAGTGCACACTAGTTAAGATTATTACTGCCCAAAGACCATCAAGACATGTATCCACAATTCTAGACAATCAAGCTATTGTTTCCTCATGTGCTAAATCAAAATGGAGCCTAAAACTTTATTCTATGCTCACAATTCACATCATGAATAAATTAAAGATACAAAAAGGCTCATTTAGCCCACTTCTATTGATGACATCATTCGTTGTTGCCTCTATCAATCATTGTTGGCTTGATCAATTAGACTCGATGCTGACAAGGGACTGTAATACATCGAAATAAATTAGGGAATGGGTCATTTAAGCTCAAACCCATCCATGAGTTTGCGTAACAACCAATTGCACACCGATCCATTAGGTTGTAGCAACCTGCAGATTGACCAAATATTAGTAAAGGTCATGTGCCTTGTGAACAAAGTTTGACAATTAAGGGAAAACTTTCCCAAGTACCCACTCTATGATAGATTGACATAGATCTAACTCATGGCACATGAACTTCACACTGGCCCCAACAACTTAATTTGTATCATGGCAATTGAAATATGATCTTAGACATTGCTGACATCTTATTGATTCATTAACTCAATGCAACTCATTGACCAAGAACATAATGACAAAATCAATGTCATGTTGATCAAGATCAAAACTACAATGGCCTTAGCAAACCTAGCTAGCTTGAAACAAAAAACATGGCTTCTTTTTTGAAACTACTTAATAATAGCTTTGACGACATAA
Organism: Vanilla planifolia; assembly: GCA_023846275.1. Classification (NCBI taxonomy): domain Eukaryota; kingdom Viridiplantae; phylum Streptophyta; class Magnoliopsida; order Asparagales; family Orchidaceae; genus Vanilla; species Vanilla planifolia. Next base: position 466,006 of record JAIUJO010000265.1, read on the forward strand.
CTTTTGGTCCAAAATGACATCTCTTTAAAAATTTATTTTTAAATTTTTTTAACCATTAGTTTGGAAAAAATCTTATAGAAAATAGATTTTTTTAAAATGAAAAGTTAGTTTCTTAGAAATCTATATGGAAATAGATTTTCATGACAAAATTTGAATTTTTACTTTCTTTATTTTCTTTTATTGTTCTTCAATTTTTATAAAATGGGAAGCCTATCCTTTAAAATAGATGATCTTTGTAGGAGCAAAATTTCCATTATTCCATTGTATATTGTTGAGGTCTAATTTTGATTGTAACAAAAGTCAAACATGCTAACTTGTTAGTGCATTAATTTTGTGACTAGAGCAAGGTCCAAATGATGAGACACCATGCTAATTTACCTTTGATTATATGACATCACTTTTTTAGTGTAGCTATAGAGTGGTTCCTTTAACTATATTATTTCTTTCAATTTATTCATTCATTTTTTACTTCATTTTTGTTCACTTCTTCATCCATTTTCACTTCATTGCTTAATGTTTTCTCAAATTTCTAGTACTACTTATCATTACATTAAATACTCTTCTCAATTTTATTTACATAAGTTTTTGAACTAGTTTTACATATAATTACTTTATTACTCAAGATTTTTTGTAACGCTTAGTAAAGTTTGTCAATGCTTTCAATCAACTCCCATGCGACCTTTACTTTGTTCTTTCATTGTCATAAAGGAACTTTTTTCAAACACCTTTACAAGTGCGCCATCTCTAGGGTATTAGTGAGGTAACTAGCCTACAATATACGTGACCTTATGTTGCTCCATGTCCCCTCTTAGTTAAGATTGTCCTAAATGGGTGACTCTTGTGTGCATTTTGAGGTTTTTAGTGCTTATCTTATCATTTTTTTATGTTCTTATTGTATGCAAATTAATCTGTAGGTGCTCATTGAAATTTTTGCTACTCATTTGGTATCAATTCAATTTTCATTTTTGGAACATATTCTGACTAGATTCTTGTTGTTTATAAACTTGATCTAAAATTCATTATATAAATGCTATGTCTCATCCAAAAGGTTTTAGGTGGAAATATGCTTTGAACACCCTTCCTTGAATGCTCTGGAGAGAAAATCTCTTTAGAGGAACAAACATCATACTCGATTTTTCATTTAGGTGTTAATTGACTCAGATGCCCAAAAATTAGCAAGATAAGAGACACCATAGAAAACTCAAAACATAAATCTTATCTTGAATTCCAACATATTGGGAGGTTAATTAAGTAGGCCATATCTTTAACTAATATCATCTTTAGGCACATTATCTTTAAGAGATTTGGTGAGATAGCTATATAAGAAATTATTAGTTTTTTTCCTTGGGCATTATGAATAGCGATAGGATGAAGAAGTACGAAAAAGAATTAAAACCATTATCTTGAAGAGGTGATGAAGAATTACTTAGATCTTGAAGGGAAGGAGGCACATTCATTGGTGAACTCTTCTACATGGATCATTGTAGGATGTATAAGGCTATGCAATTAAACTACAAATGTGTGCGGGCTAAAACAAAATATTTTGTTTATATTTGTGATTATATTTTTTTTATTTTGTTGAGAGGGCTATTGTAATTATATTTCAAGCAATACCTAAGATCAAATGTTGGTGTACATGAACATGTGTTTTGATAATTTAATTAATGTTAACGTCATCTCTTATGTTTATTATGATGATTATTGAATTCATGTTTCACTTGGGGAAATGATTAATTCTTTTTAAGAACTAGTACTTATCTTGATTGATACTCTAACATATTATAATAATTGCCAGCATACTAATACTAGAATAGTTTTGAAATCTATGCTACATGATGTTCTAGGAAAATTTTGCAATTTTCTTCCATTTTTTACAAACCATAATTGTTAAAACTTGTAGCAAAAAAAGGCATTTTTCTTAATGTATACCTTAAGGCTTGATGGAAGGCTTGGTCAACAACTCTGGAACCTTTCCCACTAAGAGAATTTTTTAACTTTGAATGCCGACCTTGATCAACATTTCTCAAAATGTTCAATCATGCAGAATGAGGGAGATGAAAAAAGGCTTACTCCCTAACAAAACATTAATATTTAAGGGTTGAATTATTTGAAATGGGAGAGACAATATTTAAGTTGGTGAATATGATAGAAAAAGATTAAGAAGCATGATATAAGAAAAAGGCTTATTTAAGCATTAGATGCTTAATTCCACAAATTCTAAGATGCAGTGGTATCAGAGCCAATGTTATAAGTTTTAGCCCTTTGTGTGCCAATATGGAAGCATTATTCATCTAAAAAATTAATGTCCATATGGATCCAACAATGTAACTAGAGTGAAATGCAACATTCATATGCACCTATGACTAGCTTTCCTTTATTTGCTTGAAACCTTCTAAGTGTGGATGTGTGTATGTGTTCTTCTCTTATTGGTTCCTTTTCTCTACTTTTTTTGCCCCTGATGAAAATAGTATAAGGCTAAGCCAAGTGCTCATCCTCTTTACCTTTGCTTTTTGAAAAGCTATTGCAAAATCCTATACTTATATTACATCATGAATGTTCAAATAAATAATAATACAACAAAAGGAAAAAACATTTCGAAAGGGACATGCTCTAGTCCAACAAAAAATTGTTATAAAGAGTAAGGATTGCTACCCAATCCATAGTAGTGCTAACTTCATGGTAAACATGGAAAACTTGAATTAAGAAAAAATTCATAAATAATATATTCAAATTAAAATTTTGCCATTTTGGGAAACTTTTAATACTCTTAGTGAGCTATGTTGTGGCCATGCTTTAAGGAATAAGTGAGGTTATGAGACAAGTTCTAAAATAAAAAACATATTTTTGCATCTCAAATGATAAAAGTAAAACACACAGAATAGCTTATAATATAGGCACGATCATTGTAGCAAACATTAAGTAGGCACAATAGATAAAAAATTCATTAGATCAAAATCTTATCTTGCTTTGAACCATAACTTCTATATTTAGTTTATTAGGAAAGCTTGTTTATAATTTAGATTCAAAAAACAATAGTTAAAATGGTAAATGTTGTTATCCCAGTGACCTCATGGAGGATCAAAGAGATTTTGATTCTAAACACTTAATTATGTGAGGTTTTAACATAATCACAAAGCTCAGATATATTTTGTCTAGATAAGTGATGAAGAGGGCCTTCAAAGAGATTTAAAAAAATTTTACAAGTATGATCTTCTTATGGTCACCCTTAACCATGGTGATTTATTTGATGATAACAAACAAAAATATTTCTAATAAATTTTTTGGAGTGAATTTTTAAATGTTATATAACTAACATGTTTGTTCATGGAAGATGTTAAAGAAGAATAGTAAATGTAAAATCCAAGAAACTCATCTTTATTAGAGTGACAGGCCACCAAGAGATATATTTCAAATTAAATTTTTAGTTTTTTTCTCTTTTTGGTTAGAATTTTTGCTTAATTTAAGTGATCAATGCAAACTATAAAAATTAAATTGAAATATAAAGTAATCAACCTAAAAGATATTTTTATTTTTAATATATTTGACAATCATATCATGATCATTTTAAGAATCATTTTTCTTCACTTTATTTTTTTGTTTTCTCAATAATTAATTAAATTTTAAAAATAAAATAAAACTAATTCTACTTCAATTAACTAACTTAAACCTATGTAACTATTTTAGTCAAGGAGCTTTTATTTTGAACCCTTTTTGCTACAATAATTCGATCGAGGCATCACTCTTCAACATAAATGGATGTATCTTAAAATAATGGCACTACTCCTTCCTTTCATAAATCCATTAATCATGTTATTCGAAGTGTAGTGACTAAGTTTTGAATAAACTCGGTGGCATTAACCCCAAAATCAAACTATTTCTAAGGAAACAAAATTATTAAAAGGAGAAAAGCTGAGAGCAAATGCACCTTGTGAGACTAAAATTTAAAGTTTTTTCCACATATCTAACTTCTAAATCATGGTATTGATGTGACCTATCTAATCATGTAATTTTATAATCGAATGTTCATTGCTACGATCACCTTTTTTGAGAAATAATTATACTATCTGGTCACTCCATTAAACATCACATGGTTTGCATTTAATTGATAAGTAAAATTAAAACTAGTGATTACATTATAATTACAATTTAGTAATACATAAAATCAAAATTTATGTACTACTATACTTTTTTTCTAGCACATCATTTGTAGAATTTTCATAGTCAAATATTTCAATATTCTTTTAATCATGTGGCTCTTATGCAATGATTATTTTAACCAATATTTACTAGTAGTTATAAATTTTTTTGAATAGTAATATGTTTTAATTAAAAAACATTTGTCGATTAAAAACATCAAATAGTTAGTTTGGTAAATACTTTTTGGGGTTAGGAGCTTTTTTGAAATTGGGTAATTATTAATCAAAATAAATTGATTAAATTTTTATGAAAATATAAATAAAAATTTTAAGGAAAGATATTAAGGCTGCTAGTAGGTAATGCTCATCATTGCATCTATACATTGTGTCCTTCTTCACCAAGTTGATATTCCTTCTTCTTAAAAAAGCAATGCTATCATTTTCTCTTTTTCTATTTAATTAAATTAAAATACTTGTTCCATGTTGAGCATTTTTCATATGTAGGAATTACTTTGTACTAATTTTAATTGGCACTTTCCTTTTCTCTTTCTATAAAAGTTACTTTATTCTAAGACAATTCTAGCCTATTCTTTTTTCAATTTAATTGTTCTTCGAGTTTATCATATCCAGTTTAAACTTTTTAAGGATAGGATGTGGGTTTAATTTTTAGGTTGAACAACCTAAAATATACTTAACTACACTTTAAACTTTTTGTTGACCTTTCATTTTCATAATTTTCTTAAAACTTTATTATTAAATAGAAATTAACATATTAAAAATGGAATTTAAATTTTTTTCAAAATTACTTTTAGAAATTTGTTTAAGCTTCTTACAAATTTGTTTAAACATTTCCTTTAAATATTTTTGTATGAAATAAATATTGTTTTTTCTAATAATTCACCCATTTTGTTATTAAGCAACACTTGACATGATGTACGGAGCTCATTCCCTTAACATGAATGTAAAAAAATCAAATGAACTATAAAGTGTAAATTAAAAGGAAGGAACTTAACGAACCATATGCGAAGAAGTTGATATTGAAATGAAGAGTTAACAGCATGGAGGACATGTAGCTAAGCTTGGATAATAAACAAAAAAAGAGCAATTTTGAGCAAAAGTCTCAACGTAATAAATTTTTAAGTTAATCATTTATAAGGATTAATTGCATTGTTTAGGAATTCTTGATTTTTAAAATAACAAAAACGGTGAATTTTGTGACGAGTTTAAAAAGAACTTCACAAGCTAACATTCAAGTGATAATGAGGTGATAGCATTCTTCAAATTTGTTGTGAGCAAGATGAAACTTCCAACAGGATTCTAGAGACATCATTTTGTAAGCATGCTCCTCTCCCTTACTGGGTAGATTTCATTTGCGCATTAGCCTCGTGGCCTTCTTTCGTGGTGAATACGGGATAGTTTTTTAACCTCTCTGATCATAATAATATTAATGTCTTTTTTAAAGTGTGAACAAATGGTCATATTTGATGAGGATCATGGGTCAAGAAGGGTTGGTTCCATCGAACTTATTCTAAAAGGTAACATTTTTAATTGGAATTTCAAAGTGTACGAATTAAAAACAATTGACAACTTTGAATCCATTGCAAAAAGATAACCATGTGCGAGTAAGATTTTTACTGAATGGGAAAACATTTGATGTTGGATGTACAATATTTGGAAAATTGTACTTTTCCAAATGAGGGTCCTCAAATGGCTCAATACTAAACCTTTGTAAGATCCAGTGTGGACCTCAATGGAGTACCTTCCAATTAACTTTGTTAACAAATAGGCCTTATTCTCAATCATGTTAATAGTTAGCAAGTCATTAAAAGTAATGCTATGAAAATAAACTTAACAAGGCCCTATGGGGCTCTAGTCTACACTTTGGTCAATATTGTTAAAACTCTTCCTTTCGATATTATAATCTATAAAACAATTGGGTGCAATAATGGATTATGGAAAAAATGAAGAAATGAAAGTTTTCCTACAAACTACCAAATAACTTGTAAACAAGAACTCTCAATTATCCAACGCAAGCTAGCAAAATGTTCTAAACCCTTATATGTATGAAATGGGGTAGATGAGACAATTCCAACTATAAAAGTAATAAGTGATGTGAAACTTCAAACTTTGGTAGCTATTGTTGTCGAAAACAATGTCAACACCCCATTAAATCACACAACATTAACACATAATAAAAAACCTAATTTTATTATAAATCTTCTATTCAATGATAGTATGATCAATTTCAATTAGCAATTATAAAACAAGAGTAAAGATCTTTAGGAAAAAGCAAGGACTCTCAAGCTTTCCAATATAGACTAAAATGGCTTCATAGTGGTTAATAGTGATAAGTCAATGATAAAAGACACTAAATGGAAAGTGAAAAAAGTGATTTACCTAAAGATGAGCAAAAATAAGCTTTTAGGAATCTCAAAATGAGGTCATTGTAGTTTCTAATTAATAATGTCATACTAATGAATATAAAGGGTGTAGTTAGTTCTATAGTACCTTAACGCCTTAATAATATGATCAGACTAAGGAAAATTAAGTTAATTGCAACGACTGAATTCGTTGCAAGTAGTAGACAAATGGACATCCTTTGTAAGACACTAGATTTTCACTAATGTGAAGCAGCATTTCCATCAAAGTATAGGTTCTTTTGTTGTAGTACTTATAATGTTAAAATTTAAAATTAACAAAACTTTCTTCACATAGTGATATGTAAATGATGTGTTACCTTTTTGTGTGTGCTAAAAACTCTTTTATTATGGGAAAAGTTCATTGGGGAGATTTAAGATTGATGTTGGAGGCATATTGTCTTCTTTAAAATGGAAGGAACACTAAAATGTCATTGCTATGGTTTAGAAATATAAAGGTTACTGTTGTGGAGAAAAGCCTATTGAATCATGATTTGTCCAAAGTCTTCCTAACATAATGGCTCAACATATGAACAAGTTCTTGTTATACCAATCTCTGTTATTGATAATTTTTCCTTTAGGAATCAAATGTAATCCTACCCAACTTAAATTCCAAGGCACTTGGATTGAAAGCATAGAATTCTCTTTATTAACCATGGTTATTAAAATGGAGGTGATGTATGGAGAAGACCTTTAGGAATACTAGCAAATATTTTTTTTGAATTTTGGAGGCCATTTAGAATCTTGAAAACCACCATAAATTACAAAATAAATACCTAAAAGTCTTCAAAAAAGACTTAAAAAATTGACTTTAAAAGTTGTATAATTAATTCTGATAATTGTTCCCAAACTGGCCTATGCATTTTGATTAGTAGTTATTGCAAAAGTTGAGAGAATGGGGTAGTGCCTGGTGTAAGACAAGTGAATCCGTGCACAATTGAAATCCTTCCTTACATTTATAAATATACTATTATTTAATAAACAATAATTAAAACAAATAAAAATACATAAAGCACATAATGATTTCAAATTGGTCTATGATGAACACAAAGCTTTCATAAAACCAAAGTCGACCTAGCCAGGCCTCCACTGAACTAGCAATGTTTGCCATATGGTGGGCCTATTAAAAATCCTTACAAATACTTCATCAATCACTGATTCAAACATTTTTTAGCACTTGAGGAACGAATTCCCACACTAAAATTTAGTATACTTTATTTTAATTACAATTATAAAACTATCTCTTCATGTTGATATGACAAATATGTGCATATTATATTGCTCTTGAATATTGAATTTGGGAGATAATAAGACATGCATTTCATACATGTTTCATGCACATAAATACGTCTTAATAAATATTTAATATATACATTTTATTCTTTAAATTGATTAACCATTATAATTTTTAAAAGCAATAAAAGTACATATCATCTATGCTTTTCGCAGTTGTACCTTTCAATTATCTTATAATATGGTTGATTTTTCATGGCAACAAATGAGACATAAGTCAAATATGATCATGAACAATTTGCATCAATTACAATATTTACACTATTTTGATATTCTTATCATATTTGAAATAAGTGGCTACCTAAGAGGCGTGTTAAGATGTATAATCATAAAGATTCATCGAAAATAATGGCACATGTTATAACATAACGTGTAGTTATTAGAAGATTAGATATGGCTTGAAGTAAACAACATTGAATATATGACTTAAAGTTTATAGCATTATATAAGTGTAATAGCATTTTTTGTTCTTTTAAGAATGGGATTTTAATTGTTTAAATTTCTTGATTTGTTTATAATCCTTTGATTCATATAAATATAAATAATTTTAAAAATAATATGAAAATCAATCTATTATTAAGTAATGTTAAACGTAAATTAAGAAAAAGAAACTTGATTGTGTTTTTTCACTATGGTGTCCTCCTTTGTCCGATTTCCTTGATTGCTAATTCATTTAGTATTTTACTTGGTTTACCAACTTTTCTACTACTTTAAATTTATATTATTTCTTCAAGTATTTAATAAATATATATACTATATTGTTGTATTTTAGTATCGTGACATGTACCTAGCCATTGTCGAAAAAATAATAGAGTTGAGTAAGGTGCCTTTTACATAGCCTAGGGTAAGAACAGATTCTTTTTTGAAATAAATCCAACATAGCCAAGGGTAAGAATTGGGTGCTTTTTAAGGCTTTGCTCCTGGTAGCTATAATATTAAGGGTTGTTAATTGAAACATATTTCGATGATTAAGAGAAATGCTAGCAATAGTTTTATAGAATCACCTAAAAACAACTATGCCATTTGACTTTGTTTAGTAATAGTTGTTTAAGAATAGCAATATTGTGACACAATGGCTTACTAAAGTCAAAAAAGGCTTCCTAAATTTTCTTTATTATAGCATTCAAGAAATTTCTTTTATAACACACTTGATTTTAATTTTAATTATTTCGAACCAAAAAATATTTTTTGAAAACTAAATAAGTTTTCCAAAAAGTACCTTCTTGAAAAAATAATTAAAATCAATAAGAGATTATTAGAGTGCCATTAATTAGTTTGGTATAAAAAATTTATAATTAATTGTTAAATTTGGTTTTGATTTTGTCTTTAGAAATTAAAATAGTCATACTAATCTTTATAACATTAGTTGACATGCTAAAATTGAGTTAGTTTTAATTAAGTTTAAATTTGTATAATTCAGCCCCTCTTTTGAATGTGTTCCCAAGTTTCTAACAAAAAATATTTTTGATGTTTTGTTATTCTATTGATTATATGTTTTTGTCTTTCATATTATATGTTTATATGCATTGATATGTATTTTTTGGAGATGTATATTTTGAATTTTTAATATAGTAATTATTTTCTATTTGTAATATTTTTTATCTACATAATATCAATCCTCAAATCGTTAAAACTTTCTAATCGTCATATGCTATAATTAGAATGTTCCTAATTTATTTTTTTTTTTAACTATACAAATACTTTTTAATATTAAAAAATTTAGTTGAAATGTTTTCATCTATATTAATTAAGTATTATTCTTTATTTTTTTAAATGCAATGTCGAAACATTTTCAAATTATTCAAACATTTTTATTTCTTACATATTTAAAGTTCTTTCTTTTAAATAGATATTTAATGTTGTTGTACGGTATAATAATGTTTTTGTAAATATACATAATTTATTTTGTTCTTAATTCTAAAAATTTGTAACTTCTTTTAATTTTAATTTAGTCATTTGTACTCTAAAATTGTGTAAACATATTAATCAATTTTGTGTTGTTTAAACATTATTTTTTTACTAATTGAACTTATTTTCTAAATTAATTTATTAAATTATTATCTCTAAGATTTTAAATTTTTGGTTTCTTTTACACCTTTTATCAAAGTAAGGTCTTTGTAATTAGCATGCTTAAACAAATACATTTAAAAACTATGACTTTATGTCATCAAAAGGATTTTTATATTGTTGTCTTTTTTAATTAATTATCATATTGAGTTGAATAAATTTTTATTTCAATATGCATCCTATTAGTGTTATATGTAATGTTTTGAATAAATTTTTATTTCAATATTAATTTGTTATTAAATTTTTAATAATTTTTTATTTATTTAACTTTTTTGAGGCTTGATCATAAAAATTCCTTTTTAAAACATTAGAAATAAAAATTAAGTTTAAATATTTTAACTACCATAAAAACTATAAATATTTAAATTATTTGTAAATTTTATAATTTATTATAAAATTATTTTTTAAAAAATAAAAAATATTTTATTGATGTAAAAAAAAATTTTTTGTTAATGAAAAAATTATACTCCTTTGTCATTTTTTAATTTTTGCGTATGATGGATAATAACATATCCATCACTGATTGATCAAGATAATATTTTTATCTTTTACGTAAATTGTATTTTATATTCTAGTTAAACATTAGTTTTTTAGGCATAAAAGTGTTTTTTTTAAACATTAATATATATATATATATATATATATATATATATATATATATATATATATATATATATATATATATATATATATATATATATATATATATATATATATATATATATATATATATATATATATATATAACTAATGGAATTCTTGAAGTATCCCCATTACATGATAAAATTTTAGAATCGAGAGCCGTTTGGCCTTCGAGTCTAATTCCAGCAATGCACTTCTTGGAAAGAGAATGAGGAATTGTATGGCACTACATATTGCAACTCATTAAAGCTTGATTTGCATCATTATTGTCCATAAAAAAATGAGGGAAGCTGCGATTAAAAAATATTAAAAGGGAAAGATGCTTCTAAGTTGAATCTCTTCCCATTCAATAGTAAGGAATTCTTGACAATATCTAGCTGGAACAACCTGTTGTTCTTAAATACCCTGATGCAAAGCCCAAGAATTTCTTGTTACTACCAAATAAGTTTCATCTTAATTTGGGGATAAATAAATCATCTTTGCCTCTTTTGATCTCTCAAATAATTCATAAAACATGCTCTTGATTGGTCCCCAATAACTCACCTTCAAATGAACAGCTAAGGATCCCATAAGTCCAACATTGATTCCGTCGGATGTATCAATTGGAGAAATACATCCATAGTGACTTGGTGGATATCTCTTATCCGAAAGACAGTAGTTCACCCCCTCAATTGCCTCGAACAAAAATAATGCCATTTTAGCGCATGAACATTTGTGTCAATAGATTAGTTTGATAAAAAACTTGAGATAAATGATGTAAGCCAAGAAATGATTCATTAGTAGTTATTCAAGAAGTGGAAGTTACCAAATTTTGAGGAGTCAGTATCCTTTTATGTCTGATTGCACCACATATAGTTCTTCGAACCACATTTTCTAAACAAACAAGTAACAATCCTAATTGACCCTATAATAAATCTATTATAGAATGAATACATTTATTTTTAAGTGATTCATATAGTCAAGTGTACCCATTCCCAATTCTACTCCAATGAAATGATCCACAACAGCCAATAGATCTTGTGGTAACAAAAATGTATTGTTTTGCGATATATAAAGATTGAGTCTACGATTAATATTTTGTTGACTAATTTTTCTTAATTCACATTTTTGTTGAAAAACTCTCTCTTGTAACTCCTTGCATAAGGACTCAAAAAATACCAAATCCCCCTCTACATGAGCAAATTGTTGACAAAACTCCAAAATTGCATTTTCTTTTCATCCAATCTTTTTTTTAATTTTAGCATTTGGAGAAAAAGGACAATTTTAGAGTAACAAACTTATCTAGAATTTCTTTGATATTTAAACACACACACACATGCACACAGACACCTAACCATACACATGCACATGCACACATGCTTGTGCACTCATATGCACCCACACTCGCACACTCGTAAGAAAACAAGTGCACATCGGTGCACACACACACACATACACATAAGTACACACTCATACACATGTACACATGCACACACAAACAAATGTGCACACACACACCCACACACATGCACAGATGTACACATGCAAGTGCACATGCACATGTTAAAGCTCATGCAATTCATGCACACACATGCACACATAGAGTATTTTAGACATGCACACACATAATATTTTAGACATATACCCATATAGTCTTATAGATGCACATAGACATGGACACATGCACACACAAACACACACACACACATGCACACCCAAATGCATATACATATGTACATGCACAGACACACACAAAGACACACACACACATGCAAACATGGGTGCATGCCCACATGCATGCAAACACACCAACACAAATGAACAAAAACACAAAGATGCATGCAATCACATATACATACACACACACACACAAATGCATAGGCATAAACACATGCACACACATGAACATACACAGGCATACACAAACACACATATATGCATACAAACACTCAAAACTTGCACACACATGCAAACAAACATGTACACACAAAAGCACAAACTACCCCACACACTCACAAATGAACACATGATTGCACGCACACATAAGAAAACATGCACATACAGACACACACATATAAACACACCTTTGCACTCATATCTATGCACATAGACATGAACATATACAGATGCATGCAAACACCTGCATACACACATGCATATACACAAATGCACAGACCCACATATTGACCTATGTGCACATGCACAACAACTCAAGTATGCACACACGAACAAACACACACAAACAAACACACACACACAAGCACATGCCAACACACATGGATAAACACATACCCTTGCACACACATATGCACACACCTGCATGCACGTCAAATAGCACACACACTTACACACACACACATACACATTAATACACACATGCATCCATGCTCACACATTTGCCTACTTACACACACATATGCACAAACATACACACAAAAAAAACATATAGACATGCACCCACACATACATATGTGCACATGCACATGCACTCAAACACATGCATGTACTTTGGTACACACCCAAGCACACATACACATGCATATGCACACACATCCCTACTCTTACAGAGGCACACACACACATGAACAAATCACATTTGTATAGGTACACACACGCAAACCCCAAGCACAAGCACAAAAACACACACACATAAATATAGATGCACTCACATATGCATGTGCATACAAAAACACATGTGTGAACACAAATGCATAAATACACACACACAAATGCTCATACAACAAAACACACACAAACATGCACATAGACATAAAAGCATAGAAAAACATAAGCACACACTCACAAATGCACATATGTTTGTGTTGACATAGATATGCATGCACATGTACAAAAACATACACACACACATGCACATGCACACACAAACACACATGCACAAGTGCACCTGCACATACACACCTATGATCTTGCACATGCTCACACAACCACCCACACACACATACACAAAACTAGACACATAAGCAAACATGTACTCACCCATGCACGCTCACAAGCACAGACCCCACCCCCCCCCCCCCCCCCACACACACACACACACACACAAATATAAAACACTGACAAAGAGACATAGACATGGACAAACTAGCACAAAGCATTTGCATTGATAAAGACTTGTATACCCAAACACACTCACATGCACGCACATGCACATATGTGCAAGCATAAACCCATCTACACGCACAGGCACACATACACACACATATGCAGTTTGAGATACATGTACAAGAATACACAAGCACACACACGTACACATATAGTGGTGCATGAGCAAGAGCACATGCACATATGCATGAACAAGTTTGCATTTGCACATGCACCTACAAACATGTACACACGTGCATGCACATACACACACAAGACACACATGCAGACACACACACACGAATACACATGCACATACACACACACACACACACACACACATGGACAACCACACCTACAAACACGCAAACAAAGGCATGCACAACTCTCACAATGCACACAAAACACAAACATGCAAAGAAACTTAACCATACATACATACCCATGAACAAAAGCAAACACATGCAGAAAAATACATTCACATGCATACACACCTACAAACACGCAGACATATACACACACATATATGTGTGCATGCTTGCACAAATGTACAACATGCACACATGCATGCACCTGGATACATGCACAAGAACATAGTTGCACACATGCACATGCACATGCACATTTGCACACATGGGCACAAATGCACACACTCACTCATATGTCTATGCATGCACACACATACACATAGGCACATGCACACAAACACTTGCACGCATGCACACACAAATATAGATGCATGCATGCATGCACACATATCTATATGAATACAAATAAGAACAAAAGTATGCACACATACAAACACGTAAACACACACATGTAAACACACATATGCACATGCACACACACAAATGCATATATACATCCATATGCATAAGTAGATAAACATGCCCACTCACGTTACATAAACAAGCATACCCACATGTACCTATTGTCTCACAAATGCACACACACACATTCGCATATGCATGCACAGATGAATACAAACATCCACACACACATGCACACAAACATACACATACAAGCACACATACAGATGAACACTGGCACACATAGACATACATACATATGCATGCATGCTCCCAAGTGCGAGCATGCATACACATATGCACACACATGCAAGCATGCATGTACACACACACCCATGCCACTAACAAGCAAACTCACACACACTAATATATACATGCACACTCATGCAAGAAAACACACAAACCCATAAACACATGCACACACACACACACAAACAAACAAAGACACATGCATGCACACATGAACATGTACATTAACACAAACCCACATACACATATATACACATGTACATGCACCAACACACATAATCGCACACACATGCACCAACACACATGCACATGCACGCACACACAACACTCACCCACAACAACATGCATGGACATCCTCATGCATACACAGCACACTTGCAAAGATGAATAAGCATACAAACATAGGTAGGCATACACACATGCTTACACACATACACACACACCTACCTACATGCACACACACATTCCCATAGGCACAAACAAAAAAATAGACACACATTCACACACACGTGCTGCACACCCATGCATACCCATGTGCATGCACACACATGCACACTTACATGCACATTCACACACTCATATGCACACACATACACAAATGTATAGAGACTCAAGCTCACATACACACATGCCCATGCACATGCCCACCCATGCATATGCAAGCTTACATGCTCACATGCATATGAATCAACTCGCGTATAAATACAAAGACACACACACACATGCATAAGCATAGCTCATAGAAGTGTAGACACACCTACACATACACGTACACTCACATGCTAACATGCACAAGAAAAAGCATGCATACACACCAATTGATGCAAGCACATGCACACACACCTAAATGAATGTTGACATAAGCAATTGAAAACATTTAGGCACCCACATACAAAAACACACAACCACATGCACAAACATGCATGTATGCTTGCACACACACACAAACACAAAGACAAATTAACAAACACATATACACACACATGCATGATCACACACATGAACACAAATGCCATAGATAGAGAAACACACCCATGCACACATACAAGGACACACACACATACACATGCCAGTGCATCCTTACAGACACAAACACATCAGACACACGTGCACAAACTTGCACACACATGTACACACATGCATGCACATACACATTTATAGACTTGTAGTCACACCCACACACATATACATATGCACATGCACACTCACACATACACATTTAGACACCTATACATACATACACAAACCCCCACACATGCACATATACACACACACAAACAAATGTAAACACACATGAACAATCATAGAGATGTACTTGCACACATGTACATACACATGAACACACACACACACACACACACATGTGCCTACATGCTCATAGAAACACACACACACAAACACCCACACACATCCACACACATAGACACACTCACATTTTTGCATGCGTAGATGCACATAGATACTCGAACATCTGTAAATGCCCACACATGTTCACACACACATGATACACGATCATATATGCACATGCACACACACATGCACACACACAAACACACACACACATACACACACACATACACACAAACACACACACAATGAATAGCACATTGAGTCAAATGTAGACACACAAACATAAACACATGAATGTGCATAGTAACACATAAACACACATGCACACAAAAGCATAAACAACCATGCTCATGAACAAACACGTGCACATAAGAAAACACAAGTGCAAACAAAATAAAAGCACACATAGACACAAGCACACACATGCACATGTGCACAGACCCATGCACACACACTCATGCACATAAGCACACAAACAAACAAACACAAACACAAACATGCACACACATGAAAATCGCACAAATAGACCCACGTACACATAAGCACACATGCAATAACACGCGCACACACTCACCACAAACCTAAATACACACACATAGACACACATGTAAACACACACACCCACACACACATTGCCACACAATAATTAACAAGCACATGCACATAAATGCATGCACATTTTCACACATGCTTGCACCCATGCACACACAAACACACCCACACACTCCCACTCAAATAGACAAACATGCACACATGCATGCACATACACAGGAATAAAAGTATCAACAAACATATAAAAAATACAAGCACATGCACACATGACTATGGATAGACATGCATAAATGCACACATGTACGAACAAACGAACACTTAGACACACTTATATGCACCCACATGCACACAAAAGCGTGTAGACATACAAAAACATACATGCACTTTACAGTCATGCGAACACATGCATGTCAATACATATGCATGCATGTACATGCACACACATGAACATATGCACATGCACGCACACACGAGTCCACACATAAGGATGTATAGAAACACACTTGGATACGCACACACACATACAAGTACAGACACACAAAAATGTTACACGTATATGTGAACACACATGCACACTCAAACACATATGCATATGTAAGTAAGCATACATACACATATTTGCACCCACACATGCACACACAGACACACACACACCTACTCAAACAAATGCACATGCATGCATGCTTGCACACTTGCACGACATTCACACACACAAGAGCACACAAGCACATAGGTGTACACACACACAAAAAAATATACATGCTCTCAAACACCACGCACAAACATGCCCATGCAGATTAACACATGCAAATGCACGTGCATGCACACACACATGCGTAAGTTTACACACACACAAACACATAGGTGCTCAGACATGCACACACTCACACCCACACACACACATTCAAACCCACAGCCACATATACACACACAGGGCTACATAACATACACATGTATAAGTATATGCTCATATATATATGCAAGCCTGCACACCCACCCACACACACACATTCACACTCACACACACACACACATACCCACAAGCACATATAAATATGCATACACAAGACACATGCACACACATTCATGCATGGGCACACACACACAAATAAAGACTCGAATACAAAGATATGCACGCACTTGCATGCCAAACCATATGCACACACAAACTAGCACACAAACACACACACACATATACACGCATGCACACACACCTGCAAACACATGCATATATGCACACACACCTACACTTGCATATATACTCTGCACATACCTACACATGCACAAAAATGCACACACACAACTAAAGACGCACATAGACATACATACATGCACATGTACACACACATATGTGCAAACAAAAACACAAACACACGAACAAACATTTAGACATCCATCGATGAACACACATAACTACTACACACACAAACACAATCATACACACTCACTTCATCCACAAGCACATATACACCCACACACTGACACACACATGCACACATGTACACAAACTCACACACATATAGACATTTGCATAAACACACACACACATACATATGCACATGCACACAAATGCATGTGTAGACACACATGCATATCCAAAGTATGAACACACAAACATGAATAAGCACACACACATACACTCATACATGCACACATGCAAGCTCATGCGTATAGGCACACATGCAGAATCATGCACAAGCACATGCATATGCATACACACTCATGAACACACACACACACACGTTTTTGTCATGCACAAGCACACATAGATATACACTCATGCACAAAAACACACACCACACAAACCACAAATACTAGTAGACACACACAAATGGACCTACACACACACATGTGAACATATGAAGATGCACTCACACACACACACCAATATGTCAGTGCACACATCTATGGATACATAAACCCCTCGTAGACACATGCACACATGAACATAAGCATAGAAATTAAAATTCAAACCCACACACATGCACTTGCATGGATGCACATATACATGCACACACACATGTGTAAACACACTCTCTCACACGCACACAAAGGAACACACTTGGACATGCAAAAATATACACAAAAGCACACATGCACAAATGCACACAAACTTGTACACACACACATACATATAGATATGCATCTAGATATGCACACACACACACACACCACACAAATCAAAAGCACGAACAAACAAGACATACAAAACACACACACACATATGCTCGCACGCACACACACAATCGTACACATGCACCCACACACAATTACATGCATGTGCACACACACGCCACATAAACATACCCACACAAAACAATAATGACATGCTTGAACACATACATAAAATCAAAGAATTCTTACTCCCATGCATAGGCATAAGAACATGTACACAAAACATCACACACACAACCACACATTTCCACATACACATACATGCTCACATATTTATGTACATACATATACATATGCACTGACACACACACAGATAGACAAACATGCACAAATGAACATGCATATGCAAACACACACACCTACGCAGACTTGCATGTACCTACATGCACACACATACTTGTACAAACACACACACACAATAATACATAAGCACACACACTAACACATAGTAACATGTACACATGAACACTTGCATGCATTCACACATGTGTGCACATCTACATACATGCAAGTGTCTACACAAACATATAAGAGGGAGAGAGGGAGATGTACAAGCACACACATACACACTAGTGTGTATGCACACACATAGACATGCACACACACATACTAACACACATACACACAATACCACCCACAAACATTAACACAAATAGACAAATGCACACACAACATAAATAGTACACACATACACATGCATAGACTCATGTATGCACACAAACACACATAAATAGACACATGCACATAAACATATAAACATGTACACATGCACATGCACATGCATATGTACATGCACTCATACACACATACATAAACACATCTATGTTAGACAACCTACACCCACACACACAAGAACACACTTGAACACACACACATACACATGCACATACTCAGACATGCATATGCACACACACAAATGCATACACATGGACACATAAACTCACACACACACACATGTAGATGCATAGAAATAGACAGATACACACACATGCACACACAAAGGCTCACAAACATGCACATGTCTGTACACACACACTCACACAAATGCACACACACAAATGCATATGCACACATAAACACACATGTGCACACACACCCACATAGAAACATATGCATACTCACATACAAATGCATAGGGACACACACACGCACTCACAGGCCCACACATACCCACATATATATAAGCACTTATGCACATGCACAAGTAGACAACTAGACACACACAAATATGTGCACACACACAAACATGCAAAAATGTGTAAACAAATACATGTGCATGTATATACACACATAAAAACAAGTGTGTGCACATGTGGACATGCACACATGCACAAAAGCACACACTTGTATGCACACACAAATGCACACACCCACATACATGCATGCACACAAGCATGAAGACACATTCACACACACACATATGCACACATACAAATGCACATAGACACAAACATGCATGAGCACATACACACATGCACATAAAGACATGCACCCACACATACACAAATGTGAGCATGCAAATACTCGCATATGTATATATACATACATAAACATGTACACATACACACATATGCATAAACACACATGTCACCCACACATTTGTGCACAAAAATGTGTGCATGGATGAACATATGCACATGCACATAGATGCACACGCACATATACACACACATGTACACATGGATGCACACACACACATGCACATGCCTAAGCATTTGCCTATGCATATAAACACACTAACATGCACATGCATATACATACATACATGAACACACGCACACACATTTGGAAATTCACCCACATACACATATACGCATGCATATATGCAACACACACACAAACTTGCATGTAGACACACATGTACACACAAACATGCACACACCCATACACACCCACACACATGAACACACACATGCACCCATTGACCAATACATAAAAAAATGTGCATGTGCATAGGCACACATGCATCTTTGCATGTATGCATGCACAAATATACAAACTCATGCATGCAAATGCACACACACATGTACATGATTGCACATGGACCACCACACATGCACATGCACTCACATGGACTCACACTCACACACACAGTTAAGAACATGCATGCATACACACACATAGAGTAACATGTGCATACACACACAGATGCATACAAACATAAGCACATATGCACACCTGTAAAGAAAAACATACACACACATGTAAACACACAAATATACACACACATGCACATGCACATACACACACACACTCATGCTCACACACATGCACATATTTACATAACACATGCACATATGGATGCACACACACACACACACACGCATATGCTTTCATATACACACTCATATGTGCACACATTCACACACATAAAAACATGAACACACACATGCAAGCATCCACACACACACCCACAATGACATACAAGCATGCATGCACATGTGCATAGCAACTCAAGCAAACATGCATGCACCCATACACACATAAGAGCATACACACATATATGCACACACACACATGATCACAACCACACCCATACATATGTGCATAACATATGCACACTAACATGCTCACACATGCACTTGTAGACACACACACAAAGACATACAAAAGCACACACACACAAAGACATACACTCACATGCACATACACACTCGCACGCACAAATAAATGCACACACACACAAACTTGCATGTACACACAAGTGTGAACTCACACATACACACATGCACACACATGAATGCATTCACATAGAAGCACATGCACACACTTACACAAACAAATACACACAAACACATGCATGCACACACACATATACACACACACACACAAATGCACACACACACACACATGCACACCCACATGCAAACATGCACACACACATACACAACCACATGTACACACACACATAAACACACAAAAGCACACATGTGTGATCATGGACACAAACATACACACACACACACACAAACACATGCATAGATGCACACACAAAGATACACATAGACGCCTGATGTGAATTTTGTGAGACAAATCTACAAGAGAATGAATAATTATATGTTTATTAATTTTTTTGAATTTTAAAAGTTTTTGAATTGAAGAAAATATTTTATTCTTAAAAATAAACATTTATTTTTTTAGAATATTTTTTAACAAAATAAAATTACTCAATAATAAAAGAAATTTACCATATTTTTTCAATAGTTTGGCAAAAACCCATGCTTACATCTACCAGAAGCCATTGATCAAGCTTTCACTAACCACTTCTTTCTATCAAGGCCAGTAGGGGTAAACAAATTACAAACCAATGCTCCAATATGACACCAAACTCAACAAAAATTGGCAACACAAAAAATAAAGAACTTTATAAAATTTTTTGCATAAGAAATTCCTACTATTTTAAATCTTTCAAATAAGAGTAGTGCAAATAATTAATGACATAAATGTTACAAAGATAATGTGGAAGGATTGTAGAAGAGAGTAGAAGAATTAATAATTGAAAGAACGCATAGCTCCCGTAAGCATGCTATAATTTGATACGCTCAAATTTGGACCTCTCTTGGGCGTTTATTATATACACATTGAGATTTGATTACCACAATATAACTTGGCATTTAACTGAAACAACGTTAAGCTCAACATGGTATTAGTAATATTTAGCTTGATTTTGTGATCATTGCAACAAAGGATACATCAGTCTTATAAAATCAATAATAGAACTGAATTTATACTAATAAAGACAATGTAATATTAATGAATAAACTGAATATTATAATATTTAATTTTCTAACTCACCTTATTTGATAGCCTCTACTCTCCCTAAATTTTAGCTTACACTCCTATTGAATTTTAGTACTAAGTTTTCTTTCTTTTGTAACAATTCTAAGGGGTTAGAGTCTATGAAAGAATTAGATAGAAGATGGAACAAATGACTATTAAAAATATCAACTAATTAGATAATGGCTTAATAAAAATATCAACTAATTAGATAGAAGATGGAACAAATGACTATTAAATCTCTTTCTTTGACACATGTTCTCTAATAAAGTGATACCTTATCTGTATGTATTTTATTCTTGAGTGCTGAATAGGACATTTAGATAAATAAATTACACTTGAATTATCACAAAAGTTTAAAATTTCTATAAATTCTAAGTCATGATCTAAAAGTTGTTGAATCTATAGGACTTGAGTAACACAATTACCTATAGTAATGCACGTAGCCTTTGTTATTGATAGTACAACATAATTGTTTTTCTACTAACCAAAGAAATTAGTAAATAATTAGTCAATTATACAAATTAAAGGCAAACTATGTGTCAATCTTACTACTAATAAAGTAAACATATATGTTGGTTATCAAATCTAGCCTCACATCTAGGGTAAAATCAATTTAGAGTCTTAGTGGTTATAAGAAATTATTGATTTCTTGTAGGTGTGATTCTTTAGGATTAAACTACAACCTTGCAAACAAATGTACACTAAATATAATATTAGGCCTTCTTTTAGTGAGATACCATAATTATCCAATCATTTTTTAAATGATTTTGTGTCAATAGTCTTTTGAACTCCATCTTTATTTATGATAGTGCTTATACTAAAAGGAGTCTTCCTTTCCTTCATCCTCTCATAACTAAACCTCTTTAGCAACTCCATCAAATACATGGTTTGAGAAATAAAACTTCTTCACTTGTTTATTTGAACAAAAGCCCAAGAAAGAAGGTTAACTATTATGTCATACTCATTTCAAATTTAGTTTTCATAAAATTAGCAAACCTCATGCACATCGCTTTATTGGAAGCTACAAAGATTATGTTATTCACATAATTAGACCTATTAGTTGACCTATTTCTAAATTTTTAAAAAAATAAAGTATTATCTACCATGCCTCTACAAAAACTATTTTGCATAAGAAAAATGAACAATCTTTTGTAACAAGCTCTTGGAGCTTGCCCCAAACCATAAAGTTCCTTCTTAAGTTTGTATACTTCAATTATCTTATCAACTATCTCAAATCTTGGGGATTGTTCATCAAACACTTGTTCATTTACATATTTATTTAAAAATATACTTTTAACATCTATTTGGTATAATCTAAATATTTTATGGCAACATAAGCAAGCAAAATCTTAATTACCTCAAGTTTAGCTATAGGAGCAAATGTCTCATTCACATCTACATGTTTAACTTGACAATAAACTTTGGCAATTAATCAAGTTTTTTTAAAGAAGACTTTACTAAGTGATAAAATCTTTTACATCATAAAGTAGAACTATTACAATGTTATATAAGACATTCTAGATCACCATCTTCATCATGACTAAAAATGAAAGGTAAGTCTTATTTTTTTACTACATCCAATAATAAGTGAAACATTTTTTTGCTAATAATACATTAATTTTTAACAAATAAAATATTAAACTTTGAATCAAATAATTGACTAAATCTATGAAGATTATACATTTGATCATGTACAAGGTGGCCCTTCCTTATAGAAGTGTGTTAGTACCTATAGTTCCAATTCTAATCACTTTTTTGTTGGAGTTGTCAACAAGAGCTACTTCACCACCATCATAAGACTTCAAGTGGATGAACAAAGATGCATCTCTAATCATATGTCTTGATCATCCACTATTCAAGTATCACATAACTTCCCCAATCCTTGAAGGAAGGCATGCCTACAAAAAATCAAGCATTTGTTTTTAGGACTTAAGCCTTTTTTTATTCATATGTCTTAACTTGATCATTATTTGAACTATTTTTCTAATTTATAGAAATATAGAGGGTTTACAATAAACAATGTTTCTAAATTTTTAATAGAGAGATATTTGTCCAACTCTTATGTGAAAGTTACTATTTAACAATTCTAGTATAACTAATCTTATGAAAAAATCCTATAATAAGCATGTGAAATTTTGAAGTCATTTAATTATCTAACAAAACATTCATTTTTTAAGATTTTGGAGGCTGTTTCATCTCTCTTATTCTTAATCTTATGCAAACCACTATTAATTCAACTCATTTAAATGTTCACACAAGCCTAAATAATTTTTGTGTCCTTCTTTCAATTTTAAAAATGAAAAAGCTAATTTTTTGTACTTTTTGTAAGCATTAATGTATTATTCCTCATAAAGAAGAACTAACTGAATCATCTCAAGATATCTTCATAGATTTCTTCTTCTTGTTCTATTTTTGATTCTCAACTTAATCTTTATAATGGGGGTAATTGGGCCTTGTATGCCCAAGTAATTTGCATTCATAACAAATTTTTTTCATGAGAAATTATCTTTCCCTTTTATTTCATATTATTTACAAATCATTTATATGCATTTATTTTATTATATAAACTGCATAAAGCTTTTTAAATAAGAACTATCTCACTTGAGACGGAGAAATCTAAGTCTATAGAAGAATCAACTATAAAGGCTATTATTTCTTCTTCTTCTTTTCCTATCTTTTTTAGCCACAAGTTCTTCATCCCTTCTAGCGAGCTCAATAATTTACTAATAGCTCACCAAATAACTCATCTAATGACATTTCCAAAATATTTTATACTATTTTAAATGTTGTCCATCATTTTGTTGAGGAAGAACTTGAAGAATCTTTCTCACCTATTCACAAATAGAGAACTTCTAGGCCAGTTTAGGAAAACCATTAATAATATTTATAAACCTCATAAACATAACCTTAATACTCTCATCTAAATTTATCCAAAATAATTCATACTCTTGAACAAGCTTGTTGTTTTAGTCTCCTTAACATGAGAAGTATCATAGTAGGTAACTTCAAAATTAGACCAAATCTCATGTGCCATTTTCAAGTTCATGATAAGATTATATTATCCTTAAAAAAAGGAAGAGCCATTAGGATCTTGGCTTTGAAATTTCTTTCTTTTGATGAAATCCTCACTCTAAAACCCTTAATTTGAATTGTGTGATGCAAAACATAAATGTAGGAGGTGAATTATTTTAAAAAAATTTTTAATTTCAAAAAAATTTTTAATTAAAAAACATTTTATGCTTAAAAATAAAAATTTATTTTAAGAAGATTGTTAATGAAATGAAATTTTCTCAATAATAAAATAAATATACTAAAGAGTTTTTAGGTGGTTCAACCAAACCCATGCTCACATCCACTCCTAATCATCGATTGGCTTCTACAAACCACTCTTTTTTGCTAAGGTTGGTAAGGGTAATCTACTTCAAAAAATTCTCCAATGAGAAAGCAAAATCCCCGAAAATTGGCTACATAAAAAAATTAAAATCTTTACAAAAATTTCTACATTAAAAAGTTTACAACTTCAAATCTTTTAAACAAGAGTGATACAAACAAATTAATGATATAGATTTTACTAGGATTTTGCATGAAGATTATAGAAAAAAGTAAAAGAAATACTAATTTAGAAGAAACAATATCTTATTTCTATTTGTTTTCAAAATAAAAATATCCCAAAATGACTCTCCTAGTGACTAGAATTAGCTTTTATGAAAGCTAGCCATTACAAGAGATGAAAGAAAAAAAATGAAATGCAACTGTGTCTGATTCTAAACTATCCAATTAGGATAACCTTTGAAGGGTATAGATCTTATCACAATAAGATGTTATTTGGATCTTTATTTCTAAAAGCTAAATGGATTGTGATGATGACCAAGATACTATTCTTATTTGTGTGTGTTTGCACATGTGCATGTGTGCTTATGTTTGTGTGACCATGTGTGTGCATGTACATGTTCCTATGTGTAGGTGTGAGTGTGTGTGTATAAATGCATATGTGTGCATGTATGTATATATAGTTTTGTCATTCATGCATGTACATGTGTTTGGTTCTTTGATTCTTCATCAATGTGTATTTGTGTCTGTGTGAGAGTATACATGGGTTTGTTTGTGTGTGCACATGCTTGAGCGTGCATTTCACAAATCTATAGGGGTGTTTATTGGTGTGTATGTGTGCATTTTCTTTGTGTGCATGTGTGCATTTTCTTTGTGTGTATGTGTGCATATGTGAATCCATATGTGTGCATGTGGGTGCACATGTATAAGCATGTGTATGCAAGTGTAAGCACATGTGCATGTGCATGTGAGTACATATGTATGTGTGTGAGTGTGTGTGAGTGTATGCATATGTGCATGTGTGTGAAAGTTTAAATGTCCATGTATGCATGTTCATATTTGTTTGTGTGTGTATATAAAAATATGCACCTGCATGCACACATATATGTGTATTTGTGTGTGTGTTTATGCATGTGTGTGTCTCTCCATATTTTTATATGTGTGTATAAATTTACATGTTTATATTTGTTCATTTATGCATGTGTGCATATGGATGTGTGTGTGTGTATGTCTTTTGTGTGCATGTGTGAGTGTGTATGTGCTTATGTGTATGTGCATGTGTGTGTGCTTGTGTGTGTGTGTGTGCTTGCACGAATGTGCATGCATAATAGTGTGTCTATGTGTGTGTGCCTCAATGTATGTGTGCCTTAATGTGTGTGTGTGTGTATGAGTGTGCATGTGGGCATGTTAGTGCATGCAATTGCATGCATCTACATGTGGGTGCTTGCCTACTTTTGTGTACATGAGTGTGAATATTTATCAACCCTTATGTGTGTGTTTGCCTATGCTTATGTGTGTGCATGTGCTTGTGCATGTACATGTGTGAGTGTGTATGCAATCATGTGCAACTTTGTGTGTGTGTGTGTATAAATGTGTATTTATGTGTGTCATTGTATATGTGTGCATGTGTCTTCCTGCATGTGCATATTTGTTGGTACATACAAGTCTGCATGTTGTGCCTATGTTCAAGCATGCATGTGCATGTGTGCATGTGATATATGGTGTGTATGTTTCACACATGTGTGTGTGTGCATGTGTGTCTTTTGTGTGTGTGAGTGTGCACAAGCAGGTGTGTCCATGTTTGTTTGTGCTTACTATGTAACATTTGATGTGTGTCTCCACATGTATGCATGTGCATTGGTATGGATGTGCATACATTTATGAAATTGCATGTATGTGTCTACGTGTTTGAACCTATTCATATACTTGTACATGTATGTGTGTATATAGGTGTGTGTGTGTGTGTGCATGTGTACCTACTTATGTGCATGTGTGTGTGTGTGTGTGTGCATGTGTGCATGTGTCTATGCATGCATGCAAATGTGCATGTGGGCACATGTTAGTGTTCATGTGCAATTGTGTGTGTGTGTGCATGTGTGCATGTGTGCAAATGTGTGCATGAATGTTTCTGTGCATTCTTGCATGTGTGTTTGTCTTTTTACATGTGTGTGTGCTTGTATTTGCATGCATGCATGTGTGTCTCTTTTTGTTCATGTATGTATGTACATGTGTGTGCATGTGAGTGTGTTTGCATGTGGTTATGCATATCCATGCACGTTTGTTAATGCACAAGTGTATTTGTATATGCATGTCTATGCATGTGTGTGTGCATTTTAGTGCACATGTCTGTGTATGCATTTGAGTTCATGTCTATATGTGTGCACTCCCACTACTGCACTTGTCAGATTGCTTCTATAATTGTGTGCATTCATTTGTGTTCCTATGTGTGTGTTTGTATGCTTTTGTGTGCATGCATGTGATTGCATGTGGATGCATGTAAATATGTGCTGGTGTGCATGTCTATCTATGTGCATGTCTGTCTATGTTTTATGTGTGTATGTGCATATGTGTGTGTGAATGTGTATGTATGTATACATGTGTGTGCATGTGTGTACATTTGTGCATGTGTGTGTGATTATGTGTTTGTAGCAGATTGTATAAATGTGTGTATGCATGTGCCTTTATATTAATGTGTGTATGCCTATGTCTATACATGAGAGGGTGTGATTAAATATGTGAGTATGTGTGAGTGTGTTGGTGTGTGTGTGCATCTAAGTGTGTTTGTGTGCATGTTTTTGCATGTGATAGTGCGTATGTGTCTGTATACATATATGCATGTGTGCTTGTGCTTGCGTGTCCATAATGTGTGCATGTGTATGTAGGTACACTTGTGTGTGTGCATATGTATGTGTGTGTATGCAAGCACTATTTGTTGTGAATGTGCCTATAGGCATGTGTGCATTCCTATGCCTATATGTATGGATATGTATTATACTCATGTGCATGTGTATGCATGTGCATGCATGCATGCATTTTTCTATGTATGTGTTTATGTGAGAACATGCATGTGCGTATATGCATGCGCATGTGTGTGATCATATTTGTACATTCATGTTCATGTGTGTTTGCATGCCTACATGTGCATGCATGCATGTGTGCATGTGTGTGTGTAGTTTTTTATGTAATTGTGTGTGTGTATGTTGGTATGCATGTGTGTATGAGTATGTATGTCAAGTTTGTGTGAATGGGTGCATGTGCATATGTGTGTGTGTGTATGTGTGTGAGTGTCTATGCTTGTACATGGATATGTGTATGCATGTCTGCATATATACGTGTGTGTGTGTGTGTGTTTGTGTGTGTGTTAATTTGTGTACGTGTGTGTGTGCATATGTGTGTGTGTGTGTATGTGCATGTGTGCTTGTGTGTTTGCATGTGTGTATGTGCATGGGTATGATTATGTGCAGGTGCATGTGTGCATGTTTGTGTGTGTGTGTGCATGTGTGTTCCTATGTGGATGCATGTGTGCATGTGTTTGCATGTTTGGATTGGTGTGTGTGCGTATATGTGCATGTATCTAAGTAAGAATTTGTGTGTACATGTGCATGTGCAAGTATACTTTTGTATGTGAGTGTACACATGTGTGTGTGTTTTTGTGCATATATAATGTCTATGTGTGCATGTATACATGTCGGCCAGCTTATATGAGAATGTGTATATGTGTGTATGTGACCGCATGTGCACACTTATGTGTGTTGAGTGTAGATGCCTGTGTGTGTGAAAGTGCGTGTGCAAGAATATGCTTATTATTTTTTGTGTTTATGTGTGTGTGTGCACATGTGTGTGTGTGTTTGTGAGTG
This sequence comes from Vanilla planifolia, assembly GCA_023846275.1. Taxonomy (NCBI): domain Eukaryota; kingdom Viridiplantae; phylum Streptophyta; class Magnoliopsida; order Asparagales; family Orchidaceae; genus Vanilla; species Vanilla planifolia. The sequence goes on from JAIUJO010000265.1 coordinate 495,744, forward strand.
TGATTGTGTGTATGTATTTGTTTGTGTGTTCATGTGCATTTGTGTGTCCTCTATATTTTCTTTTTTTTGTTCTTTTACATGTGTATGTATGTGTTTGTGTGAATGCATGTGTTTGTATGTGTGTGTGGTCATGGGTGCACATGTGTGCATAGGTGAGTGTTTATGTATGCATGCATGCATACATGTGTGTTTGTGTTTGCATGCACATGTGTGTTCAAGTGTGTATATATGCCTGTTTGTGGGCGTAGGGGTGTGAGTGTGCATGTATGCTTGCATATGTGTGTGTAGATTTTTGTGTGTATGTGTAGGAGTGCACACATGTTCATGGGTGCCTATATACACTTGTGAATATGTGTGCATGTGTGTACATGTGTGTGCATGGTCATTTATGTGTGTTCATGTGATTGTGTCTATACATGTTTTTGTGTAAGTGTGTGTGCCTACTTGTGAAAATGTCAGCATCCAAAAGTGTATGTGTGTTCATACATGTACTTGTATGAGTTTGTGTATGTGTATTGTGTGTGCATGTGTGTATGTGTGTGTGCGTGCATGCATGTGTGTAGGTGTCTGTATGTGTGTGTGTGCTTGTTTGTGTTTGTGGGTGCATACACGTTTGCTTTTGGGTGTGTGTTCATGTGTGTTTGCCCACACAAACATTTGTATATACATGAGTGTTTGTGTTTGTGTGTGCATGCATGTGTGTGTGCATATGCATGCGTGTATGTGAGCATGTTTTTTCATTTGTGTGTGTGTGTGCACATATGAGTGTACAAGTGTTTGTGTTATACATATGTATGGACATATGTGTTGGTGTGGCTGTGTTATTGTGTTAGTGTGTGAGTCTGTGTTTGTGCATGTGTATTTGTGTGTATGCTTATATTTATTTGTTGGTGTGCTTGTGTTTGTGCATGTACATACTTATGCCTATGAGCATGTGTGCATACTTTTGTGCATCTGTGGGGGTTGGTGGTGCATGTGTATGTGTGCCTACGCATATGCATGTGTGTAAGTGTGTGCATGCATGTGTATTTGTGTCTATGTGTATGTCATGTGTGCATGCTTAAGAATGTTAGTGTGTGTGTGCATGTGTGTGCAGGTTTATAAGTTTATCTGCATGCACAAATGTATGTGCGTGAGTGTGTGTGTGAGGGTGTCAATGTTCGTGTTTGTGTGTCTGGTTGTATGCATGCATGTGTGTGAGTGTAGGCATGCCAATATGTGTGTAAGTGAGTGCATTAATGCTTGTGTGTGTTTGGGCATGTGGGTGTGTGTGTGTGCCTATGTGCACACACACATGTGTGTACATGGTGCATGCACATGTGCATGTGTGTTCATTTGTTTGTGTGTATGTTCATGTATTATCTTTGAACATGTGTGCATGCATGCATGCACAGTGCATGTGTGCATGTGCATCTGAGTGTATTCGTGTGTGTGTGTGTGTGTGTGCATGTGCATTATGAATGTCTGTGTGTGGGTGCATCCATATGTGTATTTGTCTGTATGTGTGTTTTTGTGTGTGTTTGTGCTTGCATGAGTGTGTGCTTGCGAACTTGTGTGTTGTGTGTTTGTGTGTAATTGTGTGTGGGTCATGGTGTTGGTGTGTGTGTATAGGAATTTATGTACATAGTGTGTTTGTGCATGCTTATCTTTGTATGTGTACACCTATCTTGTCATGTGTAAACATTTGTGTGTGCAAGTCTCTGTGTGTGTATGTATGTTTATGTAGTGTGCATAAGTTTTTGTGTATATGCTTGTGCATGTGTGTGCTTGTATATGTGAGTATACATGTGCATGCTTGCATTTGCACATGAGTGAACGTATGCATGTGTGTGTGTTTGTCTGTGTGTGTGCATGTGCATGTGTGTATTTTTGTGTATATATGTGCATGTGCTTTTGCATTTTTCTACATGCGTGTTGCATGTGTGTGTTGTGTGCATGCATGTGTGTGCACATGTGTGTGAGTGTGTTTGTGCATGTGTGTGTGAGCATATATGCTTATGTATATGTGTGTGTGTACATTTTTGTATATTTGTGTGTGTGCCTGTTGATGTGCATTTTTTGAAGAAGAAGAGGAATAAGAAGAAGAACGAGAAGGAGAAGAAGAAGAAGAAGAACTAGAAGAAGAAGAAGAAGAAGATGCATGCGTGTATGTGCATGTGTGTATGTGCATATATGTATGCATGTGTTTGTGTGTCATAAGTGCTTGTTTGTGCATGTGTGAGTGCATGTCAACCTGTGTGTATGTGTGTGCGTGTGTGAGTGCATGTGTGTGTGCATGTTATTTTTCCATGAATGTGTGTGCATGTGCATATCTGTGCATATGTGTGATGCATATGTATGTGCATGTGAGTCGTGTGTGTGCATGTGTGCTTGCATATGAGCATGTGTGTGTTTTTGTTTGTGTGTGCATGCATACATGTGTGCTTGTGCATGTGTTTATCTACATGTGTGAGTGAATATGGGTGTGCTTGTGTATATATTTGCAAGTGTATTTCTATGTCTATGCATTCATGCGTGAATGTGCATATGCATATATGTGTGTGCACATTTGTATATGTGTCAGTATTTGTGCATGCATGTGCATGTGTATGTGCCCGTGGATATGTGTGTGTTTTTATGCATGTGTGTATTCCTGTGTGTGTGCATCTCTATGAAACAATACTTGTGTATTTAAATATGAGTGTACCTATGCGTGTGCTTATGTGTGCATGTGCATGTATATGCATATGTATGTGTATGTGTGTAGGTAGGTGCATGTGCATGTGCATGTATGTGTGCTAGTGTGCCTATGTGGACTTGTGTTATGCATTGATGTTGACATGTGCTCTTATGGATGTGCATGTATTGGTACGTGCATTTGTGCATGGTGTGTGAGCGTGCAACCATCCATCCATGTGTGTTTGTATTTGTGTATACATGTGTGAATGTGTGCATGTGTGTTTGTTTGTGTGTCTATTTGCACATGAATGCAGGTGTAAGTGTGTGAGTGTGTCATGTGTGTTTATATGTATCTGTGTAGGTGTGCATGCATATCTAGGTGAGTGAATGTACATGTGTATGTGTATGTGCATGTGCAAGCTTGTATATGTGGGTGTGCATGTTTGTGTGCATTCATATATGTGTGTGTGTGTATTTTCTTATGCATGAATCCATACATTTATTAATGTGTTTACATGACTATGTTTTCCTGTGTGTGCATGTGTGTATTTGTGCATGTGGGCTTGTGTATGCAAGTGCATATGTGTAGTTGTTTAAGCACATACAAGTATGCACATGTGTATTGGTGCTTATCTATCTGTATCATGTGCTTTATGTGTATGTGTATCCAAGTGCATGTCTGTGTGTGTATGTGGGTGCTTGTGTGTGAATGAGTTTGTGTGTGTGTGTGTATGCATATGTGTGTAGGTTTGTGTACGTGTTTATGTGTGCCCATGAGGTGTGTGTGTGCATGGGTTCTTGTGTTCATTTGCATGTGTGTTTAGGTGAGTGTGTGGCTATGTATGGGTGTGTGTAGATGTGTGTGTGTGTCTATTTGTACATGTGTGAATGTCTTTGTTTGTTTTGTGCATCTATGTGTGTGCAAGTGAGTGTGCCCACTTTTGTGCTTGTGTTTGTGTTTGCATGTGTGTGATGGTTTGTATCTATGTTCCTCTATGTGTGTATGTGGGAGTGTGATTATGCATGTGTGTGCATGTGTGTGTGTTGTTGTGTGCATAAGTGTGTGTACATGTAGGTGTATGAAAGTACATGTGCATGTCTGTGTGCATGTGCATATGTGTGTGTGTGTGTGGGTTTACATGTATGTTTATGTGCATGAGTGTGAGTGTGTGCAGGTTTGTCTTTATTCATGTGTTTACACATGTAGGTGTGCCCCTACATATGTGAGAGTGTGTGTATGTGAGTCCACAAGCCCACAAATATTTATGCATTTGTGTGTGTGTGTACACAACCTTCTAGATGTGTTCATTGTTGTGGGTGCGTGTGGCTATTCGTGTGTGTGTGAACACGTGTGTATGAGTGTGAATGTGCATGTGAGCAAATACGTGTGTGCATATATGCATGTGCATGGGTGTGATTGTGCACGTGTGTCTACATGTGTGTGAATGTGTGTGTGTCCTTGTCTACTAGCATGTTTTCCTATGTGTGCATAAGTGTGCATGGACATGTGTGTGTGTATGGATATGTCCATGTGTATGCAAGTTTGTGCATGCACATGTATGTACATGTTTGTGTGTGTGTGTTTGTGCACATGCATGTGTACATATGTGTGTGCACTTGTATTTATGTGTATGTGTGTGAGTGTGTTTGTGTTTGTGTCTGTATGTGTGTATGTCCATGTGTGTGCCTGTGTACATGTGTGGTTTTGTGTGCTTTTGAGTGTGTGTGTGTGTGTGTGTGCATATGTGTGTGTTTGCTTACGGGAGTGTGTGGGTGCATTTTTCTCCTACTGTTGATGTGTTTGTGTTCAAATGCATGACTATGTGTATGCATGTATGTGTGTGTGCATCCACATGTGTGTTTTTGTGTACATGCATGTATGTGGACATGTGTTCATGTGTTTGTGCATGTGCGTGTGTGTAGTTGTGTGTGTCTATGCATGTGTGTGCATATGAGTGTGTATCTATTTGCATATGTATTTTTATTTGTACATGTATATGTGTGTTTGTGTGTGCGTGTGCTTGAGCACATGTTTTTGTTTGTTTGCATGTTCAATGCATGCATTCGTGCGTTTGTGTGCGCAATGCATGTGTATGTGTGAGTGTGTGCATGCACACATGCATGTGTTCTCATACATGTGTGTGCATGTGTCTATGTTCCACTATGAGTGTGTCTATGTGTGTGAGTGCATTTGTACCTGTGTGTGCATGTGTGTTTGTTGTTATGCTCATTTGTGTTTACACAATTATGTCTCTATGTGTGTGCATGTGTTTGTATGCATGTGTATAGGTGCATATATGTGTGTGTGTGTAGGTTTGTGTGTGTGAGCATGTGCATGTGTGTGCATTTGTGGGGTTATGTTTATGCATGTTATTTCTTCTGTGTGTGTATATCCATGTGAACACATACAAGTGTGAATGTGTCTTTGTGTGTGTTCATTTGTGTGGGATTGTGTGGTTGTTTGAACATATGTGCCTATGTGTACATGAGAGTGTGTGTACATGTATGCATGTTTATGTTTGCATGCTTCCACATGTTTATGTGTAGCAGCATGCGTTTGATTGTTCGTGTGTGTGTGTGTGTTAATGTGTTCATGTGTGCATGTGCATGTGTGTGATTGTACATGTTTGTTTGCATATGAGTGCATGTCAATGTGTGTACATTCATACGTATCTACATTTTTGTAGGAGCATTTATGTGAGCACTTCTATATGCATGTGTGCTAGTTCATGCACATGTTTAAGTGTGTGCATGTATATATGCTTGCATATGTGTATGGATATGTGTGTGCATGTGCATTTGAGTTCGTGTGTGTGGCTGTGTGTTTGTGCATGTGTGTGTGTGTGCAAGTCTATGTTCATGTGTGTGCATGTGTGTGAGCATGTGTGTGGATGTAGGTCTGCAAGTGTTTTTGTGTGTGTTTGTTTGTGCATGTGTGCATACAGCAGCGTGTCAGTTTGTATGTTTGTGCGTGCATGCATCTTAGTGTGTTCGTGTGTGTGGGTATGCATGCATGTATTTTTTTAGCATGTGCATGTATTTGTGATTATAAATTTGTGCATATGTGTGAGCATGTGCTGATATGGGTGTGTTCGAGCATGTGTGTGTGTGTGTGGATATGTGCGATTGTGTATGTGTGTAGACATGCTTATGTATGTTTGTTCATGGGTGTATGTGTGTGTGTGTGTGTGTGTGCATATGTGCTTATGCTTAAGTGTGTGTTCAAATACTTATGCATGTAAGTGTGTATGTGTGTGTGTGTGTGCACATGTGCATGCATTGGTACTCATGTTTATGTGTGTGCATGCTTTGACATGCATGTGTGTATGCACATGCATGTGTGTGCATATAATCTGTGCATGTGCTTGTGCCTATGTGCATTGGTACTCGAGTGTGCATACATATGTGTGTGTGTGCATAGGTACATGTGTTCATGTGTGCCTGTGTGTCTATTCCTATGGACATGTGTGCATGCATATGAGGGTGTGTGCATATGTATATGCATATTTATGTTTCTCCATATTTGTTTGTGGGTGTTGTATGTAAGCATGTTTGTGTGTGTTCATTTGGATACCTATATGTGCATGTGTGCACATGTTGTACTTGAGCATGTAAGTATGTGTGTGTGCACAGACATACAAGTGTGTGTGCGCAGACATACATGTATGTGTGCACACGCATGTGTCGTGTGTTTTACTTGTGTGTGTGTTTTCTTGTGTGTGCATGTGTATGTGCTTGTGTGTGTGTGTATATATGAGTGTGTGCATGTGTATGTCCACATGTGTGTTCATGTGCTTGCATGTGTGCTCATGTGTGTGTACATGTGTGGTTATGTGTTTATGGTAGGTTATGTTTGTGTGTGTGTGTACTTGTGAGCATGCATAGGCTCTTGCATGTGTACTTGTTTATGTGTGTTAATGTGCATGTGTGAGTGCATGCGAGCATGTGTGGGTGTATGTCTTTGTGTGTGTGTATGGGTGTATTTGTGCATTTGCTTACATGTTTGTGCATGTGTGTGTGTGCATGTATGCATTTGTGTTTACATATATGTGTGTGCATTTGCATGGGCATTTGTGTGCATGTGTGCTTATATGAGTGTGTGTATACATTGGCATGCATGTGTTTGTCTTTGTATGTGTGTATGCTTACATGTGTGTGTGTACAAATGTTATGCCAGCAAGTGTGTGAGATTGCATATGTGTGTATGTGTGTGTATGTCTCAGTGTGTGTGAATGTGCTTGTGTGTGCATATATCTATGACTTGTGTATGTGGGTATGCTTGGGTGTGTGCCTGTACAGGTGTGTGTGTGTGTATGTGCACATGCATGTGTGCATGCCTTGTTATATGTGAATAAGCCTATGGGTATGTGCACATTCTTATTTGTGCATGTGTTTTTTACATATGTGTTTGTGCTTATATGTGCATATACATATGTACATGTGTGTGAATGTGCCTACATGCAAGCATTTGTGTGTGTATTTTTATGTGTGCATGTGTTTGTGCCTTTCTATGTCTTTGTGTGTCTTTTTGTGCATTTGCATGTGTTTGTTTATGCATGTGTGCATGCATGGTCATGTTGGTGTGCGTCAATGTATGTGTGTGGATGTATTTGTAAGTTCATGTTGGAGTGTCTACATGCCAACATGTGTGTGTGCATGTGTGTGTATGTATGTTTGTGTGTGATTGGTGCATGTATGCTTGTGTGTGCTTATATGTCTGTGTGTTTTGTGTGTTTTCTAATCTATGTGAATGTGTCCATGTGCATATGCATGTGTGTGTGAGTGTTTATGCATGTCTGCATAAAAGTGTGTGTGCGTGTCTGTGTGTGTGTTTGTGTGTGTGTGTGCGGATGTGCATGTGTGTATGTCTAGCTGTGTATTTGTTTGTACACATGCATTTGTGTGTGTGCATAGTCATGATTATGTGTGGGTGCATGTGCATATGTGTGTATGTGTGTGTGAATATGCATATGTGCGTGTGTGCATGTGTGTTCTTGTGTGTTCATGTGTGCGTGTGCATGTGTGTGTCTGTGTGTATGTACATGAGTGCATATGAGAATGTGCATGTGTGTGCATGCATATGGGTGCATTTGTGCATGAATTTGTGCATATGTATTTGCATTTGTATGTATATAGTGTTTATGTGCACATGTGTACTTGTTTACATGCCTATTTATGAGTATGTATAGGGGTGTATGTGTGTGTATGTCTATGTATGTGACCATATGTGTGCACATATGTGGGTCAAGTGTGTGTATGCATGTGTGCAAGTGCATGTGCAAGCATATCTGTGCTTGTGCATGTGTATATGTGTGTGCACTTGAGTGTGTGTGCGTGTGTGATTGTGTGTATTTGTGTATGTGTGTGCATATGCGTGTGTGTGTGTGTATGTGTATGCCCATGTGTGTATCCTCTCTTTTTGGCTATTTGTGTTCTTGTGCATGTACATGTTTATGTATGTGTGAGTGCATGTCATGTTTGTGTGAGCACATGTTCATACGTGCACACATGATTGTATGCATGAGTGTTCGTCAATGCACATGTATGCATAGTTGTGTGTGTAAACATGCATGTGTGCATACATGTGTGTGTGTGCACATGTGCATATGTGTTTGTTTTTGCATGCTCATGTGCATGCGCGTGTGTGTGTGTATGTATATGTATTTTTATGTGTGTAGGAGTGTGTGCAAGTCCCTATTGGCACTTGTGCTTATGTGTGCATGCATAGTTGTCCCCCTAAATGCATGTCTATGTGTGTGCTTATATGTACATGAGTGTGAATGGTCATTTATATGTGTTCATGTGTTTGTATTTGTGCATGCTTTCATGTGTGTGCGCATGCTTATGGCAAATGTTTATGAGAGTGCATGCATGTACTTGTGTGAGTTTAGTGTGCATGTGTATATGTTTGCATGTGTGTGTATGTGTGTGCATGTGCATGCATGCATATGTGTGGGTGTGGGTGCATGTGTGAATGTATGTCTATGTTTGTGTGTGCTTGTGTATGTGGGTGCTTGAAAATGTGCTTGCATGTGTGTTCATGTGTGTTTATCCACGAGAATGTCTGTGTGTACATGGGCGTTTGCGTTTGTGTGTGTATGCATGTGTGGTTTGTGTATATTTATGTGTGCATGTTTTTGCATGTGTGTGTGTGCACATGCATGAGTGTGCATGTGTTTGTGATATGCATATATGTGTGCATATAGTGTGGGTGTGCTTGTGGGTGAGTGCACGCACTTATGTGTGCGTGCATGTGCATTTGTGTCTATGCTTATGTGTGTTTGTATGTGTACTTTTGTGTTCTTGTGCATATACATATGCATGCATGTTCTCATGTGTGTATACTTGTGTATGTACATGTTTGTGTAGGGTTCGGGTGCATGTGTGCACATGTGCAGCTATGCATATGAATGTGTGTTTGCTTGTTATTTTGTGCCCATGTGTGACTCATGTGTATGTGCACATGAATGTGAGTGTGTATGGGTTTATGTGTGTGTGGGCATGCATGAATGCATGTGTGTGTGTGGGACACATGCATGCAGGCATGTGTGAGTGTAGACATACACATGTGTGTGTAATTGAGTGCATTGATGCATGTGTGTTCAAGTGTTATGTTGTGAAAATGATTGTGCAAGTGAGTGCATGCATGCCTGTGTGGGTGTGTGTATGTTGTGCATGCACATGTGCATGTGTGCATGAGCCTATCTTTGGGCATATATGTGTGTGAGTTCCTACACATATGTACATGTTTGTGTGCATGCATGTGTATGTGAGTCTATGTGCATGTGTGTTTTAGTTTGTGCATCTCCATGTTTGTATGCATTTGTTTGTGCATGTGTGTGCTCATGTGTATGTATGAATATGTGCATGTGTGTGCATGCATGTGTATTGTGTGTGTGCATGTGTCTGTGTGTTTGTCTGTGCATGTGTATGTGTGTGTGTGTGAGTTTATGCTTGCACAAGTGTTCTGAAGGGTGCACTTGTGCACATGTGTGCTTTGTGTGCATCTGTAGGTTTGTGCATGCATGCATTTATGCACATCGACTTGTGTGTGCATATTTGTCTTTGTGTGTATGCTTCTATGTGTCCATGTACATGCGTTGATGTGAAAGTGTTAGTGTGAGCATGTGCATATGGGTCTATGTGGATATATGTGCATGTGCTTGTGTAGGTGTGTTGTATATATGTGTATACATGTCTGTGCTTGCATTTGTATGTGAGTGTATATATATGTGTGCACATGTGTGTGTTTCTTTATGTGTGTGTGTGTTTTTGTATCTTTCTGTGTGTGTGTGCATTTGCACTTGCATGCATATGTGTGTGCTGCATGCATGCATGTGTGTGTGGATGTGTGTCTATATTTACGTATGAGAAAATGTGTGTGTGTGCATGTATGTGTATGTTTGCATGTTCTTGTGTTCGTGTGCATTTTTGTTCGTGTGTTCTTAGATGTGTGTATGTATGTATGCATGTGTCTATGTGTTGTATGCACTTGTTTGTGCATGTGTGTGTGTGAGTATACATGCAGGCCTGTTTGTATGTGTGCATGTACATGCACATATGTGTGCATTTCATATTTTTCTATGAATGTGTGTGTGTGCATGCATACCTATGTGTGTGTGTTTCATGTATGTGTTGAGAGTGTATGGCCATGAGTGTGTGTATGCACATATATGTTTGCGTATGTGCATGTGTGTGAGTGTTCATGCAAATGTGCAAGCTTGTGTGCATGTGTATGTGTATACATGTGTGTGTACCTACATGTGTGTGGATGTATATGTCTCTGTTTGTGTGTACATGTGTGAGTGTATTTCTATGTGTCAATGCATGAGTAGTATGCATTTGTGTTTGTCTATGTGCCCATATGTATGTTTGTGCATGCATGTGTGTGTGTGCGTTTTTTGTGGACGTGTTATTCTTGTGTGTTTGCATGTCTATGAGACTACTTGTGTGTGTGAGTGGAAGTGTGCCTATGCTTATACATGTGGATGTATATCTATGTGCTTATGCATGCGTGAGAATGTGTGTGCATGTGGGTGAGTACATTTGTGTGTATGTTTATATGTGTGTGTGCTTGTGTGTATGTATGCATTTGTGATGTGCTTTGATTTGTGAATGTGTTCTTGTGTGTGTGCATATATGGGTGAACACATCTATAAATGTTGTGTGAGCATGCAGGCATGCATGTGTGTGTCTTTATGTAGGTGTGTGTATGTTTTTGTTCATTTGTGCATGTGTGTGTATGTTTTTGTTCATTTGTGCATGTGTGTGTGTTTGTGTGTCTATTTGTGTGCAAGTGAGGGTGTAAGCATGTGTGTGAGTATGATGTCCTCTGTCTATATGCATTTATATGGGTGTGTATGTATATGTGTTTGGGGTGTGCATGCATGTATGTGTGGGTGTGCAAGGTTTTGTGTGCAAGTGTGTATCTATGTGTATATGCATATTTGTGCTTGTGTGTATGTTTGCTTATACATGCGAGTGTGCATTAACTAGTGTGCTTACATGATTATGTTTGTTTGCCTATACATGCTTGTGTGTATTTGGGCGTATGTGTGCATGTCTTTATGTGTATGTGTAAGTACACTTTTGTATTATGTATGTACATGCATGTGTGCACTTATGCACATGTGTATTGGTTCTTATTTGTTTGTGTCATGTGCAAGCACATAAGCTTTATGTGTGTGTGTATATGTGTGTGTCCATGTGCATGTCTATGTGTTCATGTATGTGAGTTTGGGTGTGTGTGCATGTGCATCTATGTGGTTATGTGTGTGTAAGTGTGTGTGCATGTTTGTTGTCTATGTGTGTGTGCTTGTGTGTGCGCATGGGTGTGGGCATTGATGTGCATATGTGCCTATGTGAGTGTGTGGTTATGTGTGGGTGCATATATGCATATGCATATGTGCATCTATATGTATTCATGTGTCTATTTGTGCATGTATGTACATGTTTGTATGTGTTGTACATGTGTGTGTGTGTACATACACACACACACAATTACATGCATTCACATCTACCCATGCATGTGTGCCTACTTGTGTACATGCAT
>JAIUJO010000265.1:644894-746088 GCA_023846275.1 Vanilla planifolia
CATTGACAACACCTCATGTAGGGCTAAACAAGGCTCTAACCCTCCCCAGCAACCCTTTCTAGGGGACTTGATCTTGATCCATCGCTAAGGATGCCTCTTTAGACTATAATTCAGGCTTCAGGCTGCCCGATTTCGAGATTGGGCTGGTCACGTTTTGCTCGCCGTTACTAAGAGAATCCTAGTAAGTTCCTTCTCCTTTGCTTTTTAATATGCTTAAACTCTGTGGGTACCCTTACCTAACATGGGGTCACCATTCTACACCATGAAGGATGGATTTGGATCTATGCGGAGCATCTGCTTGTCGCAGAACAACATTGATTCTTGCTAGCCAACACCACAATAGCCGGTGGTGTCCACCTCTTATCATGTCGATAGTCGATCGTTGCTCGACACTTCACCACACCATGACATTGCATGGGGTACCATCAGTCGCCCCCATAACAGAGCTGGGCTACCCAACTAAAGATTCCAGGCTTCCACAAAGAGCGACAGATCGCATTACACCCATGCAAGCATGCCCTCTGCTTGCATCCTCAGGTCCAGCTTGCATTAAAAAAATGGTTGGTCCACGAGATTCTACAATTCATAACACATATCACATTTCTCTATTTTCTTCATCGATGTGAGAGCCAAGATATCCCTTGTCGAGTGTCCTTCGATTGCCAGGACTCAATGGATCTGACAACACACAACATACTCGATTGCTAGCTTAGCATTTGCTCTTCCTTGGCTCTTGACGATGCCCATAAGCTTTTGTTTATCCCCTATAACATCGAGCTCCATGTGGTAGCAAGAACACGTGCTTCAAAAAAACATGACATCGAAGAGCCATCGCACTGCTACATGTTGGGCAGTTCATTCCTTCAATCATATCTTTCATCAATGATCCTTCCCTAGGTTAACCTACAGAAACCTTGTTACGACTTCTCCTTCCTCTAAATGATAAGGTCCAATGGACTTCTCACTGAGTCGCCGGTGGCAAACCACCCGCATCACAGCGATCCAAACACTTCACCAGACCACCCAATAGGTAGGAGCGACGAGCAGTGTGTACAAAGGGTAGGGACGTAGTCAATGCGAGTTGATGACTCGTGCTTATTAGGAATTCCTCGTTGAAGGCCAACAATTTCAATGATCTATCCCAATCACGATGAAATTTTCATAAGATTACCTAGGCCTTTTGACCAAGGCAATGGACTTGTTGAATACATTAGTGTAGCATGCATGTGGCCCAGAACATTTAAGGGCATCAAAGACTTATTATTGCCTCAAACTTCCACAACCTAAGTGGCCATAGTTCCTCTAATAAGTTGGCCATAGGGCTTGCACCCTACACAGCTAGTTAACAAGATGAGGTCTCGTTTGTTAATTGAATTAACCAGACAAATCGTTCCAACAACTAAGAATGGCAGTGCACCACCACCCATAGAATCAAGGAAGAGCTCTCAATCTGTCAATCCTTGCTATATCTGGACCTAGTAAGCTTTCCTATGTTGAGTCAAATTAAGTCGCAGGCACCACTCCTTGTGGTGCGCTTCCATTAATTCCTTTATGTTTCAGCCTTGTAACCATTCTAAGGGGCTTAGTCAAATCCAGCGGGATACAGACACGAGCAAACGCCGATCTCTGTGACAATGACGTCCATTCATCAAGAAGGATAGGTTCCCCAATGTTCATAGCAATTTGAATGATGTTATCAATATCCCAATAAAGTAGTAGTGATGCTGGGAAATGCACCCAAATAGGGGCGCACATAGCCACACATGATGATGGCTTGAAATCAGCCGTCCACATATCCAAGCCCATTGCATGTCCTACAACTTGCCAAGGGCCCCCAACAAAACTTTATTTCTTTCCTCTATGGATTCAAAGTGTAGGCAAAAACAATTATGAGGTAGCTCCAAAACCATAAAGTTCATGAAGTGACCCCAACGTTTAGTAAGCATACGATCAATCACGGGGAAAGGTAGTGTGTCCCCAAACACTCTTCCCATTAAGTCATGTTTATGAAATTCCCTTCTTCGCATGCACCCATCATGGGACATAACAATAGCACCATCCTCCAAAAGATTCTTGACCGCCTGCTCTTTAATGTCAACTACGCTTAGATTAACGAAAGAAGAGACACCATTATTAGATACCACATTGTTTGTAAGAGCCTCCCAAAATGACACACATGGTGCATTATTAGCCTACAAGGTTCCCAAGGGTCTAACATTAGCATTCATTCAATTCAGTTGTGGACACATATCTTCACGAACAGCAGCAACAACATTACAAGGAACAGCATCAACAACATCAATTCCATTCTTCTCAACAGCCAAATCCACAGTGCCCTCAGGCAATGGCACAGGCGCCGGTGTGAGCGCGAGCGCGAGCACAGGCACAGGCGCGGGTGCGGGTGAGGATACTTGAGCCAGTGCGAGCGCGGGTGCGGATACTTGAGCAGGTGCGGGCGCAGGCGCCAGCGCGAACACAGGCACAAGCGCAAAAACTGGGTGCAGACTCATGCACGGAGGCAGGCACAAAAGCTGGCCCGAGTGCAAGCGCGAGCACAGGCATAGGCGTAATCACTGGGCCAGCGCTGGCACCCACATAGGTAGCAGTAGATCCATGCCTTGCACATCACAAGTCATTTTCTCTACACAGTGTAGACTCCACATACACATCATCATCCCCTTGGTTTGCCAAACAAGTTCCCATATTTGAAGAGCATTCTCTGGGTTCCATAATAACATCACCATCATGAAAAGACGGATTAACATCCACCGATAACCCAAGCACCAATTCTCTCCCCTTATCACGTGACATAGACTTCCCAGATTCAACACCAATATATTGACATGGAGAAGAGCTACTCCTATTCCTCAAATTTTTACTACTTCTTGTCGCTTTTGCCCCAGCCATTTAGAGTTTTTAGGAGAAGCTGCCCTCGGTCACAAAGGAGAAACATGACACCAGCAGTTGGAAAGAAACCACAGTCAATCCACAAAAGAACGAGCTACCTACAACAAATAGGTGAGGCAAAACGCAACAATATGCAGCTAACAAGATATAATCAAGAGGAAGCAACGAACAACAATCAAAGCAGCACACAAGCACAGCACACACCACACCCCCCTGTATTATTATAAATCAATACAAGGCACAAGGCCCAGAATAAATTCCAAATTGCAGCACCACAAAGGAAGCACCCAGGTCACGCTGTAGTTGTTGATGACACGTTGATGATCAAGCCTCCTAGACCCAGGCTCACGCCAAACCTGTATTATTATGGACCCAAGCGCCAACGTGCAATTACAAGCATTGAGCAAGCACAATGCACCAAGGGGTGCGCGTTAGCATGCAGAGGAGTGCCGCACGCGTGCGCCCAACAGCTGCTGGCGCACGAGTGTAAAAAATGTTCCCTGCGAGGTAAGATGTCCCGTGAGGCACTTTTGCACTTTAATCATAGTCCAGCGAGCCAGCTGAAATTAGGAAGCCAGCTTAGAGGTCATCTTCAACCTACGAATGAATTACATTCTTAATTAATAGTAAACCCTAGCAATGGTGTGTGTGTGAGTCTTCTCCAAAGTCTGGGTTCTCTAATAAAATAAAGGCCTAAGCCAGTACAGAAGACCTAAAGGAGGCTCAAACAAAAAATCAGCTAACAGTAGCTGGAGGAGGGGATCAAGGAGGGGCATACCCCAAACCCAATCAAAATCAGCACCACACGCCTTGTGCGACACCCAATCAGCTGGAGAGTTGCCCTCACGGAACAGGTTCATGATGAGAAACATGCTAAGGTGAGCGACATGAGAAGCCACAGTAGCAAAATAACCAGTCGAGTGTGGATGACTTAGCATCTCGCTAATCTCCTACATAGCAATAGTAGAATCCGTCTGCATCTCAATCGCATGGTACTCCGTGAAAAAGTGCTGCATCAGTCTCAAAGCCTCAAGAATCGCTAGAGTCTCCATGCCATCAATAGAATGTGAAAAGATTTGCTTCCCAAAAATGCGAAGAGGCAGGCCAAGAGAGTCTCTAACAATGATGCCAATACCCACACAATACAAACCAATCGCAGCATCACAGTTCTCCATAAGCCATCCTGTGGGAGGGGGAACCCAATTATGGGCAACACACAACTCAGCAGAGTTGAGAAGGTTCCTGGTGGGCAAAGATGACATCACTGAAATATGCTATGTGTTGCACAAAATGTTGATGTTGATGCACCGTAATAATGAGGAGTTGCTGAAATAAGGTTGCCCATGTTTCTTGGCATTCCTGTTCACCCATAGGCCATGAAGATTAGTGGCGATATGCTGCAAATGAATATAATTAGCACCACGTCGAGAGCCACACGCAGCGCCAAAATGAGTTAGCTTGGAGATGAAGTCACCTCCGCAGCGCACGCGCTCAATAGCCGCAGCCGCATCGCTCAAGGAGCGCGCAGACCACACTGCGCGCGTGTGAGCAATGCCAGAGTGCATGGTAGCGCGTCTCAGTAGTAGGGCACCCCTCAACACAAAAGTAAGACTCAGCGAGCCCGCAGCGTGCCAGCCATGTCGCGGTGGGCAACGCATTGTGCATAAATCTCCACAGAAAACTATGCACCCTTTGTGCAATACGAAGTCTCCAAATCCAGTCAAGCTGCTTATGCTGTGCCTCATGAAAATCCTCGTCGTAGTGAGTCAAAGTCCAAAGGTCTCTATAAACCATAGCATTGTTGATTTTTTCTGATTCGATGTGAGAATGCATCAAATTATCCTTAGGGCTCCTTTGATTCCAAGGCAAGTGCATGACTCTGTAGAATAGATTGTCATCAGCCCAAAGATGAAGCTTGCAAGTGTCCCAAACGCCAGGCTCAATCATGCAATCAGCAACATAATAGGGCCAAACGGTGTCCATATTGATGAATGTTGGCCACCATCTCAAGGGGAGAATCCCCAACCAATTATCCTCAAGAAATAGAGTAGAAGACCCATCAAACATTCTTCAAGTCAAGCAAGAAAGCACAGCATGTAGAGAATTCATCGTGAGGTGGCATGCTTGTGAAGCACCATATGTGGTGCACAAGATGTTGCGTGCATCGAAATACTTGCTGATCATGATGTTAGTCCAAAGACTATTCTCCCTAACAATAATTCTCCTGTAGTGTTTAATATGCAACGTGCGTTGCCATAAGCATAGATCATGAATTCCAAGGCCCCCCAAATCTCTCAGCATAGTGATAGTCCCCAAATTGATATAATGAATAGAATGCATATTCGAAGTCTCACACCAAAGGAAATGCCTCATGATACGGTCAATAGTGTCAAAAACCCCCTTAGGAATATCACAATGCATAAAGACATGGCTGGGGATGGCAAGAAGCACCGAATTAATCATCAAGACTCTACCACAAGAGAAAGTGGCCTTATCTGCCATTTGGATATTTGCTGCACAATTTTCTGTATGATGTATTTAAAATCATCCTTGGTGAAGAGGTTAGCGACAATGGGCACACTAAGGTACTTAAGAGATTTACCTTGCGGAATCTACACTTTCTTAGCAATCATACTCTTTCTGCAGCCACTCATGGCTTTGCTAAAGAAGATCTTAGATTTGCTGAGGTTTGCATTGAGGCCAGCAAAAATACGGAAATCCTTGAGGATGGCACACACAGCTGGGCTCGTGGCTGGCGCATACAGCATCAAGTCATCATCATACATCAAGTGGGACACCATGGGGGCATGCTGTGCACACTGGAAACCCAACAGCATGCGTGCCTCATACTCATGCAACAGGGATGACATGCGCTCGATAACAATAGTGAAGAGATAGAGAGATAAAGGGCAACCTTGTCTAAGGCCGCAGCGAGCTTGGATCCAAGGGAGCTTCGTGCCATTAAGCAACACACCGAATCTAGGAAATGAGATGCAACCTTGTCTAAGTCTGGGTTCTGGGGGGAAGCTTGGTATGTGGCTATGTGGAGATCTTGGTAGGACATTTCAACCCTATGACTATGAGGGTTTGCCACATGTTTGCTTTGAATATGGATATGTGGGACACACATCAGATAAATGACAACAAAAAATAAGGGATGGGAATACACATAAAAGCATCAAGGAATGGGAATTCTATGAATCATACGAATGATGCAGGAAATACATATGCTGCTGGACTAAATACTGCTACAAACTCTGCTAAGGCAATATATCCTGCAACTGACCATGGAATTGCTAAAGCTACAGTAGATGCAATTGCTACAGTGCACGTTGTTGATTCAAGGAATGCAATTGAAACAGCGATCTCGTGCACCGCTGCACCTGGCAGCTACGTGGAGTGTACAATAGCTAAAGGGATTACACCCTCTGCTGTGCAAACTGCATTTACTACAGGTACGTGCGCCCCAGACTCAGTGCGCACCTCACAGGACACGTCGAACTCTCACCTTGTTGATGCACAGAGCCGCACACCTTGCACCTCGGTGCGATGGATGAACTTTGAGGATGATGCAAATGTAGGGTTGGGCCCTTGGATGGGGGTTCAAATAGAAAGCACAAAATTATACAAAATAACCAGAATAACAACCATTATAACAGGAGCATCCATAATGGTATTTCCTCTGATCGTGATGTTGGATGATGGACAAGTAGGGGCACATCCACTACAAGGAAAAGAAGTTCTTTACTTGCTAGAAGTCAGGAGCAGCATAGAGGTATGTGGATTCCTAAGCCCATGGCTTAAATAATGCTGAATTGCAACAACAATCTACAATAGAAATGGAGCTCCACCCACCACTTTGGTGGAGTAGTGCGGTAAGGTGCAATAGTGCGGATAGGGGTCCAGATGATATTCAAACAAGTACTATCTGAGGGATTTGATCCCTTGCTACAAATCATGGCTTGTAGCACTTGTTGGTGGAGCATTGGTGTGTGGCTTGAGGAGGTGGATGGTTTGTGCTTGTCTTGCAGTATGTGTTGCCAGATGCTTTGTTTTCTTCTGATGCAGAACTCTTGTTTGGAGCTTGAGTTGTGTTTTTCAGGGGGTTGCTTTTTTTATCTTATTGACTCATTTACTAATGACCAAGTTGGTTGTTTGGAATATTAGAGGGATCAGGGACCGAAAGTCACGTTGTTCTCTGCAGAGATTTACTAGGGAGGCTAATATTGGGGTTGTTGCTTTGGTCAAGACAAGGGTTGGAAAATTTGATTGGAGATGCTGATTTACTATTGGGAAGAGATTGGTCTTTTGCTATTCAACCTTCTATAGGGAAATCAGGAGGTATTGTTATTCTCTAGAGGCAGGATGTGGCTTCGATGATTTCCCGTACTTCTGCTCACGTGGTGGTCATGGATGTTGAGCTTGATAATGGTCGGCACACTAAGTGCTATGTTGTTTACTCTTCCAAGGACACTTATAAGCGTAGGGACCTTTGGCAAATCCTTCGGGAGGAGTCTATGCGGACTGCCCTATGATTGTCTTGGGTGATTTTAACATTGTGATGTCTCAGGAGGAGAAAAAAGGGGGGAAGATATTCAGTTGTAGTTTGGGTCAGCAGGAATTCTACCAGGTAATGCAGGAGCTTGGGTTTGTTGACCTTGGATTTGTGGGGAACATGTATACATGGTGTAATGGAAAGAAGGGTAGTGATAGAATTTGGGAGAGGCTGGATCGTGTACTCATCAATTCGAGGGGACTAGCTTCCTTCACTCTTTGTCTGTTACGCATCTGGCAAGCATTGGCTCGAATCACTATCCTCTTATGGTTGATATTGGGGAGAGGAATACCACTTTGGCTGAACCGCAGTACAGATTTGAGAGTATTTCACTGGATCACCCAAATTTGACAGGCATTGTGAGGCAGGTTTGGAGGAGGAAAGCTAATGAGGGCAAAATGGTATCCTTAACAAAAAAATTTCGTAGGTGCATGGTGGCTTTGCATAGGTGGAGTAAGAGAGAATTGGGAAACATTATGGGGGGGGGGAAATAGAGATAGAGAGGAATTGATCACCCAATTGCAGAATAAGGAGTCTGTGGAAGGTCTTACCGAGGAGGAGCATGTTCACCTTGGCAACCTTATCATAGATTTTAACAGGGGATGCGCTTTTGAGGAGAAATGGTGGTGGCAACATGCTAAACTTCTTTGGGCCAGTTTGGATGATAGTAACTCTAGCTTCTTTCATGCTATTGCTACCTCCAGGTGGAGGAATAATCGAATCACCAAACTGAAGGATGAGGCTAGGATTGAGATGGATACTTTGGACGAGATTGGAGACACTCTTATGAGATACTTTGGTTCTAAGTGGGTCTTTGGGTCTAGCATTGTGCCTTCTTTTCGTCATATGTCTCATGATTGCATTACTTTGTCACAGAAATCTACATTGACTTGCCAGGTTACGGTGCAGGAGATCTATGCTGTTGTTTGGTCTTGTAGGAGAAACAAGGCACCGGGGTTGGATGGCATCACCTCTGAGTTTATGTCGGGCTACTGGGACATTATTCAGGAAGACATTATACAGGCAGTTTATTGCTTTTTTAGTGATCATTTTATGCCTATTTCTTGGAAAGACACTCTGGTTGTGCTCATCTCTAAGAGGCAGAGGGCTTGTAGGCCCGAACACTTTAGACCCATTAGTTTGTGCAACTTCATATATAAGGTTATTGTGAGGATTCTGGTTGACAGGCTTAAGTGTGTTCTCCCTGATATTATTGCTAGAAAGCAAGGAGCCTTTGTTCCTGGTAGATCCATATCTGATAATATCTTTATTGAAAAGGAGATGATTGTCCATATGCATTCTTCTACTTCTAAGGCTAGTTTGATGTCTATTAAATTGGATTTGGAGCAGGCCTATGATAGTGTGAAATGGGAATTCCTTAAGGAGATGATGCATTTGATTGGATTTCCTCTTATCTGGTGTGACTGGGTGTTGGCTTGTATGGATGCCCCTAGGTTTGCGGTTCTCCTTAAGTGTAAGGCTTCCTTGGATACATGCTACAAGAGGTATACGGTAGGGGTGCCCCCTTTCCCCTTATCTATTTACCATGGTGACAGAGTCCTTTTCCATGCTAGCTCACAAGTATGAGGCGTGCCTTTTCTTTAGTAGGGGTATGAAGGAGAAGAGGATGCGTATTATGGCTAGGAAACTGATGATTCCTAAGGGTTCTAGACTTTCTTATCTTGACATTCTCATTTCGGCCACTCTCCTTATCGAAGGTGACTTCAACTTTATCATTCAAAAGATTGAGACTTAGATTGCTAAGTGGAGCGTTAGACATCTCTGCTTGGCTGGTTGTATCCTCATGATTAAGGCAGTATTGGGTGCTATTCCAAATTTTGTATTGAGCCATTGTGTTGTTCCCGTGGGGACTTTGGAGATCATTGAGCAGCGTATGAGGAGATTTCTTTGGTGTGACACGGGTCAAAACAACTCTATTCATTATGCAGATTGGCACACAGTTTCTCTCCCTTAAGGTTTGGGGGGACTGGGCATCTTTGATTTGCAGATATGGAAGCATGCTTTAATCATAAAACATTGTAAGAGGTTACTTCATCGTGATAATAGCCTTTGGGTGGACATTATGAGGAAAAATATCCATTTCGTAATAACCTTTGTAGAGTTCCCCGTGGCACGTCCCAAGCATGTCACCTTATTTTTGATGCTCTTCCTCGTGCTATTCATTGTTTCGTTTGGAAGCTTGTTGATGGAAGCAGTGTTGCTTTTTATGAGGATAATTGGTTGGACTTTCTCCCTATCAGATGGTGGCCCACATATATCAATATGGAGGCTCAGTGGCCTTGCATGGTTAAGGATTGCATTGTGGAGTCGAGGCAGTGGAACCCTAAATCTATTGACCTGTGGGTGGGTAATCTTCTTAGAGACAGAATTGGTCACCTCTTTTGGAGGCACAATGGTGCAATTCATGAGCTTGTCCAAGCTTAAAATGATTTAAGTCTTGTTTCTTGTGTGACTTTCTATAGGGAATTTACTGTGTGTACCCGTGAGGATTCCCATGGTCATTGCCTTGCCTGGATTTGGAAACTTAAGACGTTGCCTCGGGTTCATGTGTTTATTTGGAGGGTTGTGAGAGATTTTATTCCCACTACTGCATGGTGTGTCAAGAGGCACCTCAGCAACTGTCCATTATGCACTTAGGGCTGTGGTGCAGCAGAGGATTACTTTCATACACTTTGGGAGTGTTGAGAGGCGCAGCCCATTTGGGCGGATCCCGTGCTAACAGCTTTCGCCTCCTCGCTGGGCTTGGCACGTGCCGGGTGCGCGGGTGACACTGAGTGCGCATTTGTGTGCATGCTTTTTGCTGCTGGGAGGTGCAATGTGGCGTGCGGGATTTTAGCTCACCATATGGCCGTTGTGGCTACTACTATGTACTATGTTTGGAAAAATCGTAATCTCAAGAAGCACAAGGAACCTATTTATAGCCATAATGTTCTCATACATAAGATTAAGCTGGAGATTGCTGTTACTACCACTCATTCCTCACCTCCCTCATCCTTGTCCAGTGGGAAGTCCTACCCTTTGGGATCTATAACTTCTACTAAGCTTCCCCCTCCAACAGGATGGATCATTTTCAACTGTGAAGCGGCAATCATTGATGATAAGGCTGGGGTTGGCATGATTGTCAGAGATCACTTTGGTAGGCATCTTTATGCTATGGGGAAACATTTCATTTCTTAATCCTGTAACACTTTGGAGATCCATGCAATTCTTGAGGCCCTTATGCTCACCATGATGAAGTTTCAAAAGTTTTTGGCTGTTGAGTTTTAGTCTGACTCCACCACTGCAATTGAGGAGGTTATGTAGATGATACATCACCCTTTGGACTGTAGCATTTACTCTGATGCACTCCATTATGCCAGACACAGGCTGATTACTCGTTTCTCTCATGTCCTTCGGGAAGCTAATGGCCCTACTGATTGGATAGCAAAACATGCATGTACTTCTGAGTTCCATTGAGAAGGGGGTATGCCCCTGCCTGATGCGCTTGAAAAGCTTTTATTTGCGGATTTTGTTTTTGAACCCCCCATAATTGGGGTTGAGTTTGTAGGCTTCGACCAACCTTTTGAATCAAAGGAACCCAGACTTTGGAGAAGGGACTCTGGACCTCAATTCTATCATGCTTTGGGTTGGTAACCTTCTTAGAGATAGGATCTGTCACCTTGCGTGGATGCATAAAGATGTGGCTGATAAGCTTGTGCAGGCCTCAACTACTTCGGGTCATGTTTCTTGTTCGATGTTTTATAGGGATTTTATTATGCACACCTATGGGGACCTCCATGAGAATTACCTTTCTTGGATTTGGAAGCTTAAGACTTTGCCTTGGTTCACACTTTCATTTGGAGGGTTATGAGAGATCTCATCCCCACGGCCACTTGGTGTGTGAGGAGGCATTTGAGTAACTATTCATCTTGCATTTGGGGATGCGATGTGGCTGAGACTCTTCACCATACAATTTGGGACTGTAGGGAGGATCAGCATATTTGGACAAATTCCACATTGTGTGCTTCTACATCTGTGTTTGGCTTGGCGAGTGGTGCACACTCATTTGATTCTGAGAGCACCTTTGTGCGCATTTTCTCTAATTCTAGATGGCATGGTGTTGCATGTGGTGAGATAACTCATCGTTTGGCCAGGTGGCCACTACTATGTATTATATCTGGGTCAATCGTAATCTTAAGTAGCATAAGGAATCTTCTTCAGCCACCATACCCTTACTCAGAAGATTAAGCTTGAGGTTGTTGTTACTGCTTGGTATTCTACACATCCCCCATCCTTGTCCAGCGGGAAGTCCTACCCTTTGAGTCCTTTAACCTCTACTTGGCTCCCCCCTCCCACAGGATGGATCATCTTTAATTGTGACGTGGCTGTTATTGGTGAGAATGTTGGGATTGGTATGATTGCTCGGGATTATCATGGTCGACCTCTTTATGCGGAGGGGAAGCACTTCATCTCACGTTCTTGCAATACTATGGAGGTTCATGCGATTTTGGAGGCTCTTGTTCTCACCATAACAAAGCTTCAAAGTTTCTTGGTTGTGGAGTTTCAATCTGATTCGATTACTGCGATACATGAGGTTATCTAAATGTTCCACCACCCTATGGAGTGTAACATTTATTCTGATGCACTACATTAAGCCATATGCAAGCTGACTGTGTGTTTCTCACATATTCTTCGGGATGGTAATTGTCCTTCTGATTGGCTTGTGAAAAAAGCATGTACTTCAGAGTTTCATTTGGAAAGGGGTATGCCCCTGCCCAACTCTTTAGAAAAGCTTTTGTTTACTGATTTTATTTTTGAACCCCCATAGCTGGGGTTGATCTTGTAGACTTCGGCCAACTTTTGAATCAAAGGAACCCAGACTTTGGAGGTGCAAGGTAAGTGTGAGTGAGATGACTTTAGAGGCAATTCTCAGGTTGTTGCATCTCGATGGCGTGACGCATGTGCACTGCGTAGTCTCACTGGCACTGGTGTTTTGCATTGCTTCTTGTGCGTACGTGCACTATCTCTGTGTGTGCACGACATCTCGATGCGCAGCTTCTCTGTGTGCGGTCTTTCCCTCTCGCGTGACGCACCAACGTGCATTGCTACAAGCTCATGCATTTGGGAGTGACAGGATCTGGAGCACCATGTTTTTCAATTTTTTTGAGCATTTCTTATGGTATATCTCTAAAACTCCATTGCTAGGGTTTTCTGCTTGCTGTACTTGCTGAGTTTTCTATGGAGAAGACGACCAAATTGTGTGCCCCTCCAGTTTTTCAAATTTTAAAATTAAAAAATTTGAATTTTAAATTTCCTGCTTCGTGAGCTTGTTGGAGCAATATTAAAGTCTTATTCTGTCCCGCGGCACAATTTATCCCGAGCTTCCAATGACTTTGCACACGCACGGTGAGCGATAGTTACACACGTGCATGCGACATTTCCTGGTGCGCCTCTGCTTTTGAATGTGCTTTATTATGGGTGTATTCCGCATGTTGTTTGCTGTATTCGTGTGCTGATCATGGAATCTACAATAACACAGGTCTCAGCACGACATTTTAGCATGGTGGAGTGCTCATCAACATCTTTACGTGTGACTGGGCATCATCTTGGAGCTTCTATCTTGCTGTTGCTGAATCTTGGTGCATTATTTGGGCTTCTTGGCCTTGTAATCAATTTGTAACAATACAGAGTGGTGTGGCTTTGTGGTGCTTGACTGTGCTAATCTGTGATTGTGTTTGTGTGGCTATACTACATTGTGTAGGATATTCTCTTGTAGGTAGCCCTACAATGCTTTGGATTGTTTGGGTGCTTATCCATTTTAAGGTGCATTGTTTCTCCTCTAATCCTAATTCGTCTCTCATAGTGGAAGCAAAGGCTACAGGAGCAATAAGAAGTTGAAAAATTGTGGTAGTACATCCCATAACCATGAAAACATTATTGCAGAAGATGATATACAAGGTGTATAGAATGAGGGCAAGAATTTGGTGCTAGGATTATCAGTTGTAGAAAGAGTTTTGTGAAATATGCTTCCAAATGCTAATCTAGCATTTGATCATGCTGAATGCTCATC
Organism: Vanilla planifolia; assembly: GCA_023846275.1. NCBI lineage: Eukaryota > Viridiplantae > Streptophyta > Magnoliopsida > Asparagales > Orchidaceae > Vanilla > Vanilla planifolia. The sequence goes on from JAIUJO010000265.1 coordinate 658,427, forward strand.
CAATGCAGCCATTATCTCTGTTGGGATGGTGAGTATTTATGACACTGTAGAGCGCTCATGTAGCGGCACGGATGGCATAAATTTGCCATTGCGCATGTGCACAACACGTTCTGTGCTTGTGCGAGGGTGGGGGGGGGGCAAGTGTGAAAATAAAGTTGTTGATGATGAGATAATCTTTGAAAAATAATGTTATTGACACAGCAGGGAAAACTTTCTATGCGATGGGGGTTACTTGAAGTACGGAAGACATTATGGCTGCACTACACGATGTTCGCGTGCACGGTGGTGATGTGGATGTACAACATGAGGTTGGGAAGCTTGGGAAACTGGGAGCTAGGGTCTCCTTTCATCAAGCTCTCAGTACCAACAACAACTCGAGGTATGGAGTAGCTACTTCATTTGTTGCTCCTAGGATGGTTGATATTAAAGAAAAGGTGGTGTTAATGCAAAATTTGCTGGATAATGATGTGATCATTCTGTCTCATGAGGCTTGCTCTATGCGTAGGACCTATCACCAACATGACCACTTTGGCATTGTTTATGGCAATTCACTTCCTTTTGTTATTATCGTTAAAATATTAACAAGAAGATGGGGTCATTTCTGTGACTTTCGTGCTCTAGAATTACCGTTCGACTTCTTTTGTTTGCATTTTGATTCAGTGGAAGGTAGAAACAAGGTGTGGCTTGGTGGCTCATGACAGGTTACGAGCCAAGCATTGGGACTTGATTTGTGGGTTGCAAACTTCAAGCCGCCACCAGATGCTACTATGTGTGCCCCCGTGTGGATACGCTTCCCGGCTCTGTCATTATTATACTAAGACATCGAGAACATCATTAAAATTGCCAAGAATGTGGGAGAATCCATACTACTTGATGGCTGGACTGTGCAGATGCAAAGAACCTCATATGCTAGGGTTTGTATGCGGATGGGTTTCACAAGCTGCTTAAGTCAAGGTTATGGCTCAGTGGAGATTTGGGTAAAACATTCCAAGCTATTGAATACGAGGGGCTGCCACGTATTTGTTCTGGGTGTCGCCATATGGGACATGCGGTGGACTAATGTTTGAAGAGAAAACTTGATAGAGAAAATGCTAAATCTACAGTAAGGAACATGAGAATTGCGTCAGTGTGTAGTGAGGCTAATGAGGAGATGCTTGCGTTGAGCGAGAGCGCGCTTGCTGAGTGTCCTATTGTGGCTTCTTCGCGCACGCTACATGCTTGGCATGGGATATGCATGTGGTCGAGGCTATAAGGGAATGTCTGGGACCTTTGATGGTTGTCTAGCCATGGAAGAGGAGGCAAATTGGGAACATACAGGGATATTTCAAGACTCAATAGAGGTCCCAAGTTTCAGACAGCACAGTTAGGGATCTTAAAGGTGAAGAAGGATGGGACAGAACCATAATTAGGAGTGCCTCAATTATTAGGGGAATGGATCCCTTTCGTAGTTCATGGGGCCCAAAAGAGTTTGGGAATATTGAGAGAGAATTACTGCCCCACCAACAAAATATAAACTTATGGAGAGATGCCTCTATTAACAGAATTCCAAATAATAGACAAGGACTCATGCTAGAATGCACCATTGATAAGGGCATGGAATTAATGCCAATGGGCAATATGGGAGAGGAAGATCGTAGTAGCCGTTTGGATGATCAATATGCCACGAAGGGATGAGGGGCTCTTCCCTCAGCAGTAAATTGTGGATTGTAGGATGTGCATGTGCTGGAGGTGATTCACCATGCACGGGCGTGCCACATGCTGTGCACTATGCTCTGAAGTGAGTGCTGCTGCTGGGTGCTTGGAGACTTATGTGGAAGGGGGTATGTGACCGCACTGGGTGCACTACGGGGGAGATGCAATGCGCGCGTGCACTGTGGTGCAGTTTGTTGCTGGACAAGATGTGGACTCCCTAGGTGCTCTGGGCACTTTGTAGGTATTGGCCTCATCGTGGGGCTTTTAGAGCTACATAGAAAAAAAATCAAATCATACTAAAAATATAAAAAAATGAGATAAATTGTTTTAGGAAGTAGCTTACCAAGATGTTAAGGGGGATTGAATGTAACAACCATTATCATCAATTAATAAATAAATCAGAATTTCTGAAAAGGATGCCATAGTCATAGAAAAATATTGTTAAACCATAAAAATTAACATTTAGTTGGACATATCTCATAAAACGGTCCAACAACATTTGTTCTTCCTTGATCATTCTTAAGGAGGCATTTGATATCTATATGATTTAAAATTACAGAAAGTTACACGTGATTGCATGACTACCATGTAATCTCCCAACTTCCTATACAATTTTTGTCATTTCTTCAAATTTGTTTATTTGATTTTGTTTTAGTACCATGAAACTATTATTCACCTTTTATGTCATCCTTTCATCACATTAAATTAGTTATATTGCAATTTTTTAATTTATCTCATTCTTGACTTTGATATATATATATTCATTTAATATTAAAATAGTAGTTTATTATTTTTTATGTTTAATTTCTTTGAATGTTTCAATAAATTCTAATTCAAATATGATGGAGATGAAACAAATGTCACTAGACATATCTTGAAAGTGCTATCCAACAAAAGGCATATTTTTTATTTTTGAATACAATTTATTTTCTTGCAATTTTTTTCACTTTATGAGATGTTTTGATTCATACCTAATTTGACAAAATGAGGATGTACACTCAACCTCATTGTTATGTTTGAATGGAACTTTCACATATAACTTATATCATTTCTTCAAAGTTTTTTTCTACGTTTTGTTATATTCTTAATTAACTCTAAATCTCATCTCTTGTGAGCTCTACATAACTTTAATTTTGATATATTATGTTCCTTAAATTTATCTTATTTCTACTTTTACATATAATTTTTCAATATTAAAAAAAATGCTTATTATTTATTTTATTTAATTTAATAGTTCATTATAATCTCATGAGAGGACCATTTGACAGGAAACAAACATCATTGGATCCTTCTCACTGATATCTATTTAATTAAATGTTCATTTTAATACTTTTAAAAAATTTTTATCTAGGATTTTGAGAGACTTTAATAAACATTTTAACATGTACCTAACTGTACAATCGAAATTGTTATGTTACATCTTCATTGTATCTTGGAATGATATTTTCTCATACAATATATCTCATTTTTCAATTTTTTTATCTTGGAATGATATTTTTCAATTTTATTAAATATTTTGTTATGATGAAAATTGAGATATTGCTATGACGTTGACCTCTAGAGGTGGTATTTTGTTTGTTGAAAAATACCATATTTTCTATCATCCTTCCATTTTTCTACATCCCCTTTTTTTATTTTTGTTTCAAGATTTATAATCAGATTTTTTTTCATTTTATGAAAAGAATTTCAGTTGCTACAACTATATGATTGATTCAGTCATATAGTGACTTTTTCTTGTTTTTATTGGGATCTTGATGATAATACGAAGCAATTTGTTGGTTGAATTATTACCCTAACCTAAGTACTATGCTATGCAAAGAAGGGGGGTACAGAAGGGAGGAGCCGTATGAGGTGAAAATCTCACGTACGGTTCTGAAACAGAGATTCTTTTACTAAAATGAACGATCGTAACGGATGTCGGCTCCATCCAAAGGAAATTATGCGGAAGCTTTACAGAATTATTATGAAGCTACGCGACTAGAAATGGATCCCTGTGATCGAAGTTATATACTCTATAACATAGGTCTTATACACACAAGCAACGGAGAGCATACAAAAGCTTTGGAATATTATTTCCAGGCACTAGAACGAAATCCATTTTTACCACAAGCTTTTAATAATATGGCCGTGATCATTCATTACGTGCGACTATCTCCACTATAGAAAGAAGGAAAAAAGAGAAAATTGTCTAGTCAATACTAGAAAAAAATAGGCTTTCTACATATGTATCGTACAAAGTAACAATTTTTATCAGCTGTAGCAAGGAAAGAGACTTCACCAGAACAAAAAAAAATAGGAAGAAGTATGGCCTATATACTAGACTCTATGGATAAAAGATAGAATTAGAATTGATAGAGAAAGCACTGTAAAGATCAATAAGATCAATAAAGAAGAAAATAAGAATGAATTAATAAAATTTTTCAACAAACAAACAAACTACTAACCTATTTGATCCCTTTGAATTCCATATTCGAAGTTTTGATCGGATCTATTCATTAAAAAGAAAAAGAATCGATTCGATACATTGGAGGTTTGAGGCGACATTGGCATGCGATGACATTGGAGGTTTGAGGGATAAATATTTTTTGCGAATGATTAAAATTTCTATCTGGAGCATTAGAGGGGTAAGAACTAGGAAGTCAAATGCTACTTGTAGAGATTTATCAAGGAAGGAAATATTGGGATGGTGGCACTTGTGGAGAAAGAGTGCAATCCTTTGATAGAAGTGACGCTGACATTCATCTTGGTAGGGATTGGATCTTCACCACTCAGCCCTCAGTGGGGAAGTCTACTGACATTGTTATAATATGGAGGCACTACATTGACTTGGAGGTTACTTGCTCATCATTGCATGTGGTTGTCCTTGGTTTCAGGTTCCTGGGAGGCTCATATCTAAAATGCTGTGTTGTCTACTCCCCTAAAGACCCTTATAGGCGTAGGGATATTTGGAATATTTTGAGAGAGGAGATATATGGGGATGACCCTATGATTGTTACGGGGGACTTCAATATTGTGATGTCCCAAGAGGAGAAGAGGGGGTAAGGCCAACAGTTATGGCATGGTAAGTAGGAGTTTTCTGAAAATTATGCAGGAACTTCAGCTTCTTGATCTTGGCTTTGTTGTAAGCAAGTTCACTTGGTGCAATGGTAAGGAGGAGAATGCCAGAATTTGGGAGAGGTTGGATATGGATGGCATCATAACACCCTTTTTGGCTACAACCCCTGTATTGTCCCTAGGGGTGCCTCTCATATGTGTAGGCTTTTATTGGAGGCCTTCCTAGATGCTTTGGGGGGTTTCATTTGGAAGATGGTGGATGCTATGTTCACTGATTTCTATGAAGATAATTGGTTAAGATTTCTCCCAAAAAAATGGTGGCCCATGCTTATTAACATGGAGGTCTCATGGCCTTAGTGTGTGGAGGAGTGTATGCTAGAGCCGAGGATGTGGGATAAAGATTCCATTGTTTGCTGAGCAAACTCCTTGTTGGTGGACAGAGTTCTTCACATGCCAAGGGGTCACAATTATGGGAAGGATGAGCTTCTTCAGGTGCACACTGAGTCCCCTAAGGTTTCTTGTACCAAATTTTATCGGGCTCTCATTGCTTCTATGAAGGTTGATAATGCTTGGCCTGCTCTACCATTTGGGGTTCACCTTGCTTGGATTTGGAAGCTGAAAGTCATGCCTCAAGTCCATACTTTCCACTGGCAAGTTTCAAGAGATCTTGTCCTTATGACAGATTGGCTCACAAGAAGACATTTGGTAGACTGTAGCAATTGCAGTTGGGGCTGTGGTGTGGTAGAGACGCTACAGCATGCGTTGTGGGTATGTGTTGTGATGCACAGGATTTGGGAGGGCCCTGTGTTGTGTGCCTCTGTTGAGACGATGGGTATCTAGTGCAGCACATCTGCATGCACAAGCACTAGCTTTTGCTCCTAGAGTACCTAATATCCCATGCTGCACAGCCTGGCATGACGAGTGGCATCTCTACGGCTCATTTGGCCATTGTTGCCTCTACATTGTTCTATATTTAGGAGAATAGAAATCGTGGGGTGCATAAGAAGGCCACCTTTAGCAATATAATGCTTATCTAGAGGATTAAATTGGGGAGCACTGCCATTATAAAGCTTATTAATCATCATCCTTCTACCTCTAGTGAGAAGTTGAACCCCTCGGGGTCCCTTGTAACCAGTATTTGGCTTCCCCCTCCAACGGGTTGGATAATGATCAATTATGATGCTGTAGTGAAGAATGAGACAGTTGGCATCAGTATTGTTGTGCGTGATCATCTTGGGAGGCCCATGTACATTGTGGGAAAGAGATTTATTTCATAGGCAAGTGAGGCTTTGGTGTTTTAGGCTATTATGGAAGCCATGGTGTTTATGATGATAAAACTCTAGGATTACCCTGTTGTTGAGATCCAGACTGACTCTACCTATGCATTACATGAGGGGATGCAACGGGTAAGTTGTCCTTTGGAGGATGGAGTCTTTTCTGATGCTCTCCACTATGTAAGGAAGATGCCAGCATTCTGCTTCACACATGTTCTGAGAGAAGGCAACGCCCTTGCAGATTGCATTGCAAATAATGCATGTTTATCTGATATGTTATGGGAAAGAGGAATGCCTCAAGCCTTTACTTAATATCTTGCTACCTAACTTTATATTTAAACCCCCATAGTGGGGTCCCTTTTGTAGGCTTAAGCCACTTTTGAATTGAAGGAACCCAAGGGGGTGAGTGAGTGAGTGAGTGAGAGGGCGATGCTTGCACCAAGGGTTCGGGGTCTAATTTCTCGCCAGTGTGGCACATGCACATCACACTAGCTGGCTGGCACTGGCACTACACATGCGCTTCCTTGGCTTCACTATTTTGCATGCAGCTTCTGTGTGAGCAGTGCTACTTCACGCACTACGCTTCTTCGTCTTCTGCGGGGTGCACCTGTGTGCACGTCACTACAACTTTTGCTATGGGAGTGTCAGGATCTAGAGCTCCTTGGATTTCATTTTTATTGAAAATTGCTTGCTGCTTGAGGTATATCTCTACAACTTCTCTGTTAGGGTTTACTGCTTCACGAGTTTACTGGTGCACTATTAATGGCTTATTCTATTTCGTGGTACAACTTACAATGGACCTTGCAACCATTTTGCATTAGTGTAGGGAGCACCAGTTAGTGCTTGCACGTGGCATTCCCTCCCACGTGCCTCCTTGTGATTGAATGATAATTTGTGCTTGCTGCTTGGCACAAGTGCTTGTTGCTGTGTGCATTTGTAATGCTGCATGTTGTAATCGTGCACTATGCATAAAAATTGTAATAATATAGGGGATTGTCGCGACATTCTCGGCACGCTGGGGTGCTTGTCATCAACCTTGCGAGTCACTTGCTTTCAAAGTGCTGCAGTCATTTGGGCTATTGTTAGCCTTGTATAAGCTTTGTAATAATACAAGTGCTTGTGGTGTAGTTTTTGGTTTGCCTATGCTGTGTTGTGGTTGTGTAGCTATCTTTACTACGTGGTTTGCTCTTATTTTCAATTTGCATGTGCTTGATAATTCCTTGCAGGTAGCCCAACAGTGTTATTGGAAAGTTAGTGATTATATCCTGTCTTTGATGATTCGTTTCTCATTGTTTGTCTTAGTGCAATAATACCTCTAATTTTTATTTATTATGGCTGGAGCAAAGTCAACAAGAAGCAACAAAAAACTGAAGAATTGTGCTAGTACTTCACCAATTTGTGGAAAAAATATTGCTAAGGTGGGAATGCCTCTGTCTCAGGATAAAGGAAAGGGATTGGTATTTGTCCTATTGGTGGATTTTAAATCTTGCTATTAAGATGTTGTGGTTGAATCAGTGGAATGTTCTTCAAATGCTCCAACTATTTCTGCGAATGATGTGAATGTTGATGATCATCTGGAGGGTTTGTGTAGCGGGGAGGCTATCGGGAGTGTCACCTTCGACTTGCTCGACACTGTGGGCACACGTGCTAAATGCTGGATGGACATGATGGGGCACGGAGTGCACGCGCAGGCTGAACATGACAGCATTGTGCGTACGGTGGGAATGTGGGCAGTAATGGTGTGAAAGTATCATTCAGGGAGGCTCTCACGTCAAATAATATTGCTACTAGAGGGGCTGCTACTTTGTTTGTGATTCCAGATTTGGTGGACATCAAGGATAGGGCAACTAATGTCCAGAACCACTTGGAAAATGATGCAATTGTGATGTCACAGGAGTCTTGCATATGACAAAGGGCCTTCCACCAACATGATCTTGTTGGGAGAGTATCAGGATTCTCTTCCCTTCCCCATGATTGATAGGATACTTACAAAAAGATGGGGTCATTTAAAACATTTTCAGGTCTTGGAGCTACCATTCAATTGTTTTTGCTTATATTTTGAAACTATGGAGGACCAAAATAAGGTGTGGCTATGCGGCCCTTGGTACGTTGGGGGTCAAGCAATGGGCCTTGACATATGGTTAGTAGAATTTAAGCCATCATTGGATACGACGATGTGTGCTCCGATGTGGGTATGCTTTCTTGCCTTACCTCTACTATATTGGGATATTGATAACATTATAAGGATTGGGAAGAATTTGGGAGAACCCATTTTACTTGATGGGTGGATGGCACACTTGCAAGGATCTTCCTTTGCTTGTTTGTGCATTCGTATGGACCTTACTAAACTCCTTAACCTGGGAATGTGGCTTAGTGGGGACCTTGGTACAGCCTTCCAACCATTTGAATATGAAGGACTACCATGCATTTGTTATGAATGTGGGCATGTTGGCCATGTCTTGGAATAGTGCCCATGCAGGAAGATTGATCCTGATTTTGCTAAAGCTACAGTGAATGTGACGAGCCATGCAATTGTTATAGTAAAGCACGCAGCATGGGCCATGACAGCCACACCAAGTGGGGATGTACCTCTAAATCACGTGGATGGGTCTCGACAAGCACTGCACACACACGTGCCATGGGTGAAAGTGGATGATGGTGCTAAGGAGGGTCTCAACCCCTGGATGGTAGTGTAATTGAGAAGGCGAAGAATGATTTCTAGAAGGCAAGGCTACACTTATAAGTAGCAGGAATATCAAAACAAAAGAACCACACATGGGAATTTTAAGGGAAATGAATGCAAGGGAAGGTCCACCGTGAGGAGAAGGAGCACTTCAATCTTTCGGGGTAGGGAAACTTAAAGGAAAACTTGGGCACAAAAAGACCATACCAATGTGACGAGAGCCCCTCATCAACAAACAATAAATAAACAAAAGGATCCCTACATTGCTGATACAAATCATGAAAGTCTGGGAGCGAGCGAGAGGATTATCATACCAAAGGCAAAGTGATTTCATGTGATGGCCTTCAGGGGGAAGAGGGATGCTGTAGTATTGCTGATGATCCACACTCAATTGGGTAGTGAGGGTTCTTTCCCTTTGTCCCAAATTGTGCATTGCAGCTTTTTTCCTTGTAATATAGTTGACTTGGTTGATGATTTGGATGCTGCAAGCTTGCCCCCCATGGGTGGGGGGGTGTGCACCTTGGCAAGCGCTCGATGTAGATGGGGTTCTGCTCATAGAGTACGCACCTGGTGTTCTCAGCACGGCACACTTGTGGATTGCTATGTGCTTATATTCTGGTGCACCATTGGCGGCTCTTGCCATGCAGCTTCTCATCGGCATGCTTGTGCCTTACCGCAAGGCCCATTTGTAGGCACCTTACCATGAGGCGCACGCACGGTGAGCTTGGTGCATACGGTCATGTGATGCAAATTGGATGGTTGGACTACCGTGAGTGTGGCACTGTGCACTATGGACTTGGCATGCACACTCATTCTTGGGACATGGTTCTCGATATGCACCTGTGATGCATTTTCCCTATGTACCCTTGCGTGTCTTCCCTATTGATGTTGTCCTGCTTTGCCATCGTGGTGCCATATTGCACTGCGGTGTGCTACCAGCACTGGAGTGCATGCACATGCATTTGTTCGTGTGTTGCTTATTGTTGTGGCTTGAGTGCTACAAACACACTTCTCCTTTCCTTATGACAAAAGTCACTATGTGGAATATTCGTGGGATTAGGGATTAGAAATCAAGATGCTACTTGCAAAGGATTGTTAAAGAGGCCAACATTGGGGTTGTTGTATTAGTAGAAACAAGGGTTGAGACTTTTGATAAGAGGGATGATGACATACTCCTTGGTAGAGATTAGAATTTTGCTGTACAGCCTTCATTGGGGAAATTAGTGGGTGTTGCTATTCTTTTGAAGCAGGGAGTGGATCTTATGGTATCTCATTCCTCTCCACATATGGTGGTCGTTGATGTCAGATTGCTAGATGGCCTGTATATTAATGTTGTGTGGTTTACTCTCCAAAGGAACCTTATAGATGCAAAGGCATTTGGCATATATTAAGAGAGGAATCGACTTGGGGAACCCTATGATTGTGGCTGGTGATTTTAACATAGTTATGTTCCAGGAGGAGAAGCGTGGAGGGAAGATGTTTAGTAGTGGCTACAGGCTGTACGAATTCTGTGAGATCATGCAGAAGCTCTAGCTTACTGACCTCAATTTTTTTGGCAACAAATGCACTTGGTGTAATGGTAAACAGGAAAATGCCAGAATCTAGGAGAGGTTGGATAGGGCTCTTACTAACATGAAGGGTCTCAAAGCTTTCCCTGTTATGCTGGTTACTCATCTGGCATGCATCAGGTAGGATTACTGCCCCTTAGTGATTGATTTGGGTAAAAGTAGCACGAAGCCAAGGGAGCATTGGATTATGGCTTGCATTGTGGCTCCCAAGTTTGGGGTCCTCCTTAATGGCGATATGCTCTCACGGATTCATGCTTCCAGAGGGCTTCGGTAGGGCTGTCATCTTTCTCTGTATCTATTCACTATGGTGTCTAACTTTTTCACTCTATTAGCATGCAAGCATAAGGCCTAGGCCTTCCTTGGCTTTCTGTGTACTCCCACAGCTCTTATCATCTTATATCTCCTTTATGTTGATGATATTATTATTTATACACTCATTTCTCACACATCAGTTAATGCTATTAAGACTTTACTATACCACTTTAGTGTGCACAAGGTCAAGTATTTTTTTAGTAGAGGCATGAAGGAGAAGAAGAAAAGTCATGGCAAGGAAACTTTTGATCTCGAGAAGTACCAAGTTTATCTACCCGGGCATCCTCATTTTGGCTATGCTTCTCAATAAGGGAGAGTTCAACTTTATTATCCAAAGGATTGAGAGTCAAGTTGTGAAGTGGTGTGTGAGGCCTCTCTCTTTGGCTGGTAAGGTTCTTATGATTAAGGTGGTTATTTGTAATATTCCCAATTTTGTGCTAAGTCACTACATGGTTCCTACGGGGACTTTGGGGATTATTGAGCAGATGATGAGGAGATTTCTTTGGTATGGGACTAGCTATACTCATTCTATTCATTATGCTGATTGGGACACTGTTACTCTCCTTTAGGACATAGGGGGGTTGGTCTTGTTCGATCTCAAGGTGTGGCAGCATGCTTTGATTATGAAACACTGTAAAAGATTCTTGCATTGTGATGATAATTTATGGGTGTATGCCATGAGGAATAAGTACCCACTTGGCAATAACTTATGCAAGGTTCCTCGAGATGCTTCTTATGCATATAGGCTTATCATGGAGGCTCTTCCTAGGGCTATTGAGGGTTTTGTTTGGAAAGTTGTGCATGGAACTAATATGAACTTCTATGAAGACAATTGGTTGGGTTTCCTCCCAATTAGGTGGTGGCCATGTTTATCAACATGGAGGCTTCTTGATCGAATATGGTTAAGGAATGCATCTTAGCACCTGGGAAATGGGATTTGGAATCTATTATGAGTTGGGCAAGCTACTTAATTAGGGATCGTATTCTTCATTTACCGTGGAGGTACAATGGGGTTGTGGATGAGCTTATGTAGGCATATATTGATTCTGCGATTATCTCTTGTGCTATTTTTTATAAGTTTCTTATTGGGACTACTAAAGGGAATGATCATGGGAACCACCAAACATGGATTTGGAAATTGAAGACATGCCTCGCCCTTTATGTGGAGAGCTGCTAAGGACCTCATCCCCACGATAGCTTGGCCTTTGAGAAGGCACTTGGGGGACTGTAGATCTTGAATTTGGGGTTGTGGCACGGCGGAGACGCTCCAGCACGCCGTGTGGGCGTGCAGGATGACGCATTTGATTTGGGCAGACCTTGCACTGGTCGCTTCCACCTTGGCGCTCTGGGTGCAACGTGACAGGAACTTGTTGCATCATTTAGTTATGGTTTCTTCTACTATGTGCCATATTTGGGAAAATAGAAACCACAAGAAGCATAATGAGCCTACCTTTAGCAAGAGTATCTTTATTCAGAGGAAAAAATTGTAAAATGTTGCAACAAAGAGGGCAATTATCTCTCACCCATCTTCATCCAGCGGGAAGCTTCATTACCCTGTGGGGTCCTTAGCCTTTGCTGGCTTCCCCCCTCAATGGGATGGATCATGATAAACTATTGTGCGGCGGTGAAGGGCGAGGCAGTTGGTGTAGGCATGGTGACATGGGATCACTATGGAAGACCCATTTATGCTGTGGGTATGAGACTTATTTCATGGGCGAGTAATGCTATGAAGGCTCAGGCAATTCTTGAGGCCATCGTATTGACTATGACAAAGCTGCAGAGTTTCCCCTTTGTTGAGATCTAGACTGAGTCTATACTATGATTCACGAGGTGATGCAACTTATTCGCTGCACTATAGAGGGAGGTATTTATTCGGATGTGCTCTATTATGGGAGAAGCAAGATGGCTCTTTGGCACACTCATTTGCTTAGGGAGGGCAATGCCCCTATTGTTTGGATTGCAAAAACTGTGTGTTACTCTGATTTTGTTTAGGACAGGGGTATACCCCTACCCAAACCTTTGCATAAGTTATTGTTGGCTGATTTTGTATTTGAACTTCCATAATGGGGGTCGTTTTGTAGGTTTCGACCACTTTTTGAATCAAAGGAACCCAAGGGGGAGAGTGAGAGTGTGTGAGGAGATTTTTGGGTAACTCTCAGTTTCCACCTTCTCGACAGCACATCATGTGCTCACTGAGTAAGCACGCCGGCACTGGTGCTCTGCAATTCTTCTCCACGTGCACATGCTCTCTATGTGCTTGGCCTCACGGTGCAAAGCCTCTTGGCACATGGCTTCTCGATGCATGGCCTCTCTGTGTGTGTCTTCTCACGAATGCACGGCATACCCACACGCAGGATTTTTTGCTCGTTGCTACGAGAGCGTCAGGATCTGGAGTTCCTTGTTTTTGAAGTCTTATTGAACATTGCTTGCTGCCCTGAGGTATATCTCTAAAACTTATCTGCTATGATTGCTTTTTGCTGTGCTTGCTGAGTTTCAATGGAGAAGATGATCGTTTGGTGTGTCCTGCCAAATTTCAAAATTCCAAAATATGAATTTTGAATTTTCTACTTCACAGGCTTGCTGGTGCACTATTAAAGGCTAATTATGCTTTGTAGTAGAACTTACCATGGGTCTTCCAACATTTTTGCATGCATGCATGGAGTGATAGTTGGTGCGCATGCACTGCATCCCCTCCCACGTGCCTCTTATGATTAAATGCTATTTTGTGCATGCTGCTTAGCGCTTGTGTTAATGGACTTATCTTAATTAGATTTATCCAACTACATATTTATTTTAATAAATTCAAATCTTTTACCATTTGTAGTTTTGGGAAGTGTTTCAAGACCTTTCAATTTGCAAATGATTTGTTAATTAATGATGTTACAATCAATGACTTTTTTATCTTTTTATGTAAATTTCTCATAAACTTTGCCTTGTTTCTTGTATTTTTTTCTTTCATTTACCTATATTTCTATGAAGCTCTAATTCTCCTATAACTTTTACATTGCTTTCATTTTGATAGATTGCATTATTTCAAATCATTCCATTTTAGCTTTAACATATAATAACATACTATTGAAAGGATATTTAATTAGTATTTATACTTTTTTACTTTTTAAATTAATTATTATTACAAGAATGGTCTTCTTGAGATGCAATAAATGTTGGTGGGCTCATGTCAAGGAGCCATAGGATTTCACATTTTCTTTCTAAAAAAGTGTATCATTACTATTTAAATATAATGGATATTACACGTGATCTCCTTATTATCTTGGAAACCAATACCCTCATCAAATTTACCTCATTTTTATAAATATTTTACTTTGATTTAATAGTATTTCTATGAAACTCTAATTATCTTCTATTTTAACCAATACATCTCATTAATTTTGTAATATTATAGTGTTTTCATTTATTTTATTATAGTCATGAAATATATTTAAAAATTATTAAAAATAATAAATTATCATTATTTATGCAAATTTACATTTGTAATTCATAGAAATTCCAAGGTCTAATGGATGCACAAAAAGTGTCAATGTACTAGTCTGAAAGAGCTTTATTAAATTAAATGTTCATTTCTTTAGATATTTAGTTTCCTATAGTTTTTGCTTTCTTAAGATTTATTTTGGCTCATACATGATTAATAATCAAGAATGTTAAATGTAGTCTCTTTAGTATCATGGAAGGAATCTCTTTTTGTAAAACTTATCTCTTTTATTTAATTTTTCCACCTTCCATATGTGAACTTATATCCCTTTAAATTGGTTATATTTCATTAATTCAACTTATCTCATTTTCTCATAATATTTATTTTTATTTTATAAAAATAATAATTTATTTTTGTATATTCTTATTTATTTATTGATTTGTGAAACGATCAAATGTGTTGTAATATTGATGAAAAAATCTTGTTGGGCCAATCTCGACATGTTTCATAAAAAAATAATCAATTTTATATTTTTAATTGTATAAATTGTTTGCCAAACTTCACAAAATATTTTGAATCATAACTAACTAGATGTTAGAGGATGCTACACTCAAGTTTTTAAGTATAATGTAATGCAACTTTCTAATATAATTTTTCTCATTTCTTCAATTGTTTCATCCTTGATCACCTTAATATGTTGGAGTGCAACATTCTTATATCATTCATCACAATTGTTGAAATGTTTCTTTTAGATTTGGCAATGTTTTTATTAAACGCTAATTCTGCACATATTTGACCTTTACATTGCATTGATTTGGTTATATTATGTTGCTATAGTTTATCTCATATAGACTTAATTATATTTGCTTACTTCACATAAAAATAATAATTAGTTATTAATTCCATTTGTTTATTTTGGTAATTCATAATAATTCCAAATGAGACACAATTGGGATGAAAAAAATATTGTTGGAGTTCTCCTGATTAGATTTATCTATTTAATTTTTTATTTTTTTTGTATTATTTAATATTTTATTTTTTATAGTTTTGTAATGCTTTTGTAATTACTTTGATTCTTACCATTTTCTATGATTGATGATCTTAGAATAAATCTCATTATTATTTTAAAATGAAACTGTCCCAAATAATATTGCCTTTTTATAATGTTTCACTTTGATAATGTCATGTGATAATGGAAGTCTAAATATTCTATTTTAAGGCCTTTGCATCAATTTGAACTTATTTATTTACATTACATTGATTTGTCTCATTTTAGAAGTACTAAATATATGCATCATTTAAATTTTAGTTTAATATATATTTGTTTAGTGTTAAAAAATATTTTATTGTTATTTTTTTGGGTTTACTTTGGTAGATAATAGTAATTCCAAATGAGGTCTATTCAAGACGAAACAAACATTGTTTTACTCATCTTAACAAATCGTATCCAATTAAATATTAATTTTTATGTTTCTTCGAATTTTATTTTTAAAGATTTTTTAATCCATTTTGAGACATTATAATTTCTAATTGATTTAAAAAGTGAGGTTATTACACATTATAGCATTACTATATTGGAAGTTAACTTTATCACATAATTTACTTGTTTCCTCAACTATTTTTTCTTAATTCTATTATATTACTATGAAACTCTAATTCTCTTTACGAGTGATCTTTGGATCGAGTTAATTTAGCTTTATTAAATTTCTTGAATTTATCTAATTTTAGTTTAATCATTTTTACTTAATGTTGAAGTGAACATTTATTATTTTTTATGCTTATTTATTTTGGAAATTTGCAAAACTTTATGAAATTTATTCAAATGGAGATGAAAATAATGATGCACTCATCTTAACAAGCTTTATCAAACTAAATTATCTTTTTTATATTTTTACATATTTGAGTCTTAAGATTTGGCACACTTTGTTAGGTTTTTTAATTCATGCAAAATTTGTTTATAAAGGATGTTCCCTTTAGAATCTTAGAATACAACTTTCATATATAATTGTTCTTTTTTTCAAAGTTTTAATTTTGAATTTATTTTATTACTGTAAAACTCTAAATACCCTCTAGTGTGACTTTAAATTGTTTTGATTTTTTCATATTATATTGCTTTAATTTATTCTCTTTTAGCTTTTAGCTTAGTATTCCAACAATATTTTATTACTCTTTCTTATTTCACTTAGTAATTCTTGGTAATTTCAATGGAAGGTTCTTTGTGATGAGATAAACAACTTTGAATTCTTCTCAATAAGCATAATCCCATTAAATGTTGCTTTTTTAAAGTATTCTTTTCTGAAGTTTGTGCATGATTTTAATGGCATTTAAAATTTTCCTTTATTTTATTATCAAGGAAATTTCACTAGAAGTTTTTAATATCTTTAAACTTATGTTTCTTGTACAATTTATATCATTTCTTCGAAATCTTTGCTTAATTTTGTCATATTGCTATGAAATAGTAGTCCTAGTCCCAAGTTACCATTCAAACGAATTAATTTTGTCACTTAAGGATCCTGTAACTTATCCAATCTTAACTTTAATCTATATTTTTTTATGTTGAAAAAAATTATTACTATTGCATTTTTGGTAATTGTAAGTAATTTCAAATGTTGTGTGAGAATGACAAAACAAGTGTCATTCGACTCAGCTTAAAAACCACAATCCATTTAAATGTTCTTTTTCATTATTTTAAATTTTTTTTCTATGTTTTTGGCATGTTTGACATGATATTTTTATTTATATTTTGTCACTTTAATCTATATTTGATTCAATCCATTTGTCTCATTTATTAACCTTTTTCTATTAGATTTGACTATGTTACTATAAAACTCTAATTCTCCAATCATCTAACATTTTGATCAAGTTTATTTATGTTTTCATTTTTTGGTAATTTATAACAATTCCAAATAAGTCCCAATCAAAAGGAAATAAACAATATTAATTGCATCCTAAATGGCTCAATCAAATATCATATTAATTTAATAGTTTTAAATATTATATTTTCTAATATTTTACCATTTTTTATGTGTCTTTTTAAGTCATACAAAATTTGATGATTAGAGATGTTACTGTGAATCTCCTTAGTGTCTTCTAATGTAATTTTGATATACAATTTTTCTAATTTCTTAAATTTTTCATTTTGATTTTGTGATATTATTATGTAACACTTAATCTTATATCATGGGACCTTTACATAAATTTAATTTCGTTATACATTAATTTAGTTTAGTTCATTTTTTATTTAACATATATTTGATTTATTTTGAAAAAAGCATTTGTTATTGCTTATGTTTGTTTATATTTACAATTCGTTTGAATTCTAAATGAGGTCTAATGAGATGAGACAAAACAGTGACACTTGGTTCAATAATTTTTATTTAATTAAATATTCTATTTTTCATTTTTTGATATTATATTTTCTCTCATTTGGACATTTTTACAAGTTATTTTTATTTGTAAGTAATTTAATGATGCAAGATGTTACATACGATGTCCATAGTATCTCAAAAAGTAACTTTCCCATATACTTTATCACATTTTCCGAAACATTTTGCTTTGGTTTGGACATACTGTTATGACTATTTAATTATCATTAAATTTGATAGTTATAATACTTTCATTTTGTTATATTATTTCACTTCAATTTATCTTATCTTTGCATTAAATATTTTTATTTATTATTGAAAATATTAATTTAATTTATTTCTAATTATTTACTTTAATAATTCATAGAAATTCCAATTGAGAGTTTATGGGGGAAGA
Organism: Vanilla planifolia; assembly: GCA_023846275.1. Lineage (NCBI taxonomy): Eukaryota > Viridiplantae > Streptophyta > Magnoliopsida > Asparagales > Orchidaceae > Vanilla > Vanilla planifolia. The sequence goes on from JAIUJO010000265.1 coordinate 676,202, forward strand.
AATGTAATTCGATAGACTTTATGAGCTTTTTTATTTGTAATTGAGTTGAAAATCAATGATAAACTTTTTCTCCATAGTATCATCTAATGTAATTTTATTGTAAAATTTTTCTTAAATTTAAGTTTTTCTCCATAATTTTGTTGTATTCTATAAACTCTAAATCCTTGCTCAAATGACTAACGTATCACTTTGATTTATTTGTAGTACATTGCTTCAATTTTTCTTAAATTTACTTTAATATTTATTAGATTAATTTTAAAAGAATAATTTGTCATAATTTATGCTTATTTACTTTTATTATTTGCCACAATTTAAACAAAGATCAAATCAAGCTGAAAGGAACATCATTGTACTCATCACGATGGGCCTTATCGTAATTAATACTCATTTACATATTTCTTAATATTTTATTCATAACAGATTCAACAATCGACGATGTTACCAGTAATCTCCGTAGTTCTTAGAATCTAACTTTCCTTTTCAAATTATCACTTTTCTACAAATTCATAACATTGATTTTATTATGTTAATATTAAATTATAATTCTCCCCTTATGAGACCCTTAACATTGATTTTTCCAAATGTCATTGCTTCAATTTTTTTAATTTGAATTTTAATATATTTTTTCTTGATATAAAAATAATAATATTATTAGTATTTTTGTATTTTTTTTTACTTTAGTAAATCTAAGTTCTTTTGAAAGAGGTCTAATTTAGATAAAACAATCAATGTCAGGCTATCCTCGATGAACTCAATTCAATTAAATATTCTTTTTAATTATTTTAAATATTTCATTATCTAGGGTATTAGCATGTCTTTTATGACATTTTGATTTGTACCTTAATTAACAATTTAGGATGTTGTACTAAATCTTGTTAGTGTCATGGAATACAACTTTCTCATGTAATTTATCTTTCTTCTACAAATGGTTTTTTATTTGGGTGAGTTACTATGAAACTTAATTTGTGAACTTGACCTTTATATTACTTCAATTTAGTTGTATTACTTTGCTTCAATTTATCTCTTACCAACATTATTATGCTTCTTGCATTATATAAAAAAGGGAATTTTAAATTATTTGTACTTATATACTTTGGTAAATAAGGGTAATTCCAAATGTGGCTTTATTAAGAAAAAACAAAGGTTATTAGACTCATCTTGATGAGCTCTACCTAACTAAATTTTTATTTTTATATTAATAATTATTTAATTTTGTATGTTTTTGTCATTCTTTAGAATTCATTTTATTCATACCTAAATTGACATTGTAAGATATTATGCTCAATTACCTTAGCATCTTGGAGTGCCACCTTTTTATATAATTTTTTTTATTTCTTCATTTTTATCACTTTTATCATTTTATATTACCATATAACTCTAAATCCCCTCCCTTGAGTCATCACCATCGCTTTGATTTCGTGATATTACTTTACTTCAATTTATCTCATTTGAATTTTAATATATATTTTCTTGATTTTAACATAATAATTTATTATTTATTTGGAAATTTTTCATAATTAAAAACAAGGTTTGTTGGAGAAGAGAAAAACATTGTTGGACACATGGTAAATATTAATTTTTATATTTCTAAATATTTTATTTTTAAAATTGAAAGTAACAATTTAATATTATTTATGCTCATTTACTTTGGTGATTTAAGGCAATTCCAAACGTTGTTTTATGAAGGAAAACAATATCATTGGATTAATCTTAATGAGCTTTATAAATTTAATTATTCACTTTAATTTTTTTAAATGTTTTTTATTTTAATATATTTTACAAGTTATTTTAATTCTTACAAGATTTGACCATCGAGGATGTTACACTTTAACAACTAATTATCATTTAACGAAACTTGCCAAAAAATGTATCTCCTCTATTCAAGTTTTCTCATTCAATTTCTATAATATTATAATGTGACTATAAGACTTTTATATTAGCACCTTTATAACTCTATGATTTTTTTGTATTACACTAGTTTAATTTATCTTCTTTTAGCATTAATATGTATTTTCTTTATTTTAAAATATTAATTTATTTTTTTATCCTTATTTGTATTTTAATTAGTAGTTATTGCAATTGATGACTAGTAAAGACATAACAAACAATGTTAGAAAAATCTTAATGTGGTTTATTGCATTAAATAATAATTTTTCTTTTTTTTAGAAATTTTATTTTCATAAACTTTGGGATATTTTAAGTGCCAATTTTACTCATACCTTATTCAATGATCGAGGATGGTACACTAAATCAACTTAATAAATTTTTTTGCATCTTTCCTTTATAAGTAAAGTCATTTATTCAAATGTTCAAAATTGATTTGGTCATATTATTATCAGAAAAACTATCCTCAAACCAGATTTGATGTACAAGAAACATAGTTTGAGTAATTTTGGTGAGCTCCTTAAAATTTAATATTCATTTCTATATTTTTTAAAATATTTTTTCGTAGATAAATTCATCATTCATGAGGCATTTTTATTCTAAGAAAATTATATGATTGAGGATGCTAAACATGATCTCCAAAAAAATCATGGAATTCAATTTTCCTATATGTTTTGTATGATTTGTTTAATTGTTTTACATAGATATCTTCGTGTCACTTGGTAACTCTATAAGTCATGTCATGTGAGGTTTATATTGCTTTAATTTGGTTATGTAACTACACATCAATTTACCTCTTTTGTAGGGATTTTACACATTTTATGCAGTACTTTGATGATGGTCGAGGATATTACCATTAAACTCTTTGCTACCTTCAAACGTAACTTTCTCCTATATATTATATCATTCGTGTAAAAGTTTCTCTTGGCTTTTTGTGTGTAACTATGAAACTCTAATACTCTATTTGTGTGACATTTATATCAGATTTATTTTTTTATATTACATTCTTTAATTTATGTTAAATTGTCTTAATGTTATTTTTACATGATATAATAGTAATAACTTATTATTATTTATTATAATTTACTTTTATCATTTGTAATAATTTCAATCGAGTTCCATTGAGACCAAATGCGTGTCATTTGACTCTTCTCCACTAACGAATTAAAAATATACTATTACATTTTTAAATTTTGTCTCCTAAGCATTTGATGCTCTTTATGTGGAATTTATATTTACAGATGATGTGATTGTCGAGAATGTAATAATCACACTCATTAGTACTTTAAAATGAAACTTTCCTTTAGAATTTAACTCCTTTTTTCAAATGTTTTTCTTTGAATTGTTTGCATTACTTAGTAACTTGAAATCCTCTCGTGTATGAACTTTACATTGCTTTTATTTTGTTATATTATATTACTTTAATTTACCTTATTTTAGCTCTAACATGTATTTACAAGATATTAAAAAAGTAGATTGTTATTATTTATGTTCATCTACTGTGGTAATTCACATTAAATCAAAACAAAGTTAGATCAGGTAAGAACAAGTCTTCATACTCATCTTGATGAGCTTTATCTAATTTTGTGTACATTTTGTATTTTTTAATGTTTAAATATTTACTATGTTGTCATGCTTTACTAGACTTTTCAATTTTGAAAAGATTTAACAATCAAGATATTAAACTAGATCTCCTTACGATCTTCCAATGCAACATTTCATTGTAGTATGACTCATTTTTTATTTTTTTTTGGCTTTTTTTGCTTTTGTTAATATAAAACACAAATTTTCCTCGCATGTCACCATCACATCTCTTTTATTTGGTTAAATTATACCACTTAAATTTATCAATTTTTAGTTTTGATATAATTTACTTCACATTTAAAAAATAATTTATTGTAATTTAAACTTATTATTATAATTTCTTGTAATTTAAACTTATTATTATAATTTCTTGTTATTCCTAATGAAGTTTGATAGAGACTAATCAAATGTTGCATACTTATCTCATCGAGCACTATTTATTTAAATATGCATTCATATTTTTTAAATATTTGATTTCTAGTGAATTAGCCTATATTTTTAGACATTTCGATTTATAGTTGATTAAATGTTCGAGAAAGTTACTTTCAAAACCTATAGCATCCTTGAACACAGCATTCTTTCATAATTTATCTTATTTTTTTTGAAATTAAACACTCTCATTTGCTCATACTCATTGCTAACTCTACCTGTCTTCTAGTGCAATGATTAAAAGTGTTTTATTGATGGGTATTACATTGCTTTAATTTGTGTAATTTTTCTTTTAATATATACTCACCTAATAATAAAATAATAATTTATCATTATTAATGCTTATTTGATTTTGTAATTCATAGAAATTCTAAATAAAATGTGATTAAAGCAAAACAAATGTCAATATACTCACTAAATAAACTCTATCCAATTAAGTTTTCTTTCTTATGTAATTAAAAAATTATTTTCTAGGTTTTGGCACTCTTATAACAAATTCAACATTCATATTTTTTTTACCTTTATTTATGCTTAATTTTTTTTTGTAATTTACTATATTTCAATAGAGTTTCTATTGAGAAATAATTGGCATTGAACTTATCTCAATTAGCTATATCCAATTAAATATTATTATTTTTAGGTGTTTTTATATGCTTTGTGAATAATTTTGATGCATGCAAGATTTGATGATCGATGATATCACAAAAGATGTCCTAAGGAACTTGGAATGAAAATTTACCACCTAATTTATCTAATTTTAATAAAAACTATAATTTTCATTTCATTATAGTGTAGCGAAACTAAGATTCTTCTCTTTGGTGACTTTTGAACCACTTTGATTTGGTGATACTAACTAAATTTAATTTATTATTCTTTACGTTTGTTTATCTTTATAATTAGAAGTAGCTCAAAATGAGCTCAAATCAAGACAAAAAAAATTTATTTGACTCATCTTGATAAGCTTATCTAATTAAGAACACTTTTTTATATTTTTTAATATATTACTTTCTAGCAATTTGAGATGTTTTATGAGATATTTCAATTCATATCCAGTTTGATGATCTAAAATGTTACACTTGATCATTTCAGAATCTTAGAATGCAACTATCTAGTACATGTTATCTCAATTTTTTAATATTTTCAATGTTGATACAATTATATTACTATGTAACTATAAATCTTAACTCATGTGACTTATACAAATTCTTGATTTGGTTATATTAGATTTCTTCAATTTATATAATTTCAATTTATATATTTACATATCTAATAATAAAATAATATTTATATTATTATTTTTACAAATTTATATTTTTAATTTGTAGTAACTCTAAATGATTTTTGATTGAGATGAAAAAAATAATTCCAATCATCTCGATGACCTCTAACTAATTAAGTATTCATTTTCTTAGTTTGGAGTGCAATATTTGATTTGTGTTTTTGCTCTCTTTGTGGGATATTTTTGTTTAACTCTTATTTAATGTCCAAATAAGTCATAGTATAACATCTTAAAATTTTGCATTGCAAATTATTGATATAAAATATCAATTTCTATCTAAGATTTTAGTTTTATTAGGTTATGTTACTATGTAACTCTAACTCTAGTGCTACCTTTGCATTGCCATGATTTTTTTAATAACATATTACATTAATTTATGTCCTTTCTACTACAAAGGAATATTTAATTAAATTTTTAACAATAATTTATCATTATTTATGTTTATTCACTTTTTTGTAATTCAAAGTAATTGTTTCTTAGGTCTCATAAAAAGGAAACAAAAGTCATCACTCTCATCTTTATAAAATCTATCTAATTAAAAAATTGCTTTTTTAATATTCTTTTTTCCAAGTATTTTAGAAAGTTTTATAAGATTTTTGATTCATACCTACTTTGATGATCAAGAATGCTGTATTCAAACATCTTAATATCTTAGAATATAGATATCTCATATAATTTACCATTTCTTCAAATTTTTTACTTTAGTTTGCTTATATTATGAAGATACTCAAATTGTCTTCTCATGTCACATTTACATTGCTTTGATTTGATTAAATTATATTATTTCAATTTATCTCATTATAATTTTATTATATTTTTAAAATTTTTGAATAATAATTTATTATTTTTTTAAGTTTGTTTACTTTTTAATACATAGTTAATTAAACTAATGTTTGATCAAGAAAAAAAATTTCATTGGAGACATTCAATATACAATTCTATATTTTTCAAATAATTTAATTTCAATTCATACCCTCTTTAATAATCAAAGATGTTATAGTCAATCTCCTCATTGTCTTGGAATATAGCTTTCTAGCATGAGCTATATCATTTCCCCGAATATTTCTTTTTAATTTTGTTATATTACTTTATTAATCTAACTCTCCTATGATGTGAAAATTAAAGAAATTTGACTTTGATATATATATATATATATATTTATTTTAGTTCAATTTATCTCATTTTAATATTCATATGTAATTACTTAATATCAAACTTGTAATTTTTTATGCTTATTTAATTTTTTAATTCATAGTAATTCAGAAATAAGCTTGATCAAGATGAAAAAAATATAGCTCTACTCATCTTAATGAACTCTACGAAATTAAATGTTTTTTTTATCTAACCATCCAGGATTTTATATCCATTCTCCTTCGTACATGGAGTTAACTTTGCAATATAATTTATTTCATTAATTTTTTTCATTAATTTGATTATGTTACTCCAAAACTTTAATTTTCATTCTCATGTATGCTTTAACTTAATTTTGTATATTATATTGTTTTATTTTATCAAAATTTTATTTTAATATATATTCACTAAATGTTAATATTAAAATTTATGTTTATTTATGCTTATCTACTTTGGTAACTTGCAGTAATTCCAAATGTGGTTCGATTGTGACTAAACAAAAGATTTGGAGTTGGTTTATCAAGTTATATTCAATTAAATATTTATTTTTATATTTTAAAATTTATTTTTTCTAAGGTTTTAACATCTTTAATGAGACAATTCTAATTATACCTAATTTAAAGATCAATAATGTTATAGTTAATCTTCATATTATCTTTGAATATAGCTTTACCATATAATTTATATCATTGCTTGAAGTGTTAGGCCTTGTTTTGGTTATATTACTATATAATTTTTATCAACACTCATGTGACCATTACATGTCTTTGTTTTTGTTATATTATGTTATTTCTATCTAACAAAATATTAAAATAATATTATTATTTATGATAATTTATTTTGATAATTAAGACTAACTCAAAACTAGGTCCAAGCAAAAGAAATAGTTGTCACTAGTTTCATCTAAATATTCTTTATCTAACTAAATATTCATTTTTTTTATGTATTTAAATAGTTTTGTTTGTTAAGATTTACAATATTTTATGAGACATTTATTCATACATAATTTTATGATTTAGGATTTTTTACCAGATCCTTTGGTGTCTTTGAATGCAATATTTTTGTGTGATTTATCAAATTTCTTCAAACGCTTTGCTTCAATTTGATTACATTACTATGTTACATTAAATCTTATCTTGAGTGAGCAATAGATCACTTTGATTTTACTATACTACAATGCTTTAATTGTCTCATTTTAGCTTAAATATATATGTAATTATTAAATTAAAAATTTATTAACATATATGCATTTTAAATTTGGTAATTTGTATAAATTTTCATACGTGGTTCAATAAAGATGAGATAAACATGATTGTATTAAACTCGATGTCCCCTACCAAATAAAATATTCTTTTTATAGTTTTAAATGCTTTACTTTCTTTTGTCTTGGCATACTTTAAGAGCTATATACTAGATTTGATAATCAAGGATACTGCACTAAATCACTTAAGTATCTTGTAATTGTTATTTCTAGTACAATTTCTAAAATTTTTTAAAATATTTTGGTTTGATTTGGTTAAATTGCTATCTAAAATTAAATCACCTCATGCATGGCTTTTGCATGTCTCTGATCTGGCTATATCATACTTCTTTAATTTATGTCATTTTAGTTTCAAGATATGTTTATGTAATTTTAAAATAATAAATAATTTTTATTTATTCATATTTAATTTATTTATTAGAATCATCTTGATGAGCTCTATGTAATTAAGTATTCATTTTTATTTTTAAAAATAGGTTTTCTAAAATTTTTGCATGCTTTATGGTAGCATTCATATCATGCCTTATTTGATCATCAAATATGTTTCACTAAATCTTAGTATTTTTTGGTGGAAGTCTCAATGAAATTTATTTCATTTTAGAAAGCCATTGTTTTTCTTGAATTTATCTTATTTCTTTATTCAGGTAACCAACCCACTTCATGCCTTAGGGGAATTGACTCATCCCATATTATGCTATCATCTTCACCATGAGAAGTAATTCACCACAATGACAATTGGGCGAGCCAAGTTCTAATTTGATCTCATAATTTTCATAAACTATGTGAGAGCAAACACATCCTTGTAGTGATTGGGAGGATGCACTCACACAAATTTCAACATCATTTTAACAAACAATAGAATCAGTCATCCTAATACTTATTAAGGAAACTAACTCACTTTAGTCATAACAAATCTCACCATTATAACAAATATTTGGACGAGGACATGAATTGATAAATATGTTATGTCATTAATAATTTTCATATTTTGCATGTTATGTTTCGTTAACCAACAAAATATTAATATTAACTTAATTTTATATTAAATTAACTCATTAACTTGCTGTAAGAATAACTATAATATATAGATCATAAAAAATTATGTTTAGTAAGAATGAAAAACATAACATAAGATGTCTATTGAAGTTTGACCTTATCGAAAATACAACTTACAATCAACATATAGTCTCTTTCTTTCTCTCTCTCTAATGGTTATAATTTTGTGCCCTTTTCTTAAGAATGATTATTGATGCTCCCCCATTATTTAAAGGAGATGATCAACCTTAGGCGCAGCGATTATAATAATTAAGTGAGTTGAATATGGAGACTAGAATGAAAAAAATTGAATCATTTTTTAAGTCCAATAAATGACCATATTGATGAAAAAATCAATAAGGCTCTTCACTACTTTTTCAATGGCAATGATTTTTAAGTAACAGTAAAACCATGATTAAGGTTTCAAATTTGGCTATTGACACTCAACTAGGCAAGTGAGAGAAAATGGAAAGTGATAATGTGAAGTTTTAAGATTATATTAATGGATTTTGTGCATAATAATTGTATCTAGTAAATAGTTTATTTTCTTATTCAAATTTCAAATTAAAAAAATCATAATAATCCAAAATGGATTTGCAAAACGTTTTAAAACATTACACTCATCCCCAATAGTACTTTCTTCTTCTCAGTCATTATCCCCAAGTAACTTCGACTTGCACCATCTAAGGTATAATCACCTCTCCAATTTAATATCATCAAGGATCAACCTTATCTCCTTATTGGGTCTCTACTTCATATCGTTCATAAATTAGAACATAAAGTATGAGTGAATCACCTACACGTTACATCCCCTAATTGCCAACCAAAACAAAATGCTTGAATTGAAATTCTTCCTCTCCATGCGATTTGTGGAATTTAAACACCACCACTATTATGAAGGATGACTAGGAAATCCTTATAGTTTATCAACTTGCCTTATCTCTTTCACTTGCTTTATAATATCTTCATTTCTCACTTATGTCTCACTTGGTAGCATGAATTTTATAGTAGGAAGCTATTCAATAGAAAAACATGATCACAACTGTGGAGATATACGAAGAGCTCTTATGTTAATGATGATTACAAGAATAGTCCTACTCTTTGATTCTCATACGCATAAATTAAAATGCAATGTATCCCTTTCTGTGCCCTTTTGTGAATTTCTCAAATCTGTTGTTCTTTGTAGATAAACACTTTTGAAATTAAAAAAACGATCGGTTGTCTTCCTATGACAACAAAACTGATCGTTCAAAGGAATCAAAGTTGATCATAACTTTTTCCTATGAGAACCCTAATTTGTTTTTTTAGTTTTATAACTATTCAAAGCCCTACTATTAAGCTATGTCTAAATCCTAAAATATTAAAGAGGCCTCTAATTGTCTCTTAAAGCCCTATTTGTGCAATTTATGCGTTCGTTTTTCATCATTGCTACAATGTTGTGATCATTCTTATGTTTTGTTATTATTTTCCTTACTAATACTGTAATAAAATGTCACAATGTAGAACATTATAAGTTATTTTCTACCCATTTTAGAATTATTTCTTTGACTAAATTTTATTTATATTTCTCCATCACAAAAAAATCATGATATTTTTTGTGGATTACAAAAATGTCAGTTGGGGATTCCAACTTCCAAGAAAAAATCTTCCAAAAATGCATTTGAATAAAAATCTTTTTTCCACATTAGCAGCTTCGTATAGGTAAGTAACTTTGTGATTCATAGAAGACATAAGAATAATGTAGGTAAACTTAATTGCTAAGTAGTAAGAAGTTCAGCATTGAACTTATATATAATTGCCTTTATAGCAACATAGAAGAAGATCTATGAAGGCTTTGATTATCTTTGATATATAGAAAGATTGGTTAAGTAGGTGAAGTACCTACTATGCCAACTTACAAGAGATGAAATCTTGCTAAAGAAGAAATCATGCAAGGGAACAAAGCATCCAACAAATTCTTATATGCATACTTGCAAAAGGTTGATATTAAACATCTGCTAAGCTCAATTCTTCAAACAATTGCTATTAGGGTGCTCTTCTCTTATAAAAGAGAGACCTTCAAAAAACCATAAAGGATGCCTTTCTACATCAAATGAGCATCTTCTCTATTATCAAGAGAACTTAATGGAAGCTTTGTTATCCGATATATCACATAATGTCCAAAGTAATACTCTAATTTGCCGTTTTATCCAACAATCTTTGATTAGATTATCAACATCATTAAAGCTACAAACACCCATGTTGATTGTAGTAGGTCAACTAAATAGATGAGGCCTTGCCCTTGAATCATCCATTACAGTGCAATTAATCACAAAGCTAGTGAGTCAAACAATTACATCTTCCATTTTTTGTGCCCTTTATGCAGATCAATTTCAAGATGAGTTGTTTCTCACACAAACAAAGGGCCTTGTTCGTTAAACTGTTGTAGAGCCTTAACACTATCTGATCACTACTCCATCATTTCTAATGGTCTTTCTAGGAGTTTCAACCAAAAGAACATTCCTCTGCTCCCAAAAGTTTGTGGTGGGGCATGCATTGTGACACCCTCTCTTTAGTTGTTTAGTGAGTGACATGAATCAATATGACATGTCTCTAGAGAAAATAATGAATCTTCTACTCAATTTTAATTAGGATGTTTCCCAAAATGCACTTGTGATACAGGGCATAGATAGCAAGGGAAGTCAACACATAATTGATGGAAACAACTTGGCTAACTATTGAGAAAGCTCTAACACACCAAGAAGAGATTATATCCCTAAAAATCTTAGTGATTTGGTTGATATCTATAAGAAAATGTTGACTAAACCTAAGTAGAATCCCTAGCTATTAACTTGAAATCTTTTTTGGTACCTCAATTATCCATAGTCATCTATTGGCGAAACATTGAAATTGTTCTACTAGAGAAGAATGACAACTTACCCCCACTAATCAGGTGCTCATAATTAAGGAAATAAAAATAAGAATAAAAGAAATCTCTTGAATTCTATTAACAATAATTATGTCTCATAGCTTAGCAACATCCATAGAGTAGATGAGACTATAGATGATATAGAGATGAGGGTTTTATGTTTAGGAACTTTCCCTTGATTATCTTGTGTCATATGGATACAAAGAGATAAAAACATCAAGTAGAGGATATAGTTATGTGGCTATAAGGGGCCACCATAATAGGTATAGTAGGTTGGGATCATATGGAATTGCCTCTTTATTGCAAGTGAAAATTATAGCTATTCGGTCAAAACCATTGAGGCAAATTCGCACGCTGAACCTTGTTGACGAGCATCACTACCATGATTATCCATCAGTAGCATTTAATATCAGAAGTCCTACAACTTTTAAAGAATATCATGTTTTCTTATACATACTTAAGGTTTGTTTTCCCTTAAAGAAAAGAAAACAAGCACCTTGCCATGAGTAAAGGGGGACCATTAACTCTCTACTTAAAAAGTAAATTATGGCTTCCACATAACATGTGTGTACATGTATATGTGGGGTGAGGGAGCTAATGTTTTGGTGTTTATTTAAGATGGACACCAGTTCATGGTGAAGTGGTCAGGAATCTTGCCAAAAGCCTCTTGAGCAATAACAATATAAATACTATCTCCTTTATGTTAGAAACTAATCCTATTTGCAATCCCCTTTATAGTACTAGTTCAACAATACTTAGCCATGTTCTTACTCCTTTTGAGATCACAACTCGACCTTGGTGTGTTGCCAACTCCAAAACTCCAGACATACAAGACAAGTGTTGTAATTTGTTACTAACAATATAACCTTCGATGATCCTTGTCTGTTAAATACCTCTCTCATCCTTTAATCCCCAAAAATTAATAACTCTCTTTAAGCCTATTTATTGTCATAAAAATGTTACACATTTGCTCTAAACTACAAGGACTAGTGCTCTAATGTAATGGGCACACATTTTGTTGAACATAGAACTGAGGTTCCAAATTTGTATTCTATAATCTTAAGCAAGAACCTATTGTAGTTTTTCCAAAGTTAACTAAATATCACTTAAAGTTCATGTTATTCATGTACATTGTAAACTCTAATCATTACACTAAAGAACTAGTACAAGCAGAAGCTTCCATCTAATGATTAAGGATTTTACTTGTTTAGAAATATTGGAGTTATTCAATAATACATTTTTTTTTCATGGCTTTTATGAACATCAATGTTGTTGCAAAGCTAAGAAAACTAGGTTGTTAGAAAATGTGGCATGCATTGTAGATGAAAGAAATGCTAGATTTCAAGATACTAAAGAGATTGATTGTAACATCCTCAAATATAAAATTAGGTGACAAACAAAATTTCTTAGTAAAACATAATAATTATGATTATTTTGCCAACATCAAGCACCATATAGAATTATGTGAATTGCTATCGAAACTAAGCATAAGTAATAATAAATAAATTTTTCAATATTAAGTGAAAAATATTATAGCTAAAATTAGATAAATTTACGTAATAAAATATAACCAAATCAAAGAATCTATAAAATAAAAAATTATTAAATTTTAAAATAATGAGGTAGATTTTGTTGCAGCATCATAATTCTATTTACAAAGGAGATTAAATGTAATATCCTCAATCATCAAACCAACTATGAAAAATACTACCTCAAAAAATGTGAAAAAATATAAAAAAATTTAAAAACATAAAAATAAATATACAATTTTATAGAGCTCATTGAGATAAGTCCACAGAGATTAGGTTTGTCTTGACTGGCCCTCATTCATAATTATTACAATTTACAAAAATAAATGAGTAAAAAAATAAGAAACTATTATTATAAAATTTTAAAAATACAAATTCAATAGAAAATGTGAAAAAATGAAGCTTGGTAATATAATCAAATCGAAGTGATGCAAATGTAACACGAGAAGCTATGCATAGTTACATAGAAATATATCCAAATCAAAGCAAAGAAATTGAAAAAATAATGTAAATTATTAAGAAAATTTATATTCCATGATACTAAGGAAATCAAGCACAAAATCTTTGATCATTAAATAATGTAGATACTAAAATATCATGTAAAACATGCGTAAACATTAGAAAATAATATATTTAAAAATTTAATAATGAATATTTAATTAGAGAGAGCTTGTCGAGAAAAATCTAATGATGTTTGTTTCATATTAATCAGAGTTTGATTAGATTATCAGTGAATTATCAAGCTAAATAAGCATAAATATTAAAAAAATATAGTATTTTAATATTAAGTAATTATGTAACAAAGTTGAAATGATACAAATTGAAGCAATTTAATGTATATATCTCATAGTGAACTTAATTTCACATGAGATGAGAATTAGAGTTTCATAATAATATAACCAAATGAAAGCAAAATATTTGATGAAAAGTTACAAATAGAAAAAAAATTGCATTCTTAGATAATAAGAAAATTGAGTGTAATGTCCTCGATTATTAAATTAGGTACAAATCAAAATTTTTCATAAAATATGCCAAAACAATGGAATGAAAAAATTTGAAAATATAAAAATGGTTATTTAATTCATGGAGGTCATCAAGAATGGTCTACCAATGTTTTTTTCTTCTTCATTAGACCTTATTTTTAATTAGTTGGAATTATAGAAGCTAATAAATTTTTTTTTATGGTCTTCACATGATCTTGGAGATACCTTGATTCACACTTAATTTAATTGTAGAGGATCTTACATTTGATCTTCTTAGAATCCTGGAATGTAACTATTTTATATAATTTATCTTATTTCAAATTTGTTTCTTTCATTTGGTTATGTTACTAATTAACTCCAAAGGTCTTCTCGTGTGACCTGTACATAACTTTATGTTTTTTATAACATATTATTTCAATTTATCACATTTCAACTTTAGTAGATATTTACTTGATATTAAAATAAAAATTTATTATTATTTATTCTTATTTACTTCACTAGTTTGTAGTAATTTCAAACATGTTAAAATTAAGGTAAAAAACATCATTTGACTAATCTCAATAACCTCTATCTAATTGAATATATTTTTTAATTTTTGTAAATCATTTATTTTCTATGATATTGACATTATTTATGAGAAATTTTGATTAGTACCTAATTTTTCGATCAAGAAAGTCTGCTCGATCTTTAGTATCTTTGAATGCAACTCTCTAGTGTAACATAAATCATTTTATAAAACTTTTTTCTTTTCTTTGCTTATATTACATTACTTCTATAAGTCTTATTTTGGAAATAATTTATATTTAATTAATATTAAAATAATATTTTATTAATAATTATGCTTATTGCCTATTGTGATTTATAGTAATTTTAAATGAGGTCCAATCGAGCTGAAATAGCATTGCTGAATTCCTCTAATGAACATTTATCGAATTAAATATTTCATTTTTTTATTTTAAAATTTTTGATGATTTTTTTCATGTTTAATAAGTCATTTTGACTTATACTTAGTTGACTATCATGCATCTTATGCTCGATCTTCTTAGAAATTTGGATTGCTATTTTCTCATATGATTTATATATTTTCGACAAATTCTACACTTTAATTTGGCTACATCACTATGCAATTTTAAATCTCCTTTCTTATGATGTTCAAAACACTTTTCTTTGATTATATTACATTATTTTGGTTTATCACATTTGATCATTACTATACGTTTGCTCAATACAAAAACAATAATTCATTAATATTTATTTTTATATGCTTTTATAATTCACATTAATTCCAAATGAGATGTGATCAACAAAAAATGAAGCTCATATGACTCTTCCAAATTAATGCTTTCCAATTATATTTTCATTTATATATTTTGGAATATTCTTTTTGACTAAGGTTTTCACAGACTTCACTAGACATTTTAATTCATCCACGATTTGTTGATTAAGGATATTAAACTTGATCTTGTAAATGTATTAGAATGCAACTTTTCTAATCAAATTATTCTTTTTGTTAAAATGATTTCCTCTGATTTAGTGATATTACTATGAAGAAGGAGGAGGAGAAGAAGAAGAAGAGGAGGAAAAAGGCATTACTTTAATTATCTAATTTATTCTTTAATATATATTTTAAATTTTATTTTTTAACATTTTAAATTATCTATTTTTGATTTTTGTATGCTTTAAGAGTCATTTTGATTCTTAGCTGATTTGGTGATTGAGAGTCTTTTACTTATCCACTAAGAATTTTTATAATGTAAATTTCCTATTGCACTTTCCTCATTTTTCCATAATTTTCACTTTTGTTTGGATGTATTACTATGAAACTTTTATTGTTCTCTTATGTTACATTTTTTAAGTTGATTTTATTATATTATAATGCTTTTATTTATAATATTTTATTTTAAAATTATATATTTACTTAATATTAAAAAAAATATTTTTTTATTAGTAAAGCTTATTTATAATGTATTTTAAACTAAGTCCAAATGAGTTCTAATCAAGTTGAAATAAATTATGTTAGATATGTCTTGATGAGCACTTTGAAAATAAATATTAATTTTTAGATTTTTCAAATATTTTATTATGTATTTTTCCCCATCATTACATGTCATTTTAATCTGTACTTAATTTGGTGATCGAGAATTTTACACTTGATCTCCTTAGTATCTTAGAGTGAAGCTTTCTTCTCTAATTTATCTTCCTTTTCCAAACTTTTAACTTTGCATTTGCTTTATTACAATGTTACTTCAAATTTCCTCTCATGTGCCATTTACATCTCTTAGATTTAGTTATATTACATTCCATTAATTTATCTAAATTAAATTTATATATATATATATATATATATATATATATATATATATATGTCTAAATAATATTAAAATAATAGCCTATTATTTTTTATGGTTATTTATTTGAATATGAACTCATCTCAAAGCGCTCTTCTTAATTAAATATATTTTTATCTTTTTATTTGGCATATTTTGTAATAGATTATGTTTCGCACTATTTTGTTGATCAAAGATGTTACACGCTCCTCACATGTAATACATTGCATTGACTTTGTTATTTTATAATATTTTAATTTAACTTAATTCAACTTTATTATATTTTTACTTAATGTTGAAATGAGAATTTTTTATTTTTTATAATTATTTGCTATGGTAATCCATAATAACTCCAAATGAACTATGATTGACATAGAGCAAATGTTATCATCCTATCTGAATAAGTTCTAACTACTTAAATAATTATTTTTATATTTTAAAATATTTATTTTCTATGTTTTAGGATGTTTTAAGAGAAATTTTAATTTGTACTTAATTTGGTAGTTGAGAATGTTACACTCAATATGTTTTAAATCTTTGAATGTGAGTTTCTCTCACAATTAATATTATTTCTTTAAATGTTTTTGTATTTTTAGTTATCTTACCATAGAACTTTAACTCCCCTCCCTAGTAATATTTTCATGTCATTTATTTCATTGAATTATGAAGCTTCAATTTATATCATTTTAGTATTATATTAATATAACTAATATAAAAAAATTATTATTATTTATGATTATTTAACTTGGTAGTTTGTAATAATTTCAAAATGAGGTCGAATTTGGATGAAACAAACATCATTGAACATGACTCGATATGGTCAATCCTGTTAAAGGTTCGTTTTGATATTTTTAAAATATTTTATTTTCAGGTCTTTGCATGATTGAAGTCATTTTAGACTTTCATTTGCTTATATTATTATTAATTCTAAGTTTCCTCTTGTGTGAGTTTTGCATTACCTGGTTTTATTATCTTTTATTTCGCATTAATTCCAAAATGAGTTTGACTAAGAAAAAAAGAAGGTGATTGGACTCATCTCAAGGAGCACTCACTAATTAAATATTCATTTTATATTTTTGAAAAGTTTGTTTAATGTGAGTTTTGGCACAAAATGAAAGCCATTTCAATTCACAAGAACTAATCAAATAAAGTTTCATTTCTATATTTTTAAATATTTTTTTATGACTTTTGCTTAACACTTAATCTTCTTAGTGTTTTTGGATAAAGTTTTTCACTATATTAATCTCATTTCTTCAAATCTTTCACTTAAATTTTTTAATAATTCAAATATTCTCTAAATCTCAAATCTTGTTACCTTAACAACACTTTCAGTCTGTTATTGTAAGTCACTTAAATTTATCTCATTTCAGTTTTAATAAATATTCTCTTAATATTAAAATAATAATTTAATTTTATTTATGTTTAATTTTTTTTAATTTGTAGTAATATTAAATAAGGTTTGATTGAGGTGAAACAAACCATGTTGCACTAATCTTGATAATCTGTATCCATTTAAATTGTCAATTTTTAATTTTTAAATATTTTTATTTTTGACTATTGACATGTTGTATGAGTAATTTAAATTTTTACATTATTTGGATATAAGGGATATTACACTTGACTTTCTTAGTGTTTTGTAATGAAACTTTTCCATATAACTCATCTCATTTCTTCAAATTCTTTATTTTGATTTAATTATATTACTATGAAAGTCAAACTATCACCTCATTTAAATTTTTCAATAGTTTGATTTTATTATATTATATTACTCCATTTTATCTAACTTTTATATTATTATATGTTTATTACATGTTGTTTTATTAACATAAAACAAGCATTATTAGACACATCAAACAATCTCTAATCAAATTAAATATTAAATTTTATAATCTTAAATATTTTCTTAGTGTTTTGGCAAACTTTTTAAGTAATTTTTATTTATATATGGTTTGATGATCATAAATGCTACACTAGATCTACTTAGTACTTTAGAATGCAACTTTCTCATACAATTTTTCTAATTTCTTTAGATCTTTTGCTTTGATTTCATTTTAGTTTTATAAAGTTATAATTCTCCTCTTATATGACCAACACATCACTTTGATTTTTTATATCGTATTACTTTAATTAATCTTATTTTAATTTTGTTATATATTCACTAGGAATAAAAACAACCAATTATTATTATTTATACTTATTTATCTTGGTAATATAAAAAAATTGAAAATGTTATTTGGTTGATACAAAACAAACATTACTAGACTCATCCAATTGAGCACAAATTAATTAAGTATAAAATTTTTTATATTTTTAAACATTTTATTTTCATGGTTCTCATTTACTTTATGAGGTATTTATTTTCATGCTTGATTTGAAATCAAAGATGTTACACTCAATCTTCTTAGTATTTTTAATGCTATTCTACTACATAATTTATCTAATTTCTTCAAATCTTTCTATTTCTCTTGGTTGTATTATTAGGAAACTCTAATTCTCTACACATTTGTCAATTGTATTTCTTTTGGTAATTCATAATATTTTCAAATTAGGTCATATGTAGTCCTTACAAACATCATTGTACTTGTCTTAATAGGCTCTACATAATAATTTTTTTTTCATTATTTTAAATATTTCATTTTCTTAAATTTTTACATGTTTTGAAAAAAATATTTTTATTTGTACCAAATTTGATTATTGAGAATGTTGTACTTGATCTCCTCAATATATTAGAGTACTATTTCCTTTAGTTTTAGCTCATCTTTTAACAAATTTTATTTTGGTTTGCTAATATTACTATGAAACTCAAAATCCATTGTTATGCAATGTCTACATCCCATAGAGTTGATTATATTATTTTTCTTCATTTTATTAGATTTTGCATTAAATATAAATTTTGTGGGCATTAATATAATAGCTTATCATTTGTTTTCCCTAGATAATTTTGTAATTAGCTAAAATTCATCATGAGCTTTGGTTGAGACGAAACAAATGTCATTATTAATATTTTTTTCTAGGATTTTTGTAAGATTTTTGAGATATTTTTTTTGTGCTAGATTTGATTGTCAAACATGTTACAATCAATATCCTTAGTCTTCTAGAATCTAAATTTCTATTATAGTAACTCCAATTTCTTCAAGTGTGTCACATTAACTCAGTTATACTTTTATTAAATTTTAATTATACTTTGGTGTGAAATTTTCATTACTTTGATTTGGCTATATTACACTACTCCAATTTATTTCATTTAATCTCTAATATAAATCTAATGTATTAAGAAATAACATTATGTTATTATATATTTATTTAATTTTTGTATTTAATAAGAATTCGAAATGAGATCTTATTGAAGATAACAACCATCATTGGTGTCATCTAAAAAAGTTCTTTCCAATTAAATTTTTATTTTTTATATTTTTAGATATTTTAGCTTTTAGGGTTTTTTGAATGCTTTGCAAGGTATTTTAATTTGAGCTTGATTTAATGATCGAGGATATCGCATTCGATCTCTTTAGTGTCTTGGAATGTAGCTTTCTCGAACACTTTTGATTTCTTCAAATCTTATGCTTTGATTTGGATATATTATCATGAAACTATAATTATTCTCTCGCATGACAGTTTGCATTACTTTGGTTTAGCTATTTTATATTGCATCAATTTATCATATTTCAACTTTAATATATTTTTAGTTAATATTAAAATAACAATTCATTACTATTTTTATTTATTTAAACTTTTAATTCACAATGTTTCGAAAATAGGTGAATTGAATAGAAATAAACATATGTGTACTCAGTTTGATCAAATTTACCTAATTAAAAATATTTTCTTAATATTTTTTTAATATTTTTGTGATATTTTTTAATATTTTTGAATATTTTATTTTAAATGTATTTTCCATATTTTACAAGATATTTTTATTTTGACGTGTTTAGATGACTGAGAATACGCACTTATTCCTCTTAAAATTCTGTAACATTACTTTTCTCTATAATTTGTCTCATTTTAAAAATTTTTCGTATTGCTTTCATTATATTACTAAATAACTTAAACGCCATTTATCATGTGGCCTTTACATCACATTGAATTTTTTATTCTACTTTGCTTCAACTTATCATATTTTTGCTGAAATATAAATTTTTTTAAAATTGAAAATAATATTTTTTTATTATCCATGATTACTTGTTCTAGTAATTTGTAGTTATTGCATAAGGGGTCCAAATGAGTCAATTAGCTGGATTACACTTATCTTTAATGAGGTTTATTTTATTACATATTTTTTTTTGAATTTTTAAAAATCTTAGTTTCTAGTATCATAACATGTTTTATGAGGCACATTGATTCATGCCGAACTCGATGATCGAGGATGTTACACTTGACCTACTTTGTATCCTTCAATGCAACTTTCTCATAAAGTTTATTTTATTATTTTCTACTTCCATTTGCTTATATTGTTATATTACTCTAAATCCTCTCTCATGTGACTTTTTTATCAATATGATTTGGTAGTATTATTCTGTTACAATTTATCTCAATTCGACTGTGTAATTATTAAAAAAATTATTTTATTATTTATGTTTGTTCTTTAAGTTATTAGTAATTCAAATTAAGGTAAGATTAAGATGAAACAAATGTTGTTGGACTAATGTTGATGATTTGCATCTAATAAAATATTTGTTACTATCTCTTTAAATATTTTATTTTTTTATGGTTCTTACATCTTTTAAGAAAACTTTTAATTTGTACTAAAGTTGAAATTGAAGAATTTTATACAAACTCTCATTTGTGTCTCAATATGTAATAAATTCCAAATATTCGAGCTCTAAAAATGGTGATTGTAGAATTAATATTGACTAACAAATCTAATAAGAACATAAGATTTTAGGAAGATCGATACATTGATGCTTTAAAAGCCTTCTAAGAGAGAATTGGAAGATAAGATTTTTTTATTAGGAGACAAAAAATTAATTAAATGCTCATTTAATTTACATTCATATTTTAATTATTTAAGGAAGATCGAGACTATAGTTAAATGAAGTTCCAATTATGTTGTGAAAATAAATTTCACCTTTTTGTGCAAGAATTAAATAAAATCATCTTTGGTTTATTTTAAACTTTTGGATGAAAGTTTTCTTCGGATTGCTAGATTATAACGATCGGATTTTCTTTGTATTATCCATAAAAAATTTCAAGACATTTGATTAATTGAATTAAGACTTTAATAATCTTTCTAACATTGTTGATTAAAATATTTATTTTGACTATTCTCTCATTAATCTTGTATTTTTCAAATTTGTTATATTTAAAATATTAATGTGCCATTTCATCGAGCATGTTTAGATGAATCTATTGATATTTCATTCATCATAATCAGGGATCATTTGAACTTAATACAAATTTATGAAAGAAAAATTAATTATTAGTAATATCTAAATCATTAATCAAAATGGAAATAATACAAAAACTAAAAAAAGCCGCATTCAGTTTTAGTTATCCCAACAAGTACTAGAGTTAATTCTTCTATCTTGACATGAATTTCATCGACCTGCTTCTTAGCCTTCGCTCCTCACAACTTGACCTTTGACTAACTTTAAAAACTCCAGTGTATATGGTAACTCAAGTTAGAAGGGAACCATTATTTCATCTAATCCATCACTTTGTCATCTCACCCCCTCATATTCTTTGTCGCTAATCCTCGTGTCTTTCTAATACAAAGTTATTTTGCTTAAGATTGGTAACTCATGAGCTGCTATTACTATTTCATCTCTATTTGATTTGACGGGAAGCACAATATGACCATTAAGTCACTAAAAAGGGAAAATGAGATAATTGTTTCTAAAAAAACCTCAAAGTAATTGATTTTTAACTTTTTCCATTCAAATTGGGCCCAAAAAATGTTGTTTTTTTGGGAAATTTGAGTCTTATCAACTATGACTCACTATTGTGCTTCTAATTTTAAATAAAGAGGAAGTTGTATGTTATTCTTTATATCCTTTCTATTGATGCAAATAAGGAGTAATTATGTGATATTTAGAGCTCGCTGAGCAATATTAAAAAATATTTACTATAAAAGGAGGAAGCTTGAATGCCTTCAAAAAAATGTATGGTGGACATTGAAATTGCTCAATTGAATAAAAAATAAATCTTATGCAAGAAACATTGAATTCATGGAATAGGAAATATTATTTGAATTAGTAGTATGCAATAATCATAACTTTTTAAAATAGATATTTAATCATTCATTTGTAGGAAGTGAAAGGGAAAGAAAAGTTAATGTAATAGTTTTCCTAGGAAAGCATCTAAGTAAATTTAAAGTAACTATAATTAAGATTTATTTTTTGTTATTATTATTTAACAATTAATATTATAGTGTATTATATTTTCTTTTATACAATATTTTCCGTTATTATTACATTTTATGTGATCAAAAATAAAAATAAAGATGTGAATTAATTGATTTATTTAGTCATACCAGTGATGTGGGATATAAAAAACATTGATGAAAGAGAATAGAGCAAGTATATTGAAATAAGAATTGATAAGAAAAAAAATAAAAAATAATTTCTTATGACACAATACCCTATATGAATGAGGCTATATAAGTTTTGTTGTGATTAGTTTTCCAATGATGGTGTTGATGTATCATGGATATAGTTTGGCAAGAATGAGTAAAATGAGAATTATAGTATTTGTCCAGTAACTTTAACTCTAGCTTTAATATGCTGCTGCCACTACAAGTGCCAATGAGGATTTGTACTATGATTTATTACCATTAATAATCGACCTCACCTGATATGTAATAGATAAAGATGTTATCTACTATGATTTGATTATAATATATACTGTGCTAATTGGTATGTGATCTAATAGCTAAAGATGAGATTTGTTATGATATTGATATATGATTTACAATGGGTCACTTGCATTGTGATCTAATAACTACAGATAAAATTTCCTATAATGTGGATATAACATATGATTCGTCGCTTGGTATGTGATCTAGTAGTTAAATAAGACCTACTATAATATAGATATGATATATAATGATCTAGTTCATATGTGATCTAATAGCCTAAAATTAAGATTCATTATAAGGTAGACATGGTTTGATATTCCTATTAGCTAGGTTTATAATCTATTATATGATGTCAAATGATGTGATATGAGGTGTGCCCTATATGTTCGTGATGTACATATGCTATAGATTTGTTGGGATCTCAAAAGTGTCATTAAATATATAAAAAATAATAATGGGATGAAAAAGTTAAGAAAATACTTTAATCAAAGTAGTTTAAAAACTTAAAAAAATATTGTTTATAGATGGATAAAAAAAATTATAATTGATAAAAAATGTAAGCATGAATATATTACAAGCTGCAACTATGCAACTTTTTTTATTGATTATTTTGTACAACTCCATCATTTGATCACATGCTCTCATACGATTTTACGAGTTTTAAAGTCTTGATATCATGATCTTGTCAATTGAGTTTACATACATTTCTAGAAGATGATCACAAGAACTTGCTTGGAATTATTGATTTGTTTTTTTAATAATTTATCTTATTATCATATTTATCTCATTTTATTATTTATTTAGAAATTTAGTTACTAGGCATTTAAGCTTATTATGTATGTACATTATAGGCAAAAATTCTAAAGCACAAAGAGAACAAAAACTTTAGGTTTTATTACATTTGATACCTCATTTTTTTAGAAAATTGTGATACTTCTTTTTATGTATTATAAAGGACATGTGGATGATTGTATTTGAGGTGATGTATCAATATATGTATTTCTATTTATATCATTTTTAAACTTTATTGCTTTTATTGATTATAATAAACACTTCTTGAAGGAATTATGAAGTTATGGATTTTGTTATGTCATGAGGCAATGCTAACTATGTAATCTTTTGAACTGGAAATATTTGGTTATGTTTGGGTATAGAGAGTTTGATTATTTTGAAATTGTATTTCTAGATTTGTCCTTAATGTAAATATTATATCTCTTATGATTATTATTATTAATTAATAAGTTGAACAAAGGAAGCATTGGTAGTTTTTTGAGAAACTCTATCTATTTTATTTATGAGGTATAGTAGTTTCATGTGTTAGACATGAACATTTAGATGATTTGAAAAAAATGAAGTTTTTATCATCATTCCTTGCTTAGTTTAGTTGTTAATGTCTTCTATTTTTTTCAACTATTATTATTATAATATTAAGGTAATTAAGAGTTATATTATAATGATATGATATGTGTGGTGTTAGAATTTACTCTGGTTATTCGTTGTCATTCTAAGTAGATCTAAACTATAAATATTGCTTGATTCTTCTTAATGGGATTAATCCAACTATTTATTCACTTTCTTGTTTCTAAAAAACTTTAATTTATATTATCTTTATACACCATATGAGACATTTCAATTCATGCTTGATTTTTTGAAAGAGGATGTTGCAACAAATCACCTTAATACCAAGGAATGTAACATTGCTATCTACTTTATCTTATTTCTTCAAATATTTTGCTTCGATTTTGTTATATTATAATGAAACTCTAAATCTCCATTCATGTTAACATTACATTGCTTTGATAAGGTATTGTTACATTTTTTCAATTTAACACATTTTATCTTAAATATATATTTATTTAATTCAAAAATAGTAATTTATTAATATTTATGCCTTTTTACCACTACAAGTTGTAGAAATTAGTAAAATAAGTTTGATAAGGATGAGAACAATTTGATTGGACTCATCCCATCAAACTCTGTCATATTAAGTATTCATTATTAGCACTTTTATAGTAGAGGATGTTTTTCTTTATCACTTTAATATCTAGGAATGAAACTTTCACATATAATTTGTAAAAATTCTTCAAATATCTTTATTTTATTTCATTGTTTTGATACATATTTTAAAATCTATTATTGTGTGACCTTTGAAATGCTTTAATTTGGTTATTAATTCTTATTAACTTTGATAAAAAATAACTAATTTAAAGGATTTCTCACAAAGATGTAGTAAACCTCATTAGTCTCTACCTACCAAGACCAATCCCATTCAACTTTTCATTTTTTATCTTTTTATATATTTTATTTTCTAGGTTTTTTGCAAGCTTTATGAGAAATGTTTATTTGTATCTTATTTGATGATGAAGGATGTTACATATAATCTCCTTAATATCTTAGAATATTTCTTTCGTATATGAATTAACTCATTACTCGACCTCCCATCTAGTTATGTTATATTATTTCCATTTATCTCATTTAAATTTTAATATATATTAAATTTTTTTACAAATGTTAGTTTATTATTATTTATATTTTTTTATTTTCGTAAATTGTAGTATTTCCATTCAAGGTATGATCAGGATGAAACAAATGTTGTCTAATTTAAATATTCATTTTTTAAGTCTTGAAATATTTTATTATTTTAATTTTTTTTGTTCTTTAGGTGATATTTATATTCATAACTGACAATTGGGAATGTTTCATTTGAATACATTACTATCATTGAATGAAACTCTTACATATAATTTAACTCATTTCTTCAATTTGTTTTTTTTTAATTTGATTATATTACTATGAAACTCTAATTCTACTCCTATGTGAGTATTTTATTAGTTTATTATCTTTTTATTAAATTACTTAATTTTTTTAATTTTATCTTTAATTTATATTTATTTAATGTTAAAAGAATTATTTGTTATTATTTAGACTTATTGAATTTGGTCGTTAATAATAATTCAAAACAATGTCTAATAAAGATGAAGCCAATGCTCTTGTACTAATCTTAATAAACACTATCCCATTAAATATTTATTTTTTATATTTTAAATTATTTGATTTTCTTTGGTTTTTAGAATTGTTTAAGAAATATTTTGATTAATACCTTATTTGTTGACTGAGGCTATTATAGTCCAACTTATTATTTTTGAATTTGATGTTCTGGTAATACTCGTCATATTTTTTCAAATATTTTTCTTTGATTTGGTTATATTTCTCTTATTGTGTGACCTTTACATGTCTTTTTTATTCTATTATATTATATTTAGTTGATTTATATCAATTAAGCTTTAATATTTACTTAATCTTCAAATAATAATTTTTTTATTATTTAAACAAATTTAATTTTAAAAAATTATAGTAATTAAAAATGAGGTTCAACTCTGACCAAGCAAAAGTCATGTTTCTTATCTTAATAATATCTATCCAATTAAATATTTAGTTTTACATTCTTTTTCAAGTATTTTATTTTTTTAGAGTTCCAGATTTCCTTACATGAGATTTTAACTCATACCTTAACGATCAAGAACGTTACACTACATCTCGTGATTAGAATGTAACTTTGTTGTTTTACTTATCTTATTTCCCAAATTTTTTTCTTTCTTTAGGTTTTACAACATAAAACTCTATTCCACCCTAGTGTGACCTTTACATGTTAACTTAGTTATACTACATTGCTTCAATATCTCTCATTCCAACAATAAAATAAATTCATTCAACATTAAATTAAAAATATGTTACTATTTGTATTTATGCATTTTGATAATTTATAGTAACTCTAAATGAAGTTCATTGGAGATAAAATAAGCATTACTAGACTCATCCCAACAAACACTATCCAAAAAAATACATTTATATATTTTTATAATTTTTTATTTTCAATTATTTTGTCACACTTTATAAGGTATTTCGATTTGTACCTAAGTTTTTGATCAAGGTTTTTAAATTTTATCGTGTTAGTATTTGAATGGTACTTTCATATTAAAATTATTTTTCAACAATTTTTTCTTTTAATTGCTAATTTTACAATAAAAATCTAATATTCCCTCATTTGGCCTTTACATCATTTTGATTTGCTGATATTACTTTGCCTCAATTTAACTTAGTTTAGCTTTGTCATATAACAACATAATATTAAAATAGTAATTTATTATTACTAATTCTTATTTAACAAAATAATTTCATAAGTATTCTAAATCTAGTTTGATTGAGATAAAAGAAAGCTCATTAGAGTCATCTCAACAAGCTCTATCAATTTAAATATTTGTTTTTATGTTTTTAAAATGTTTTTAGAGGTACAATTTTTGCTCATTTTATAAGAAATTATACTTCATCTATAATATGATGATTGCAAATGTAAGACCAAAATTCTATTGTATCTTAGAATACAACTTTCTAGGCAAACTTACCTTAAATTTTTTTGAGTTCTTTATATTACAATATAACTTTAAATTTCTTCTCATGTGTGTGTTATGTCACTTTCATTTGGTTATATTATATTACTTTAATCAATCTCTTTTCAACTTCCATACATATTTACATAATAATAAAATGATATTTTGTTATAATTTATGTTTATTTTCTTTGAGCATTCATAGTGATTTCAAACAATGTTTGATCAAGACAAAACTAACTTCATTGACCTGATCTCAACAATCTCTATCTACCTAAATATTCAATGTTTTATTTTTAGATATTTTATTTTTTAGTATTTTAACCTTTTTATTGAGTATTTTTAATTTGTATTTAATTTGACAAATAAGGATGTTACACTAAATCTGCATGCAACCTTGGACCATAATATTCCCAAATAATTAATTTTAGTTCTTGAAATTTTTTTACTTTCACTTAGTTATATTACTATGTAAATCTAAATCTCTTTATCATGTGACCTTTATATTTCATTAATTTTATTATATTAATTCTCTTCAAATTTTTTTTCTTTCATTAATTTTTCTTAATATTAAAATAATAATTTATTTTTCTTTTGCTTATTTATCCTTGTAATTTGAGGCAATTTCAAATGAGGCCTGATTGAGATCAAACAAATGTCACTAGACCCACCTCGACCAACTTTATCTAATTAAATGTTTTCTTAATATGTTTTTTTAAGGATTCTTTAATCTTTGTTAGACATTTTGATCCTTACATAGCTTCACGAATGAGCATGTTACTCTCAATTTGAAAAACAACATTCCATTGTAATTTATCGTATTTATTAGTGTTTTTCCTTTAATATGATGATATTGTTCTATAACACTAATTCACTTCACATGTGACCACCATATGTTTTTATCTTCTTCTCCTTCTTCATCTACTTCTCCTTGTTCTTCTTCTTCGCCTTCTTCTTCTTCTCCTTCTCCTACTCCTTCTCTTCCTTCTTTTTTTCCTTCTTCTACTTCTCCTTCTACCTCTTCTTTTTCTTCTTCTTCTTGTTCTTCTCCTTCTACTTCTTCTCCTGGTCCTTCTTCTTCATCATCATCTTCTTCTTCTTCTTCATCTTCTCCCTCTTCTTCTTCTTCTTCTCCGCCTTCTCCTTCCTCTTCTTCTTCTTCATCTTCTCCTTCTTCTTCTACTTCTACATCTCCTTCTTCTTCTCCTTCTTCATCTTCTCCTTCTCCTTCTTCTTCTTCTTCTTCTTCTACTTCTTCTTCGTTGTCTTCTTCTCTTCTCCTTCCCCTTCTTCTTCTTCTTCTTCTTCTTCTCCTTCTTCTTCTTCTTCTTCTCGTCCGTCATCTTCTCCTCCTTCTTCTTCTTGTCCTTCATCATCTTCTTCTTCTCCTTTTTCTCCTTCTTCTTCTTCTTCTTCTTCTTCTCCTCCTCCTCCTTCATCTTCTCCTCCTTCTTCTTCTCCTTCTTCGTCTTCTTCTTCTTCTCCTTCTTCTCCTTCTTCTTCTTCTTCTTCTTCTTCTTCTCCTTCTGCTTCTCCTTCTTCTTCTTCTTCTTCTCCTTCTTCTTCTTTCGACCTCCTTCTTATCCTTCTTCATCTACTTCTTCTCCTTCTTCTTCTTCTTCTTCTCCTCCTCCTCCATTCTTTCTTGTTCTTCTCCATCTTCTACTCCTCGTTCTCCTTCTCCTTCTCCTTTTACTTCTTCTTCTTCTTCTTTTTCTTCTTCTTCTTCTCCTTCTTCTTCTTCTTCTTCTTCTTCTTCTTCTTCTTCTTCTTCTTCTTCTTCTTCTTCTCCTTCTTCCACTTTTTCTTCTTCTTCTTCTTCTTCTTCTTCTTCTTCTCCTTCTTCTCCTTCTTCTCCTTCTTATTCTTCTTCTTCTTCTTCCTCTTCTTCTCCATCTTCTTTTACTTCTTCTTCTTCTCCTCCTACTTCTCCTTCTTCTTCTTCTTCTTCTTCTCCTCCTCCTCCTCCTTCTTCTTCTTCTTCTTCTTCTCCTCCTCCTCCACCTTCTTCTTCTTCTTCTCCTTCTCCTTCTCCTTCTTCTTCTTCTCCTTCTACTTCTTCTTCTCCTTCTTCTTCTTCTTCTTCATCTTCTTCTTCTTCTCCTCCTCCTTCTTTCTCCTCTTCTTCTTCTTCTCCTTCTCCTTCTTCTTCTTCTTCTTCTTACTCTCTTCTCCTTCTTCTTCTGCTCCTTCTTCTTCTTCTCCTTCTTCTCCTCCTTCTTCTTCTCCCTCTTCTTCTTCTTCTTCTTCCTCTTCTTCTTCATCTTCTTCTTATTCTTCTTCTTCCTCCTCCTCCCTCTTCTTCTTCTTCTTCTTCTTCTCCTTCCACTTCTTCTTCTCCCTCTTCTTCTCCTTGTTCTTCTTCTTCTTCTTCCTCTTCACCTTCTTCTTCTTCGTCTTCTCGTTCTTCATCTTCCTCCATATCTTTCTTCTTCTTCCTCCATCTCCTTCTTCTTCTTCTCCTTCTTCTCCTTCTTCTTCTTTTCTTCTTTTTCTTTTTCTTCTTCTTCTTCTTCTTCTCCATCTCCATCTTCTTCTACTTCTTCCTCTTCTCCATCTCCATCTTCTTCTCCTTCTCCTTCTTCTTCTCCTTCTTCTTCTCCTTCATATTCTCTTTCTTCTTCTACTTCTCCTTCTTTTTCTTCTACTCCTTCTTCTTCCCTTTCTTCTTCATCTTCTCCTTCTACTTCTTCTTCTTCTCCTTCTTCTCCATCTTCTCCTTCTCCTTCTCCTTCTTCTCCTTCTTCTTCTTCTTCTCTATCTCCTTCTTCTCCTTCTTCTCTTTCTTACTCTTCTTCTCAATCTTCCTCTTCTACTCCTTCTCCTTCTTCTTCTTCTCTTTCTCCTTCTCATTCTTTTTCTCCTTCGTCTCCTTCTCCTTCTTCTTCTCCTTCATCTTCTTACTCTTCTCCTTCTTCTTCTTCTTCTAATTTTCCTTGTTCTTCTTCTACTTCTTCTCCATCTTTTTCTTCTTCTTCTCCTTTATCTTCTTCTTATGCTTCTCCTTCTTCTTCTTCTTCTTCTCCATATTCTTTTTCTTCTTCTCCTTCTCCTTCTCCTTCTTTTTCTTCTCTGTCTCCTTCTTCCTCTTCTTCTTCGTCATCTTCTTCTCCTTCTTCTTCTCCTTTTGCTTCTTCTTCTTCTCCATCTTATTCTTCTTCTTCTTCACCTTCTTCTTCTTCTTCTTCTTCTTCTTCTTCTTCTTCTTCTTCCTCTCCTTCTCCTTCTTCTTCCTCTACTTCTTTTCCTTCTTCTTCTCCTTCTTCTCCTTCTTCTCCTTCTTCTCTTCTTCTTCTCCTTCTTATCCTTCCTCTTCTCCTTCTTCTCCTTCTTCTTCTTCTTCTTCTCCTTCTTCTTCTTCTTCTTCTTACTCTTCTTCTTCTTCCTCTTCTTCTCCTTCTTCTACTCCTCCTTCACCTTCTCCTTCTACTTCTTCTTCTTCTTCACCTTCCTCTTCATCTTCTTTTTCTTCTTCTCCTTCTTCTTTTTCATCTTCTTCTTCTTGTTCTTGTCCTCCTTCTTCTTCTTCTTCATCTTCAACTTCTTCTTTTTCATCTTCTTCTTCTGCTTCTATTCTTCTTCTTCTTCTTCTTCATCTTCTTCTTCTTCTTCTTCTTCTTCTCCATCTTCTTCTTCTTCTTCTTCTTCCTCTTCTTCTTCTCCTTTTGCTCCTCCTTCTTCTTCTCCATCACCATCTCCTTCCCCTTCTCCTTCTCCTTCTTCTCCTTCTCCTTCTCCTCCTTCTTCTTCTCCTTCTCCTTTTCATTCTTCTTGTTCTTCTTCTAATTTTCCTTCTTCTCCTTCTTCTTCTTCTCCTTCTTCTTCTCCTTCTTCTACTTCTTCTCCTTCTTCTTCTCCTTCTTCTTCTCCTTCTTCTTCTCCTCCTTCCTCCTCCTTTTTCTCTTTCTTCTTCTTCTTCTTCTCCTTCTTCTTTTTCTTCTTCTTCTTCTTCTCCTTCTTCTTCTTCTCCTTCTCCTCCTCCTCCTTCTTTTCTTCTTCTCCTCCTTCTTGTCTATCTTCTTCTTCTTCTCCTTCATGTTCTTCTCCTCCTTATTCTCCTTTTTAATCTTCTCCTTCTTCTTCTTAACTTCTTCTTCTCCTTCTTCTCCTTTATCTTCTTCTTCTTCTTCTTCCTCTTCTTGTTCTTCTTCTTCTTCTTCCCCTTCTTCTACTTCTCCTACTTCTACTTATTTTTCTTCTTCTTCTCCTTCTTCTCCTTCTTCTTCTTCTTCTCCTTCTTCTTCTTCTCCTCCTTCTCCTTGTTCTTCTCCATTTTCATGTCCTTCTTCTTTTTCTTCTCCTTCTTCTTCTTCTTCTTCTTCTTCTCCTTCGTCTTTTTCTCCTTCTTCTTCTCCTTCTTCTTCTCCTTCTTCTTCCTCTTCTTCTTCTTCTTCTTCTTCTTCTCCTTCCTCTTTCTTCTTCTCCTACTTCTTTTTTTCTATTTTCTTCTTCTTCTCCTTCTTCTTCTTCTGCTACTTCTTCTTCTTGTCCTTTATCTTCTTCTCCATCTTCTTCTTCTCCTTTTCCTTCTCCATCTCCTTCTTCATCTTCTTCCCCTTCTTCTTCTCCTTCTTCTTCTTCTCCTTCATCTTCTTCTTCCTCTTCTTCTTCTTCTTCTTCTTCTTCTCATTCTCCTTCTTTTTCTTCTCCTTCTTTTGCAACTAATTCTCTTTCTTCTTCTCCAACTTCTTCTCCTTCTTCTACTCTTCTTCTCTTTCTCATTTTTCTTCTTTGTCTTCTTCTTCTTCTTCTTCTTCTCCTTCTTCTTCGCCTTCTTCTTCTTCTCCTTCTTCTTCTACTTCTTCTTCTTCTTCTCAAGAAGAAGAAGAAAAAAGAAAGAAGAAGAAGGAAGAAGATAGAAGTGGAAGTAGAAACAAGAAGAAAGATGAAGAAGAAAAAAAAAGAACAATAATGAAGAAGAAGAAGAGGAAGAAAGAAAAAGATGAAAAAATAAGAAGAATGAAGAAATAAATGAAACAAGAAGAACAAAGCAGATGAAGAAAGAAGAAGAATAAAGAAGAAGGAAGAAAATGGAAACAAAGGAAGAAGAAGGAGGATATGGAGAAAGAAAAAGAAGGATGAAGAAGAAGAATAAAAAAGAAGAAGAAAAAGAAGATGAAGAAGATGTGGAAGAACAAAGAAGAAGAAGAAGAACAAAGATTAAGAAGAAAGAAGAAGAAGATGAAAGAATAAGAAAAAGAAGAAGAAGAGAGAAGAAGAAGTAAAAGAAAAAGAAGAAAGAGTGGAAGAAGAAGATGATGAAGATGTAGAAGAATAAGAAGAAGAAAATGTAAATGAAGAAAAAGAAGAAGAACAAAGAAGAAGAAGATGAAAGAAGAAGAAGAAGGAAAAATAAAATAATAACAATAATATAAGAACAAGAAGAAGAAAGAAAAAGAAGAAAAAAAGAAAGAAGAAGAAGAACAAGAAGAATAGAGAAGAAGAAGAAGACGTAGAAGAAGAAGAAGAAGAAGAAGAAGAAGAAGAAAAAGAAGAAGAAGAAAGAAGAAAAAGAAAGAGGAAAGAAGAAGAAAGAATAAGAGGAAAGAAGAAAAGAGAAGAAAGAAGAAGACGAAAAAAGTGAAAGAAGAAGAACACGAAGAAGAAGAGGAAGAAGAGAAAAAAGAAGAAAGAAAAAGAAGAAAGAGGAATAAGAATGAAGAAGTAACAAAAGAACAAGGATAAGAATAAAGAAGATTAAAGAGGAAGAAGAAGAAGAAGAAAAAAGAAGAATAAAAAGAAGAAAGAAAAAGAATGAACAAGAAGAAGAAGAAGAACAGAAGAAAAAGATGAAAGAAAAACAAGAAAAAAAGAAGACAAAAGTGGAAGTAGAAACAAGAAAAAGAAAGAAGAAGAAGAAAAAAGAAGAATAATGAAGAAGAAAAAGAGGAAGAAGAAGAAGAATAAGAAGAAGACGAAGAAGAAGAAAGAAGAAGAAGAGGAAAAAAGAAGAATGAAGAAATAAAAGGAACAAGAAGAAGAAGAAAGAAGAATAAAGAAGAAAAAGAAAGAAAAAGGAAACCTAGAAAGAAGAAGGAGGAGATGGAGAAAGAAAAAGAACAAGAAGAAGAAAAATAAAGAAGAAGAAAAAGAAGAAGAACGAAGAAGAAGAATCATGAAGAAAATGAAAGAAGGAAACGTAGAAAGAAGGAGGAGAAGGAGAAAGAAAAAGAAGAAGAAAAATAAAGAAGATGAAGAAAAAATAGAAGAAGAAAGAAGATGATGAAGAAGAAGAAGAAGTAAAAGAAAAAAGAAGAAAGAGTTGTAGAATAAAGAAGAAGAAGAAGAAAAAAGGAGAAAAAGATAAAGAAAAAGAAAAATGAAGAAGAAGAAGTAGAGGAAGAAGATGAAGAGAAAGAAGAAGAATAAGAAGAAGAAGAAGAGGAAAGAAGAAGAAGAAGAAAAAATAGAAGACGAAAGAAGAAGCAGAAAGAAGAAGAAGAAAGAAGAAAAAGAAGAAAGAAAAAGATGAAACAAGAAGAAGAAAGAAGGAGAAAGAAGAAGAAGGAAGATGAAGAAGAAAAAAGACGAAGAAGAAGGAAAAAGAATATGAAGGGGAATCAAGAAGAAGAAGATGAAAGAAGAAGGGGAAGAAAAAGAAGAAAAAAGGGGAAGAAGAAGAAGAAGAAGAAGAAGATGAAGAACAAGAAGAAAGAAGAAGAAGAAGAAGAAGAAGAAGAAGAAGAAGAAAAAGAAAAAGAAGAAGATAATGAAACAAGAAGAAGAATAAAAAAGAAGAAGATGAAAGAAGAAGAAGAAAGTGAAGAAGAAGAAAGAAGAAGAATGAAGAGAAGGAAAAAAATGAATAAGAAGGACAAAGAAGTAAAAGAAAAAGAAGAAGATGAAGAAGAAGAAGAAGAAGAAGAAAAAGTGGAAGAAGGAAGAAGAAGGGGAAAAAGGAGAAAGAAGAAAGAAGAATAGGAAGAATAAGAAGTAGAAAAGAAGAAGCAGAAGAAAGAAGAAGGAAGAACA
The DNA here is from genome assembly GCA_023846275.1 of Vanilla planifolia. Taxonomy (NCBI): domain Eukaryota; kingdom Viridiplantae; phylum Streptophyta; class Magnoliopsida; order Asparagales; family Orchidaceae; genus Vanilla; species Vanilla planifolia. The sequence goes on from JAIUJO010000265.1 coordinate 710,704, forward strand.
AGAAGAAGAATGAAGAAGAAAGAAGTTGAAAGAAGAAGAAGAAAGAAGAAGAGGAAGAAAGATGGGTAAGAAGAAGAAAGAAGAAGAAGAAATAGAAGAAAGAAGAAGAAGAAAGAAGAAGAGGAAGAAAGATGGGTAAGAAGAAGAAAGAAGAAGAAGAAATAGAAGAAAGAAGAAGAAGAAATAAGAAGATGAAAGAAGAAAATGAAAGAAGAAGATGAAGAATGAAGAAGAAGAATAAGAAAAAGAAGAAGAAGGATAAAAAGAAACAAGATTAAGAAGAAACAAAAAGATGAAAGAAAAAGAAGAAAGAACCAGAAGAAAAAAGGAGAAAGAAGAAGAAGAAGGAGAAGAAGAAGAAGAAGAAGAAGATGAAGAAGGAAGAGAAGAAGAAAGAAGAAGAAAAAGAAGAAAGAAGTACAAGAAGAAGAAAAACAAGAACAAAAAGAAGAAAGTACTAGAAGAAGAAGATGATGATGATGAAGGAAGAAGAAAAAGAAAAAAAAAGGAAAAGACAAGAAATAAAAAGAACGAAGAAGACGAAAGAACAAAGGAGAAGAAGATGAAAGAAAAAGAAGAAAGAACCAGAAGAAAAAAGAAGGAGAAAGAAGAAGGAGAGGAAGAAGAAGAAGATGAAGAAGAAGGAAGAAGAAGAAGAAGAAAGAAGAAGAAAAAGAAGAAAGAAGTACAAGAAGAAGAAAAACAAGAACAAAAAGAAGAAAGTAGTAGAAGAAGAAGATGATGATGATGAAGGAAGAAGAAAAAGAAAAAAAAAAGAATAAGACAAAAGAAATAAAAAGAACGAAGAAGAAGAAGAGGAAAAAGAAGAAAGAGGAAAGGAGAAGAAGAAAGAGGATAGAAGAGGAAAAAGAAGAAGATGATGATGATGATGATGAATAGGAACCAGAAGAACAAGAAAGAACAAGTAGAAAGAAGAAGAACAAGAAAAAAGAAGAAGAAGAAGAAGAAGAAGAAGAAGAGAGAAGATGATGAAGAAGAAGGAAGATGAAGAAGAAAGAAGAAGATAGAAGAAGAAGGAAGAAGAAGAGGAAAGAAGAAGAAGAAGAAAAAGAAAAAAGGAGTAGAAGACGAAGAAGAAGAAGATGTATAAAGAAGAAGCATAAAAATAATTTGAAAGAAGAAGAATAAGAAGATGAAGAAGAAGAAGATGATGATGATGAATGTAAGGGAAGAAGAAGACTAAAGAAGAAGAAAGAAGAAGAAGAAAGAAGAAGAAAGAAGAAGAAGAATTAGAAGTAGAAAGAAGAAGTTGAAGAAGATGTTGAAGAAGAAAAAGGTAGAAGAAGAAGAAGAAAAAGAAGAAGAAGAAGAAGAAGAAGAAGAATATAAAGAAGAAGAAAAAAAAGAAGAAGAAAGAAGAAGTAGAAGAAGATTAAACAAGAAGAAGAAGAGGGAGAAGAAAAAGTAGAAGAAGAAAGAAGAACAAGAAGAAGAAGAAGAAAAAGAAGAAAGAACAAAAAGAAACAAGGAAGAAGAAAGAAGAAAAAGAAAGAATAAAGGAGAGGAAAGAATAAGACAAAGAAAGAGGAAAGAAAAAGAAGAAGAACAATTAAAAGAAGAAGAAGAAGGAGAAGATCAAAGTAGTAGGAGAAGAAGTGGAAGAAGAAGAAGTCAAAGAAGAAGAAGAAGAAGAAGAAAAAAAAAAAGAAGAAAGAAGTAGAAAAAGAAAGAAGAAGAAGAAAGAGAAAGAAGAAGGTAGAACAAGTAGAAAGAAGAAGAAATTAGAAGATGAAGAAGAAAAAGAAGAAAGAAGAATTAGAAGAAGAGGAAGAATGAAGAAGAAGAAGAAGAAGAAGAAGAAAGAAGAAAGAGAAGAAGAAGAGGAAGAAGAAGAAGGAGAAGAAAGAAGAAGCAGAAAGAAGAAAAAAAAGAAGAAATAGAAAGAGAAGAAAGAAGAAGAAGAAGAAACAAGAAAAAGAAGAAAAAAAAGAAAAAGAAGAAGAAGAAAGTGGAAAGAGGAAGACAAAGAAAGAAGAAGAAAGAAGAAAAAAGAAGAAATAAGAAGAAGAAGAAGAAAGGAAAGAGAAAGAAAAAGAAAGAAGAAGAAGAAAGAAAAAAGGAAAAAAGGAAAAGAAGAAGAAAGAAGAAGAAGAAGGAGATGATGATGAAGAAGAAAGAAGAAAAAGAAGATGAAAGAAAAAGAAAAAGAAGAAGAAAAAAGAAGAAAAAGAAGTAGAAGAAGAAGAAGAAGAAGAAAGAAGAAAAATGAAAAAAGTTGAAAGAAGAAGAAGAAAAAGGAAAGAGGAGGAAGATTTAAAATAACAAAAGGAAGAGAAAGAAGAAGAAGATGAAGAAGAAGAAGAAGAAGAAGAAGAAGAAGAATAAGAAGATGAATAAAAAGATGAGGAAGAAAATGAAGAAATAGAGGAAAAGAAAGAAGAAGAACAAGAAGAATAAAAAGAAGTAGTAATAGAAGAAGAAAGAAGAAGAAGAAAGAAGAAGAATAAAGAAGAAGACGATGAAAGAAGAAGAAGAATCAAAAGAATAAAGAAGAAGAAGTAGAAGAAGACGATGAAAAAGAAAATAGAAGAAGAAGAAGAAGAAGAAGAAGAAGAAAAAGAAGGAGAAGAAGAAGAAGAAGAAGATGTTGAAGAAAGACTAAGAGGAACAAGAAGAAGAAGAAGAAAAAGAAGAAAGAAGACAAAACTAGAAAGAAAATTTAGAAGGGAAGAAGAAAGAAGATTAAGAAGAAATAAGAAGAAGCAAGAACAAGAAGGAAGTAGTAGAACAAGAAGGAAGTAGTAGAACAAGAAGAAGAAGTAGAAAGAAGAAGAAGAAGAAGAAATATGAAGAATTAAAAAGAAGAAGACGAAATAAGAAAAAAAAATAAGTAAAAGAAGAAGAAGAAAGAAGAAGAAGAAGAAGAAGAAGAAGAAGAAGGGGAAGAAGAAGAAGATGAAAGAAGAAGAAGAAGAAGAAGTAGAAAATGAAGAAGAAGAAGAAGATGAAGAAGGGGAAGAAGAAGAAGATGAAAGAAGAAGAAGAAGAAGAAGTAGAAAATGAAGAAGAAGAAGATGAAGAACAAACAAGAAGAAGAGCAAAGATGAAGAAGATAGAAGAAAAAAAAGAAGGGAAAGTAGACGAAGAAGAAGAAGAAGAAGAAGAAGAAAAGAAGTAAAAGAAGAAGAAAGAAGAAGAACAAAAAGAAGAAATAAGAACAAGAAGAATAACTAGAGGTAGAAAAGATAGAAGATGAAAAAGAAAATGAAGATGAGAAAGGACAAGAAGAAGAACAAGAAGAAGAAAGAAAGAAGAAGCATAAATAAGAAGAAGAAGAAACAAGAAGGAAGAAGTAGGAGGTGGAGAAGAAGAAGAAACAAAAACAATCGTAGAAGAAGTAAAAAGAAGAAGAAGAAAATGAAGAAGAAGAAAAAGAACAACAACAAAGAAGAAGAAGAAAAAGAATGAAGAAAGAAGAAGAAGAAGAAGATAGAAGAAGAATAAAGTAGAAAAGAAGAAGAAGAAGAAGAAGAAGAAGAGAAGAAGAAGAAGAAAGAAGAAGAAGAAGAAGACGGACAAAAAGAAAGAAAGAAAGAAGCAGAAGAAGAAGAAAGAAGAAGAAGAAGAAGAAGAAGAAAGAAAGAAAGAAAAAGAAAAAGAAGAAGAAGAAGAAGAAAGAAGAAGAAGAAGAAGAAGAAGAAGAAAGAAGAAGAAAAAGAAGAAGTAGAAGAAGAAGAAGAAAGAAACAAAGAAAAAGAAGAAGAAAGAAGAAGAGGAAAAATGAAGAAGATAGAAGAAGAAGAACATTAAGAAACAAGAAGAAGAAAAAAGAAGAAGAAAGAAAAAGAAGAAGAAAGAAGAAGAAGAACAACAACAAGAAGAAAAAGAGGAAGAAAAAGATGAAGAAGAAAAAAAGTAGTAGAAGAAGAAGAATAAAGAAAGAAAAATGAAAGAAGAAATTAAATAAAGAAGAAGAAGAAGAAGAAGAACAAGATTAACGATAAGAAAAAATAAGACTAACGAGAAAGTAGAAGAAGAAAAAAGAAGAAATATGAAGAAAGAACAAAAAAAAATAAAGAAGATGAAGTAGATAAAGAAGAAAGACAAAGGAGAAGAATAAGAATAAGAAGAAGAAGAAAGAAGAAGAAGAAAAAGAAGTAGAAGACGATGAAGAAAGGAGGACAAGAAGAATAAAGAAGTAGATGAGTAACGAGAGGTAGACAAGGAAGAAGATGTAAAAGAATAAAAGAAGAGGAAGGAGAAGAAGAAGAAGAAGAAGAAGAAGAAAAGATAGAAGAAAAAGAAATAAGAAGAAGATGAAACAAGAAGGAAAAAGTAGAAGGAGAAGAAACAACAACAACAACAAGAAGTAAGAAGAAGCAGAAGAAGAAGAAGAAGAAGAAGAAGAAGAAGAAGAAAAAAGAAGTAGAAGATGACAGACAAAATGAAAGAAGATGAAAAAGAAGAAGAAGAATGGAAAAGAAGAAGAAGAAAGAAGAAGAAGAAGAAAAAGAAGAAGAAAGAAAGAAATAGAAGAAGAAGAATAAAATAGAAGAGGAAAGAAGAAGAAAAAGAAGAAAGTAGAAGTAGAAGAAAGAAGGAGAAGAAGAAGAAGAAGAACAACAACAACAAAAACAATGTAGGAGAAGAAGAAGAAGAAGGATAACAAGAAAGAAGATTAACAAGAAAGTAGAAGAAGAAAAAAGATGAAGAAAGAAGAAGAAAGAACAAAAAAAAAATAAAGAAGAAGAAGAAGAAGAAGAAGAAGTAGAAGACGATAGAAGAGGAAGAAGAAGAAGAAAAAGTAAAAGAAAGAAGAAGAAGAAGAAAAATGATAGAAGAAGAGGAAGCTAAAATAAGAAGAAGAAAAAGATGAAGAAAGAAGAAGAAAAAGAGGATGAAGAAGAAGAAGAAGAAGTAGAAGAAGAAAGATGAAAAAGAAGAAAGAAGAAGAAGAAGAGTGAAGAACAAGAAGAAAAAAGATGAGGAAAGGAGGAAAAAAAGAAAGACGAAGAAGAAGAAGAAGAAGAAGAAGAAGAAGAAAGAATAAGGAGATGAAGAACAAGAAGAATAAAGAAGAAGAAGAAGAAAAAGAAGAAGAAGAAGAAAAAGAAGAAGGAGAAGAAGAAGAAAGGAGAAGAAAAAAGAAGAAGAAAAAAGAAGAAGAAACAAGAAGATGAAAGAAAAAGAAAGAAGAAGAAGAAGAAGAAGAAGAAGAAGAAGAAGGAGATAAACAAGATGGAGAAGAAGAAAAAGAAGAAGAAGATGGAGAAGAAGAAGAAAATAAAAGAAGAAGAAGAAGAGAGAGAGGAAGAAGAAAGAAGAAGACAAAAAATGAAGAAGTAGAATAAGAAGAAGAGTAAGAAGAAGGAAGATGAAGAAGAAAGAAGAAGAAGAAAGAAAAAGAAGAAGAAAGAAGAGGAAAATGAAGAAAGACAATGAAGACGTGGAAGAAGAAGAAAAAGAAGTAAAAGAAGAAGAAAGAAGAAGGAGAAAAAGAAGAAAGAAGAACAAGAAGTGGAAGAAGAAAAAAAAGGAGAAGAAGAAGAAGAAGAAGTTGAAGAAGAAGAAAGTGAAAAAAAAGAAAAGGCAGAACAACAAAGAAGAAGAAAATGGATGAAATGGAATGAGGAAGAAGAAGAAAGAGCAAGTAGAAAGTAAAAGAAGTAGATGATGAAGAAGAAAGAAGAAGAAGAAATTGAAAAAGAAGAAAAGGATGAAAAACAAAGAAGAAGAAAATGGATGAAGAAGAATAAGGGAGAAGAAGAAAGAACAAGTAAAAAGTAAAAGAAGAACATGATCAAGAAGAAAAAGAAGAAGAAGGTAGAACAAAATAATAATAATAATAATAATAATAATAATAATAATAATAATAATAATAATAATAATAATAATAATAATAATAATAATGAAAAAGAAGAAAATGAAGAAAGAAGAAGAAGAAGAAGCAGATGATGATGAAGAAGAAGAATAGAGAAGAGGAAGAAGAAAGAAGAAAAAGAAAGAAGAAAGAAGAAGAAAGAATAAGAGGAAAGAAGAAAGGAGAAGAAAGAAGAAGAAGAAGAAAGTGGAAAGAAGAGGAAGACGAAGAAGAAAAGGTGAAGAAGAAGACGAAGTGAAAGAAGAAGACGAAGTGAAAGAAGAAGAAAAGGAAGAAGAAGAAGAAGAAGAAGAAGAAAAAGAAGAAGAAAAAGCAGCAGAAGAAGAAGATGACGAAGAAGAACAAGATAAAGAATAAGAAGAAGAATAAAGAGGAAGAAGAAAGAAGCAGAAGAAAAAAAAAGAAGAAGAATAAAGAAGAAGAAGAAAGAAGAAGATGAAGAAAAAGGAGGAAGAAGATGAAGAAGAAGAAGAAGACGGAAGAAGAACAGCATGAAGAAGAAGAGGAAGAAGAAGAAAGAAGAAGACGAAGAAGAAAAAAGAAGAAGAAGAAGAAGGGCGAAAAGAAGAAAAAGAAGAAGTAAATGGAAGAAGAAGAAAAAAAAAGAAGATGAAAGAGGAAGAAGAATGATGAAGAAGAAGTATAAGAAGAAAGAAGATTAAAGAGAAAGAAGAAGAAGAAAAAAGTAGAAGAAAAAACAAGAAAGAAGAAGAAAGAACAAGAAAAAAAAAGAAGAAGAACAAGAAGAAGAACAAGAAGATAAAGAAGAAGAAGAGAAAGAAGAAAGAAGAAGAAGAAAAAAGAAGACAAAAATGAAAGTAGAAAAAAGAAGAAGAAAGAAGAAGTAGAAAGAAGAAGAATAACGAAGAAGAGGAAGAAGAAGAAGAGGAAGAGGAAGAAAGAAAAAGTCGAATAAATAAGAAGAATGAAGAAATAAATGAAACAAGAAGAAGAAAGGAGAAGAATAAAGAAGAAGAATAAAGAAGAAGGAAGAAAAAGGAAACAAAGAAAGAAGAAGAACAATGAGGACAAGGAGAAAGAAAAAGAAGGAGAAGAAGAAGAAGAAGATGTGGATGAAGAAAGAAGAAGAAGATGAAAGAATAAGAAAAAGAAGAAGAAGAAGAAAATGTAAATGAAGAAAAAGAAGAACAACAAAGAAGAAGAAAATTGAAGAAGAAGAAGGAAGAAGAAGAAGAAAGATGAAGAAGAAGTTGAAGAAGAAGAAGAAGAAGAAGGTAAAGAAGAAGAGAAGAAGAAAGAAGAAGAAAGAAGAAGAAAGAAGAAGAAAGAAGAGGAAAAAGAAATATGAAGAAGAAAGAAGAAGAAGAGGAAAGAAGAAGAAGAAAGAAGAATAAGAAGAAAGAAGAAGAGGAAGAAGCAAGAAGAATCAGAAGAAAGAAGAAGAAAAAGATTTGAGAAGAAGAAGAAGAACAAGAAGGATAAGAGTAGATTAAGAAGAAATAAGATGAAGAAAGGTGAAGAAGATTAAAGAAGAAGTAGAAGAAGAAGAAGAACAAGAAAGAAGAAGAAGAAGAAGAAGAAGAAGAGAAAGAGACGAGAAGAAAAAAGAAGAAAAAACATGAATAAGATCGAAGAAGAAGAACAAAAAGAAGAAAGAAGAATGAAGAAGAAGAAGAACGAGAAGAAGGAGAAGAAGAAGAAGAAAGAAGAAGAAATATAAGAAGGAGAAGAAGAAGAAGCCAAAAGAAGAAGAAGAAGAAGAAAGAAAGAAGAAAAAGAAGAATAAAGAAGAAGAAGACGAAAAACAAAGGGATAACAAGAACGAAGAAGAATAAGAAAGAAGAAGAAGAAAGAAGTAAAAAAAGAATTAAGAAGAAGAAAGAGAAGAAGTATAAGAAGAAAGAAGATTACGAAGAAACAAGAAGAAAGAAAATGAAGAATAAAGAAGAAGGAAGAAGAAGAAGAAGAAAGAAAAGTAGATGAAGATGAAGAAGAAAGAAGAAGAAGAAGAATAAGAAGAAGAAGTTGAAGAAAGAAGAAGAAAAAAGAAGAAAGAAGAAGAAAGAAAAAGAAGGACAAAAAGAAGAAAGAAGAAGAAGAAAGAAGAAGAAGAAGAAGAAAAGGATGAAGAAAGAAGAAGAAGAAGAAGGTGAAAGAAGAAGAAGAAAAAGAAGAAAAAGAAAATGAAGAAGAAGAAGAAGAAGAAGAAGAAAAAGAAGCAAAAAGAAGAAGAAGAAGAAGAAGAAGAAGAAATAATAATAATAATAAGAAGCAGAAAAAGAAGAAGGACAAGAAGAAAAAAGATGAAGCACAAAGAAGGAGAAGGAAGAAGAAGAAGAAGAAGAATGACAAGAAGGAAGAAGAAGAAGAAGAAAGAAGAAGATGAATGAAGAAGCAAAAGAAAGAAAGAAAGAAGAAGAAGAATAAAAAGTGGAAGAGGAAGAAGGAAGAAAAAGAAAAAAGAAGAAGAAGAAAGAAGAAGAAAGAAGAAGAAGAAGAAAGAAGATGAAGGAAGAAGTAGTAGAAAGAAAACGAAGAAGAAAGAAGAGTAAAGTAGAAGAAAAAGAAAGAAGAAGAAGAAGAATAATAATAATAATATTAAAGAAGAAGAAGGAGAAGAAGAAAGAAGAAGAAGACGAAGAAGAAGAACAAGAAGAAGAAGGAGAAAAAAGAAGTAGAAAATGATGAAGAAGAAAGAAGAAGAATGAAGAAAAATAAGAAGTTGAAGAAGGATAAGAACAAATAAGATGAAGAAGAAAGAAGAAGAAGAAAGAAAAAAAAGAAGAAAGAAGAAGAAAAAGAAAAATGAAAAAGAAAAGGAAGAAGAAGAAGAAAGAAGAAGTAGAAACAAGAAAAAGAAAGAAGAAGGGTGAACAAAGGAGAAGAAGAAAGAAGAAGTTGCAGAAGAAGAGGAAGAAGAAAGATGAAGAAGAAGATGTAGAAAGAAGAAAAAGAAGAGGAAGAAATAAGTAGAAGAAAAACTTGAAGAAGAAGAAAGAAGAAAAAAATGTACAAGAACAACAAGAACAAGAAGAAAGAAGAAGAAAGAAGTAGAAGTAGAAAGATAAAGAAAGAAGAAGGAAGAACAAGAAGAAGAATAAAGAAGAAAGATGTAAAAAGAAGAAGAAAGAAGAAGAGGAAGAAAAAAGAGTAAGAAGAAGAAATAGAAAAAAGAAGAAGAAGAGGAAGAAGAAATAAGAAGAAGAAGAAAGAAGAAAATGAAAAAAGAAGAAGAAGAAGAATGCAGAAGAAGAATGTGAAGAAGAAGGATAAAAAGAAAGAAGATTAAGATGAAAGAAAAAGAAGAAAAAACCAGAAGAAAATAGAAGGAGAAAGAAGAAGAAGGAGAAGAACAAGAAGAAGATGAAGAAGAAAGTAGATGAAAAAGAAGAAAAAGAAGAAGAAGGAGAGAAAGAAAGTAGTAGTAGAAGAAGATGATGAAGAAAGAAGAAAAAGAAAAAAGAAAGAAAAAGAAAAAAGAAAGAAAAAGAAAGAAGAAGATGAAAGAACAAAGGAAAAGAAAGATGAAGAAGTAGAAGAAGAAAGAGGATAAAAGAGGAGAAAAAAGAAGAAGAAGAAGAAGATGATGATGATGATGAAGAACAGGATGAAAAAGAACAAGAACAATTCGAAGAAGAAGAAGAAGAAGAGAAGAAAGAAGATGAAGAAGAAAGAACATGATCAAAGAAGATGAAGAAAGAAGAGGAAAGAAGAAGATGTGAAAAGGAGTAGAAGAAGAAAAAGAAGAAGAAGGAAGATGTATAAAGAACAAAAGCACAAAAAGAATTTGAAAGAAGAAGAAAATGAAGAAGAAGATCGAGAAGAAGTAGAAGTAGAAGACTAAGAATGAAGAAGAAGAAGAAGATGAAAAAGAAGAAGAACGAAGTAGAAGAAGAAGAAAAAGGAAAAAGAAAAGGAAGAAAAAGAAGAAAAAAGAAGTAGAAAAAAGAGAAACAAAGATGAAGAAGAAAGATGAAGAAAGAAAAAAAAAGAAGAAGAAGAAGAAAGAAGCAGAAGAAAGAAGAACAAAAGAAGAAAAAGTAGAAGAAAAACTTGAAGAAGAAGAAGAAGAAGAACAAGAAGAAAGAAGAAGAAAGAAAAAGAAGAAGAAGAAAGAAAAAGAAGAAGAAGAATGAAAAATGAAGAAGATGGAGAAGAAGAACAAGAACAAGAAGAAAAAAAAGAGGAGGAATAAGCAGAAGACGAAGAAGATGAAGAAGTAGAGGAAGAAAAGAAAGAAGAAGAAAAAGAAAAAAAAAGTAGTAGAAGAAGAAGAAGAAGAAGAAAGAAGAAGAAAGAAGAAGAACAAGACTGAAGATGAAGAAAAAAAGAAGAAAGAAGAAGAATGAAGAGGTACAAGAAGAAGAAAAAGAAGAAGAAGAAGAAGAAGAAGTAGAAGAAGAAGAAAATAAAGAAGAAGAAGAAGAAGATGATGAAGAAGAAGAAGAAAGAAGTAGAAGAAGAGGAAAGAAGAAGAAGAAGAAGAAGAAGAAGAAAATGAAGAAAAAGAAGAAGATGAAAGAAGAGTAAGAAGAAGCAAAAAAAGAAGAAAGAAGAAAAAGAATGAAGAAAGAAGAAGAAGAAAAAGAATGAAGAAAGAAGAAGAGAGAAGAAAAATAAAGAATATAGAAGAGGAAAGTATAAGACGAAGAAAAAGGAAAGAAAAAGAAGAAGAAAAGGAAGAGGAAGAAGAAGAAGAAGAAGAAGAAGGCAAAGATCTAGAAGAAGTAGTAGAAGAAGAAGAGGAAGAGGAAGAAGAAGAGAAAGAAGAAAAAGAAGAAGAAGAAGAAGAACAAGATGGAGAAGAAGAAGAAGAATATTGAAGAAGTGAAAGAAAGAATAAGAAGAAAGAAGAAGAAAAAGAAAGAGAAGAAGAAAGATGAAGAAAAAAGTAAAAGAAGAAGAAAAAGAACAAAGAAGAAGAAGAAGAAGAAAAAGAACAAAGAAGAAGAAGAAAAAGAACAAAGAAGAAGAAGAAGAAGAAGAAGACGAATGAAGAAGAAGAAGAAGGAAGAAAAAGAAGAAGAATAACTGGTAGAAAAGGAATAAGATGAAGAAGAAACAAAAGATGAGGAAGAAAAAGAAGAAGAAAAGAAGAAGAAAAGAGGAAAGAAGAAGAAAAAGAAGAAACAAGAAGGAAGAAGTAGAAGGAGGAGAAGAAGAAGAAGAAGAAAAAATAAGAAGAAGAAGAGAATGAAGAAGAAAAAGAAAGTACAAAAAGGAGAAGAAGAAGAAGAAAGAAGAAGAAGAAGATGATGATGATGAAGGGAAAATAAGTAGAAGAAAGAAGAAGAAGAAGAAGAAGAAGAAGAAGAAAGAAACAAAAGAAGAAGAAGAGAAGAAAAAAAGAAGGAGAAAGAATAAGAAGAAGAAGAAGAAGAAGAAGAAAGAAGAAGAAGAAGAAAGAAGAAGAAGAAGAAGAGGAGGAAGAAGAAAGAAGTAGAGAAGAAGAAGAAGAAGAAAAAGTAGAAGTAGAAAAAAAAAGAAGTAGAAAAAAAAAGAAGAAGAAAAACTTAGAAGAGGTAGAAAGAAAAAAAAGAAAGAAGGAATAGAATGAAGAAGAAGAAGAAGGAGAAGGATAAGAAGAAAGGAGATTAACGAGAAAGAAGAAGAAGAAAAAAAAAAAGAAAGAAGAAGAAAGAAGAAGAAAGAACAAAAAATAAAGAAGAAGAAGAAGAAAGAAGAAGAAAGAAGAAGAAAGAAGAAGTAGAATAAGAGGAAGATGAAGAAGTAAAAGAAGAAGAAAGAAGAAGAAGAGGGAGAAAAAAGAAGGAAGAAGAGGAAGCAAAAAAAAGAAGAAAGAAGATGAAGAAGAGGAAGAAGAAGAAGAAGAAGATGAAGAAGAAGAAGTGGTGGAAGAAGAAAGAAGAAGAATAAGAAGAAAAATGAAGAACAAGACGAAAGAAGAAGAAGGAAAAGAAGAAAGAAGAAGAAGAAGAAGAGGAAACAAGAAGAAGAAGAAGAACAAGAAGAATAAAGAAGAAGAAGAAGAAAAAGAAGAAAAAGAAGTTGAAGAAGAAAGAAAAAAAAGAAGAAAGAAGAAGAAGAAGATGAAAGAAGAAGAAGAAGAAGAAGAAGAAAGAAGAACAAGTAGAAAGAAGAACAATGAGAAAAAGAAGGTGGACAAGAAGAATAAAAAAGAAGGAGAAAAAGAAGAAAAAAAAAGAAGAAAAAAAAGAGAAAAGAAGAAGAAAGAAGAAGAAAATAAATAAAGAAGTAGAAGAAGAGGAAGAGTAAGAAGAAAGAAGATGAGGAAGAGAGAAGAAGAAGAAAGAGAAAAAGATGAAAGACAAAGAAGAAGTAGAAGAAAAAAGAAGAAGAAGAAGAAAGAAGAAGTAGAAGAAAAAGAAGAAAGAGGAACAAGAAGTAGAAAGGAAGAAGTGGAAGAAGAAAAGAAGAAAGATGAAGACGAAAGAAGTAGAACAAGAAAAAGAAAGAGAAGAAGAAAGAGGAAGAAGTAGAAAAAAGAAGAAAGAAGAGGAAGAAGAAACAAGAAAAAGTGGAAAGAAGAGGAAGAAGAAAGATAAAAGAAAGATGAAGAAGGATGATTGGGAGGAAGACGAAGAAGAAGAATAAAGAAGAAGAAGAAGTAGAAGAAGAGGAATAAAGAAGAAGAAGAAGAAGAAGAGGAATAAAGAAGAAGAAGAAGAGGAATAAAGAAGAAGAGAGAAAGAAGAAAAAGAAGAAAAAGAAGAGAAAGAAGAAAAAGAAGAAGAAGATGAATAAGAAGAAGAAGAAGAGAAGAAGAAAAGAAAAGAAGAAGAAGAATAAGAAGAAAGAAGAACAAGAAGAGAGAAAAAGAAGAAAGAAAAAGAAGATAAACAAAGAAGAAGTAGAAAAAGAAAAGCAAGAAGAAAGAAGATGAAGAAGAAAGAAGAAGGAAAATTTAAAAGAAGAAAAAAGAAGAAGAAGAAAGACAAAGAAGTAGAAGAGGAAGAAAGAAGAAGACGAAGAAGAACAAGAACAAGAAGAAGCAAAAGAAGAAAGAAGAATGACAAAAATAAAAAATGAGAATAAGAAGAATAACAAGAGGTAGAAAAGCTAGAAGATGAAAAAAAAGATAAGAAAGGAGAAGAAGAAGAACAATAAGAAGAACAAAGAAAGAAATAGAATAAATAAGAGGAAGAAACAACAAGGAAGAAGTAGAAGGTGGAGAAGAATAAGAAACAACAACAAGAAGAAGATGGAGAAGTAAAATGAAGAAGAAGAAAAAGAAGAACAACAAAGAAGAATAAGAAAAAGAAAGAAGAAAGAACGAAGAAGAAGAAGAATGAAGAAGAATAAAGTAGAAGAAAAAGAAGAAGAAGAAGAAGAAAGAAGAAGAAGAAGAAGAAAGAAGAAGAAGAAGACAGACAAAAAGAAAGAAAGAAGAAGAAGAAAATGAAGAAGAAGAAGAGGAAAGAAAGAAAGAAAAAGAAGAAGAAAAAAGAAGAAAGAAGAAGAAGAAGAAGAAGAAGAAGAAGAAGGAGAAGAAGAAGAAAGAAAGAAAGAGAACAAGAAGAAGAAAGAAAAAGAAGAAAAAAGAAGAAGAAAGAAGAAGAAGAAGAACATGAAGAAGCACAAGAAGAAGAAGAAGAAAGAAGAAGAAGAAGAAGAAGAAGAAGAAGAAGAAGAAGAAAGAAGAAGTAGTAGAAGAAGAAAGAAGAAGAAGAAGAAGAAGAAGAAGAAGAATAAAAAGAAGAAGAATAAAAAGATGAAGAAGAATAAAAAAGTAGTAGAAGAAGAAGAAGAAGAAAGAAGAAGAAGAAGAAGAAGAAAGAAGAAGAAGAAGAAGAAAAAGAAGAAAGAAATAAAGAAAGAAAAAGAACAAGAAGAAGAAAGAAAAGAAGAAAAAAGAAGAAGAAAGAAGAAGAAGAACATGAAACAAGAAGAAGAAGAAGAAGAAAAAGAAGAAAAAAGATGATGAAGAAGAAGAAGAAGAAGAAGAAAAAGAACAAGAAGAAGAAAAAGAAAGAAGAATGAAGAAGAAGAAGAAGAAGAAGAAGAAGAAGAAGAAAGAAGAAGAAGAAGAAGAAGAAGAAGAAAAAGAAGAAGAAAAGATGATGAAGAAGAGAAAAGTAGAAGAAGAATGAGAAGAAGAAGAAGAAGAAGAAGAAGAAGAAGAAAGAAAAAAGAAAGAAGAAATCGAATAAAGAAGAAGAAGAGGAACAAGAACAAGAGGAGGAAGAAGAAGAACAAGAAGTTGAAGAAGAAAGTAGAAGAAGGACAAAAAGAAAAAAAAAGAACTAGAGAATAACAAGAGGTTGAAAAGGAAGATGTAAAAGAATAAAAAGAAGTGGAAGGAGAAGATGAAGGAGAAGAAGAACAAGAAGAAGAAGAAAGAAGAAAAAGAAATAAGTAAAAGAAGAATAAACAAGAAGAAGGAAGAAGTAGAAGGAGAAGAAGTAGAAAAAACAACAAAAAGAAGTAAGAAGAAGAAGAAGAGGAAGAAAAAGAAGAAAAAGAAATTAGAAAAAGAAGAAGAAGAAGAAGAAGGAAGGAGAAGAAGAGGAAGATAAAAAAGAAGAAAAAAAAGAAAGAAAAAGAAGAAAGAAGAAGAAGAAGAAGAAGATGAAAATCAAAGAAGAAGAAAATGAAAGATGAAGAAAAAAGAAGAAGAAGAATGAAGAAGAAGAAGAAGAAGAAAGAATAAAAAGATGAGGAAGAAGAAAGAAAGAAGAAGAAGAAAAAGAAGAAGAAGAAGAAGAAAGTAGAAGAAGAACAAAGAAGAAAAAGAATGAATAAGTTGTTGTAGAAGAAGAAGGATAAGAAGAAAGATTAAGGTGAAACAAGAAGAAGAAATAAGATGTTGAAAAAGAAGCATGAAATAGACGAAGAAGAAAGAAGAAAAAGAAAAAAAAAGAAAGAAAGACACAGAAGAAGAAGAAGAAGAATGAAGAAGAAGAAGAAGAAAGAAGAAGAAGAAGAAAGAGAAAGAAGATGAAGAAGAAGAAGAAGTAGAAGAAAAAGAAGAAGAAGAGGAAGAAGAACAAAAAAGAAGAAGAAGAAAAAAGAGAAAGAAAAAGAAGAAAGAAGGAGAAAGAGGAATAAGAACGATGAAGAAGTAGTAGTAGAAGAAGGATAACAAGAAAGAAGATTAAAGAGAAAGAACAAGAAGAAGAAAAAAGAAGAAGAAAAAAAAGAAGAAAGAAGAAGAATGAACAAGTAAAAGATAAAGAAAAAGAACAAGAACAAGAAGAAGTACAAGAAGATGAAGAAAAAAAGAAAAAGAAGAAAGAAAAAGAAGAAGAAAGAAGACAAAAGTGGAGGTAGAAATAAGAAAAAGAAAGAACAAGGAAAAAGAAGAAGAATAATGAAGAAGAAGAAGAGGAAGAAGAAGAAGAAGAAGAAGAAAAAAGAAGAAGAAGAAGAAACAAGATGAATGAAGAAATAAAAGGATCAAGAAGAACAAAGAAGAAGAAAGAAGAATAAAGAAGAAAAAGAAAGAAGAAGGGAACATAGAAAGAATAAGAAGGAGGATAAGGAGAGAAAAAGAAGAAGAAGAAGAAGAAGAAGAATAAAGAAGAAGAAGAAAAAGAAGATGAAGAAAGAAGTAGTAGAGGAAGAAGATGAAGAGGAAGAGAAGAACAAGAAGAAGAAGAGGAAAGAAGAAGAAGAAGAAGAAGAAAGAAGAAGAAGAAGAAGAAGAAGAAGAAGAAGTAGAAGAAGAAGTAGAAGATAAAGAATAAGAAGAATATAGAAGAAGAAGAACAAGGAGAAGAATAAGAGGAAGAAGAAGAAAGAAGAGGAAGAAGACGAAGAAGAAAAAAAAAGACGAAGAAGAAAAAAGAAGAAACAGAAGAAAGAAGAACAAAGAGGAAGAAGAATGATGATGATGAAGAAGAAGAAGAAATATAAGATGAAAGACGGTTAAAGAGAAAGAAGAAGAGAAAATTAGAAGGAAAAAGAAGAAAGAAGAAGAAAGAACAAGAAAAAAAAAGAAAGAAGAACAAGAAGAAGAACAACAAGAAGTTGAAGAAGAAGAAAAAAAAAGAAAGAAGAAGATAGAAGTGGAAGTAGAAACAACAAGAAGAAAGATGAAGAAGCAAAAAAAAGAAGAATAATGAAGAAGAAGAAGAGGAAGAAAGAAAAAGACGAAGAAACAAGAAGAATGAAGAAATAAATGAAACAAGAAGAACAAAGCAGAAGAAGAAAGAAGAAGAATAAAGAAGAAGGAAGAAAATAGAAACGAAGGAAGAAGAAGAAGAAGGAGGAGAAGGAGAAAGAAAAAGAAGGAGGAGAAGAATAAAGAAGAAGAAGAAAAAGAGGAAGAAGATGTGGAAGAACAAAGAAGAAGAAAGAAGAAGAAGAATAAAGAGGAAGAAGAAAGAAGAAGATGAAGGAATAAGAAAAAGAAGAAGAAGAGAGAAGTAAAAGAAAAAGAAGAAAGAGTGGAAGAATACTGTGAAGAAGAAGAAAAAAGAAGAAGAAGATGATGAAGATGTAGAAGAATAAGAAGAAGAAAATGTAAATTAAGAAAAAGAAGAAGAAGAAGAAAGAAGAAGAAGAAGGCAGAACAAAATAATAAAAATAATAATAATAACAAGAAGAAGAAGAAGAAGAAGGCAGAACAAAATAATAAAAAGTAGAAAGAAGAAAAAGAAAGAGGAAAGAAGAAGAAAGAATAAGAGGAAAGAAGAAAAGAGAAGAAAGAAGAAGAAGAAAGTGAAAGAAGATGAAGACGAAGAAGAAGAGGAAGAAGAAGAAAAGAGAAGAAGAAAGAAAAAGAAGAAAGAGGAATAAGAATGATGAAGTAGAAGAAGAAGGATAAGAATAAAGAAGATTAAAGAGGAAAAAGAAGAAGAAGAAGAAGAAGAAGAAGAAGAATGAACAAGAAGAACAAGAAGATGAACAGAAGAAAAAGATGAAAGAAAAAGAAGAAGAAAGAAGAAGACGAAAGTGGAAGTAGAAAAAAGAAAAAGAATGAAGAAGAAGAAAAAAGAAGAAGAATAATGAAGAAGAAAAAGAGGAAGAAGAAGAATAATAAGAAGAAGACGAAGAAGAAAAAAGAAGAAGAGGAAAAAAGAAGAATATTGAAATAAAAGGAAAAAGAAGAAGAAGAAAGAAGAATAAGAAGAGAAAGAAAGAAAAAGGTAGCTTAGAAAGAAGGAGGAGAAGGAGAAAGAAAAAGAACAAGAAGAAGAAATATAAAGAAGAAGAAGAAGAAAAAGAAGAAGAAAAACGATGAAGAAGAAGAAAGAAGAATAATGAAGAAAATGAAAGAAGGAAACGTAGAAAGGAGGAGAAGGAGAATGAAAAAGAAGAAGAAGAAGAAAAATAAAGAAGAAGAAGAAAAAATAGAAGAAGAAAAAAGATGAAGAAGAAGAAGAAGTAAAAGAAAAAGGAAGAAAGAGTTGTAGAATAAAGAAGAAGAAGAAGAAAAAAGGATAAGAAGATAAAGAAAAAGAAAGATGAAGAAGAAGAAGAAGAGGAAGAAGATGAACAAAAAGAAGAAGAATAAGAAGAAGAAGAAGAAGAGGAAAGAAGAAGAAAAAAAAATAGAAGACGAAAGAAGAAGCAGAAAGAAGAAGAAGAAAGAAGAAAAAGAAAGAAAAAAATGAAACAAGAAGAAGAAGAAAGAAGGAGAAAGAAGAAGAAGGAAGATGAAGAAGAAACAAGACGAAGAAGAAGGAAAAAGAATATGAAGGGGAAGCAAGAAGAAGAAGAACAAAGAAGAAAGGGATGAAAAAGAAGGAAAAATGAGGAGGAGAAGAAGAAGAAGTAAGAAGTAGTAGTAGAAGAAGAAGAAGAAGAAGAAGAAGATGAACAGAAAGAAAGAAGAAGATAAAGAAGAAGAAGAAGAAGAAGAAGAAAAAGAAGAAGAAGATAATGAAACAAGAAGAAGAATAAAAAAGAAGAAGATGAAAGAAGAAGAAGAAAGTGAAGAAGAAGAAAGAAAAAAAAGAATGAAGAGGGGAAAAAAGAAGAAGAACAAAGAAGAAGAAGAAGAAAAAGACGAAGGGGAAGAAGAAGAAGGAGATTTAGAAGAAAAAGAAGAAGGTGATGAAGAAGAAGAAGAAGAAGAAAAAGTAGAAGAAAGAAGAAGAAGAGGAAAAAGGAGAAAGAAGAAAGAAGAATAAGAAGAATAAGAAGAATAAGAAGTAAAAAAGAAGAAGAAGATGATGAACAATAAAGAAGAAGAAGAAGAAAGAAAAAGAAGAAGATGAAGTAGAAGGAGCAGAAGAACAAGAAAAAAAAGTAAATAAAGAAGAAGAAAGAAGAAGAAGAAGTAGAGAGAAGAAGAAGAAGAAGAAAAGAAGAAGAAGAAGAAGAAGAAAGAAGAGGAGGAAGAAGAAGAAGAAGAATGAAGGAAAAAAAAGAAGAGGAATAAAGAAGTAGATGGAGAAGAAGAAGAGAGAAAAAAGTAGATGAAGAAGAAAGAAGAAGAAGAAGAAGAAGAAAACAAAGATGAAGAAGAAGAAAAAAAGTAGAAGAAGAATAAGAATAAGAATAAGAAGAAGAAGAGGAAGAAGAAGGAATAAGATGGAGAAAGAAGAAGAAGAAAGAAGAAGGAAGAAGAAGAAGGAAGATGAAGAAAGAAGAAGAAGAAGAAGTAGAAAAGGAAGAAGAAGAAAGAAGAAGAAGAAGAAGAAGAAAAAGAAAACGAAGAAGAAGAAGAAGGAGAAGAAGAAGAAGAAGAAGAAGAAGAAGAAGAAGAAGGAGATAAAGATGAAGGAGAAGAAAAAGAAGAAGATAGAAACGAAAAAAGAAGAAGAAAGAAAAAAGGAAGAATGAAAAAGAAGAAAAAAGATGAAGAAGAAAGAAGCAGAAGAATGAAGAAGAGGAAATAAGAAGCAGAGGAAAGAAGAAGGAGAACAAGAACAAGAAAAAGAAAAAAAAGTAGTAGAAAAAGAACATGGAAGATGATGAAGAAGAAGAAGAAAAACAATAAGAAAGATGAAGAAAGAGACAGAAGAAGAAGAAAGAAGAGGAAGAAGAAAGAAGAACAAGATGAAAAATGAAGAAGAAGAAAGAAGAAGAAAATGAAGAAAGAAGAAGAGGAAGAAAGAAGAAGTAGAGGAAAGAAAAAGAAGAAGAAAGAAGGAGTAAAAGAAAGAAGGGGAAGAAAGAAGAAGAAGAAGAAGAGAAGGAGAAGAAAAAGAAGAAGAATAGGAAGAAAAAAGATTAAGAAGAAAGAAAAAGAAGTAAGAAAATGAAAAAGAAATAAATAAGAAAAATGAAGAGGAAGAAAGAAGGAGAAGAAGAACAAGAAGAAGAAAAGGAAGAAGGAAGAACAACAAGAAGAAGAAAGAAGACGAAGAAGAGGAAGAAGAAGAAGAAGGAGAAGAAGAAGAGTAAAGTAGAAGAAAGAAAAAGAAGAAGAAGAAGAAAGAGGAAAGGAGAAGAAAGAAGTGGAAGAGGAAGAAGAAGAAGAAGAAACAAAAGAACAAAAAGAGAACGAAAAAGAAGAAGTGGAAGAAGAAAAAGAAGAAAGAAGAAGAACAATAAGGTAAACAAGAAGAAGAAGAAAAAGAAGAAAGAAGAAGAAGAAGAAGAAGAAGAAAGAAGAAGAAGAAAGAAAATGAAGAAAAAGAAGATGAAGAAAAAGAAGAAGAAGAAAGAAGAAGAAGAAGAATAATAAGAAGAAAAAGCAAAAGAAAGAAGAAGAAAAAGATGAAAAAAGAAAGAAGAATAGGAAGAATAAGAAGTAGAAAAAAAACAAGAAGAAGAATAAAACAGAAGAAGAAGAAGATGATGATGTGATGAAGAAGAAGAAGAAGAAGAAGCAGATCAAGAAGAAGAAGAAAGAAGAGGAGGAAGAAAGAAGAAGAAGAAGGCAGAAGAGCACGAAAGAAGAAGAAGAAGATGAAAGAAGAAAGAATAAGAAAGAAGTAGAAGAAAGAAGAAGAACGTAGAAGAAATAGAAGAAAGAAGAAGAAGAAGAAGAAGAAGAAGAAGAAGGAGAAGGAAGAAGAAGAAGAAATAAGTAGAAAAAAAAGATAGAAGAAGAAGAAGAAAGAAGAACAACAAAGAAGAAGAAAAAGGATGAAGTAGAAGAAAGAAGAAGAAGAAGAAGAAGAAAGATGAAAAAGGAGAAAGATAAAGAAGACAGAACAAGAAGAAAGAAGAAGAAGAAGAAGAAGAAGAAAGACGAAGAATAAAAAGCAGAAGCAGAAGAGGGAGAAGAAAGAGGAAAGAAGAAAAAGAAGACGAATAAGAAGAAGAAGAATAATAATAATAAGAAGAACAAGGAAAAAAAGAAGAAGAAAAACGAAGAAGAAGAAGAAAGTAGAAAAAGAAAGAAGAAAAAGAAGAAGAATGAAGAAGAGGATGAAGAAGAAGAAGAAAGAAGAAAAAGAAGAACAAGAAAAACAACAAGAAGAAGAAGATGAAGAAGAAGAAGAAGAAGAAGAAAAAGAAGAAAAGAAAGAAAATGAAGAAGAAAGAAGAAGAAGAAGCACGAAGAAGAATTAGAAGTGGTAGAAGAGAGCAAAAAAGTAAAAGAAAAAAGAAGAAGAAAAATAATGAAGAAAGAAGAGGAAGAAAGACGAAGAAGAAGAAGAAGAAGAGGAAAGAAGAAATAAGAAAGAAGAAAGAAGATGAAGAAGAATAATGAACATGATGAAGAAGATAAGAAGAAAGAAGAAGATAAAAGAGGAAGAAGAAGAAGAAGAAGAAAAAGGAAAAAGTAGAAAAAGAAGAAGGAAGAATAAGGGTAAGAATAAGTAGAAACCAGTATAAGATGAAGAAGGAAGAATAAGAAGAAGAAGTGGAAAAAAAAGAAGAATAGGAAAAGGAAGAAAGCAAAAGAAGAAAAAGTTGAAGAAAAAAGAAGGAAAAAAAGAAGAAAGAAGAAGAAGAAAAATGAAGAAGAAAGAAGAAGAAAAATGAAGAAGAAAAATGAAGAAGAAAGAGGAAGAAGAAAAACGAAGAAGAAAGAAAAAGAAGATGAAATACATGGAGGAAGTAGAAGAAGAAGAAGAAATAAGAAGAGAAGAAGAAGAAAAAAGAAGAAGAAAAAGAAGAGGAAGAAGAAGAAGAAGAAGAAGAAGAAAAGGGAGGAGAAGAATGAAGAAGAAGAAAGAGGAAAGAGAGAGATGAAGAAGAAGAAATAAAAAGAAAAAAGAAGTTGAAGAAGAAGAAGAAGAAAGAAGAAGAAGATGAAAAAGGAGAAAAAAAAGAAGATGAAGAAGAAGAAGAAGAAGTAGAAGAAGAAGAAGAAAGAAGACGTGGAAGAAAAATGAAGAAAGAAGAAGAACAAGATAGAAGAAGAAAGAAAAAAAAAGTGAAGAAGAAGATGAAGAAGAAGAAGATGATGAAGAAGCAGAAGAAAGAAGAAGAATAAAGAAGAAGAAGATGAAGAACAAGAAGAAGAAGAAGAAGAAGGAGAAGAAGAAGAAGAAGAAAGAAGAAGAAGAAGAAGAAGAAGATGAAGAAGAAGAAAGAAGAAAGAAGAAAGACGAAGAAGAAGAAGAAGAAGAAGAAGAAAGACGGAAAAGAAATAAGAAAGAAGAATAAAGAATAAGAAGAAGGATGATAGGAGAAGAAAGAAGAGGAAGAAAGGGGAAAGACGAGGAAGAAGAGAAGAAAAAGAAGAAGTGGAAGAAGAGGAAGAAGAAAACGAAGTGGAAGAAGATGACGATGAAGAAGAAGAAAATTAAGAAGAAGAAGAAATAGAAGAAGAAGAAGAAGAAGGTGAAGGAGGAGGAGAAGAAGAAGAAGAAGAAGAAGAAGGTGAAGGAGGAGAAGAAGAAGAAGAAGAAGAAGAAGAAAAAGAAGGAGAAGAAAAAGAAGAAGAAGAAGAACAAAAAAGTTGAAAAAAAGGGCAAGAAAGAAGAAGAAGAAAAAAGATGGAGAAAGAAGAAGAAAAAGAAGAAGAAGAAGAAGAAGGAAGATGAAGAAGAATAAGAAGGAAGAAGGAGGAGGAGGAGAAGAAGAAGAAGAAGATGGAGAAAGAGAAGAAGTAGAAGAAGTAGAAAAGAAGAAGAAGGCGAAAGAAGAAGAGGAAAGAATAATAAGAAAGAAGAAGAAGAAGAAATAAAAAAAGATTGATGGAGAAGAAAAGATGAAATAAGAAGAAGAAGAAGGAGAAAGAAGAAAAGGGAAGAAGAAAAAGAAAGAAGAAGAAGAAGAAGATTTAAAAAAAGAGAAGGAGAAGAAGAAAAAGAAGGAGAAGAAAAAAGAGGAACAAGAAGAAGGAAAAAGAAGAAGAAGAAGAAAGAAGAAGAAGAAAGAAGAAGAAGAAGAAGAATTAGAAAGAAGAAGGAATAAAAACATGAAGAAAAATGAAGAAGAAAAAGAAGAAGAAGAAGAAGGAGCAGAAAAACAAGATGAATGAAGAAGAAAAAAGAATAAGGTAGAAGAAAGAAGTGGAAGAAGATAAGAGAAGAAAAAAAAGAAGAAGAAAGAAGAAGAAGAAAGAAGAAGAAGAAAAGGAAGAAGTAAAAAGAAGAAAGAATAAAGAAGAAGCAGAAGAAGAAAGAAGATGAAGAAGAATAAGAAGAAGAAGAACAGGAAAGGAGTAGAAGCAAAAGTAGAAGAAGAAGAAGAGATGTTGATGAAAAAGAAGAAGAAGAAAGAAGAAAAAAGAAGATGAAAAAAAGAAGTACAATAAAAAAGAAGAAGAAGAAGGAAGAGATGAAAGGAGAAAGAAGAAGAAAGAGGAGGAAGAAGAAAGAAAAAGAAGAAAGAAGAAGAAGAAGAAGAAAGAGGAACAAGAAAGAAGAAGAGGAAGAAAGAAGAAGAAGAAGAAGCAAAAGAAGAAGAAAAATGAGGATGAAGAAAGAAGAAGAAAGAGGAAAAGTGGAAAGAAGAAGGAAGAAGTAGAAAAAAGAGGAAGAAGAACAAAAAGAAGAAAGAAGAATTAGAAGAAGAAAGAAGAAAAAGAAAGAAGAAGAAAAAAGAAGAAAAAAGAAAAGAAGGAAGAAAAAGAAGAGGAGGAAGAAGAAGAACGAAGAAGAAGAAGAAGAAGAAGAAAGAAGAAGGAGAAGAAAAAGAACAAAAAGAAGAACAAGAAGAAAAAGAAGAAGAAGAAAGAAGAAGATGAAGAAGAAGAGGAGAGAAGAAGATGAAGGAAGAAGAGAAGAAGAAAGAAGAAGATGAAGAAGAAGAGGAGAGAAGAAGATGAAGGAAGAAGAGAAGAAAGATGAAGAAGAAAGAAGAAGAAGAGAGAAGAAGAAGAAGAAGAAGAAAGAAGAAAAAAAGAAGGAAGAAGAAGAAGAAGAAGGAAAAGAAGAAGAAGAAGAAGAAGAAGAAGAAGAAGAAGAAGAGGAAGAAGAAGAAGAAAGGAGAAGAAGAGAAAACGAAGGAGAAAAAGAAGTAGAAGAAGAAAAAGAAAAAGAAGAAAGAGGAAAACTAAGTCGAAGAAGAAAGAAAAAAGAAAAAGAAGAAGGTGAAGAAGTAGAAGAAGAAGAAAAAGAAGAAGAAGAAAGAAGAAGATGAAAGAAGAAGAAGAAAAAAGAATAAGAATAAAGAAGAAAGAAGATGAAAGAAGAAAAAGAAAGAAGAAGAGGAAGAAAGAAGATGAAGAAAAAGATGAGGAAGAAGAAAAAGAAAAAGAAAAAGCGGAAGTAAAAGAAGATGGAAGAAGAAGAATGAAGAAGAAAGTGGAAGCAAGAAGAGGAAGAGGAAAGAAGAAGGAGAATGAAGAAGAAGAAGAAAGAAAAAATAAAAAGAGGAAAGAAGATGAAGAAAAAATAAGAAAAAGAGAAAGAAGAAGATGATGAAGAAGAAGAAGAAAAAGAAGAAGAAAGAACAAGTAGAATAAAGAAGAAGAAAGAATAAAAAAAGAAAGAGGAAGAAGGAAGAATAAGAATAAAGAAGAAAAAGAAGCAAAACAAGAGGAAAGAAGATGAAGAAAGAAGGAAAAAAAGAAGAAAGAATAAGAAAAAATAATAAGAATAAGAAGAAAAAGAAAGAAGAAGCAATAAGAAGAACAAGAATAAGAAGGAAGAAGAAGAAGAAGAACATGAAGGAGGAGAAAGAAGAAGAAGAAAGAAGAAGAAGAAGGAAGAATAAGAAAGAAGAAAGAAGAAGAACAAAGAAGAAGAAGAAGAAGAAAACAAAAAAAGAAAAAAGAAAAAGAAGAAAAAGGAAGATGAAAGAAAGAAGAAGAGGGAGAAAGAAGAAGTAGAAGTAGATGAAAGAAGAAGAAGAGGAAGAAGTAGAAAAAGAAAGAAGAAGAAGAAGAAGGAAAGAAAGAGGAAGAAGAAGAAGATGAAGAAGAAGAAGGTGAAGAAAGAAGTCACAGGGGAAAGAACCCAAAAAAGGAGAAAAAAAGAAGGAAGAAGAAGAAAAAGAAGAAAAAAAAGAAGGAAGAAGCAAAAGAAGAAGAAAGAAAAAAAAAAGAAAAAGTAGAAGAAGAAGAAATTTGAAGGAGAAAG
This sequence comes from Vanilla planifolia, assembly GCA_023846275.1. Classification (NCBI taxonomy): domain Eukaryota; kingdom Viridiplantae; phylum Streptophyta; class Magnoliopsida; order Asparagales; family Orchidaceae; genus Vanilla; species Vanilla planifolia. The sequence goes on from JAIUJO010000265.1 coordinate 734,809, forward strand.
AGAGAAAAAAAAAAGAAAGTAGAAGAAGAAGAAAGAAGAAAAAGAAGAAGAATAAGAAGCAATAGAAGAAGAGGAAGAAAAAGAAGAAGAAGAAGAAGAATATAAAGAAGAAAAAGGAGAAAAAGAAGAAGAAGAAAAAGAAGAAGATGAAGATGATGAAGAAGAAGAAGAAGAAAGATGAAGAATAAAGAAGAAGAAAAAAGGAGGTGAATAAATAAGAAGAAGGACAAGAAGAAGAAAGAAGAAGAAGAAGAAAGGAGAAGATAAAAGAAGAAGATGAAAAAAGAAGAAGAAAGAAGAAGAAGAAGAAGAATGAAAAAAAAGAAGTACAAAGAAGAAGCAGAAGGAAGAAGAAGAAGAAAAAAAAGGAGAAGAAGAAGAAAAACACGAAGAAGAACAAGAAGTAGAAGAAAGAAGAAGAAGAAGAAGAAGAAAGAGAAGAAGAAGAAGAAGTGAAAGAAGAGGAACTAGTAGTAGTAGAAGAAGAGAAAGAAAAAGAAGGAGAACAAAGTTGAGGAGGAATAGTAAGAAAGAGAAGAAAAAGAAGAAGGAGATGAATTAAAAAAATAAGATTAAAGAAGAAGAAAGAAGGAGAAAGTAGAAAATATAAGAGGAAGAACAAAAAAGAAAAAAGAAGATGAAAGAGAAAGAAGAAGAAAGAAAATGGGAAAGAAAGAAGAAGAAAATGAAGTAGAAGAAGAAGAAAAAAGAAGAGGAAGAATGAAGGAGAAGAAAGAAGAAGAAGAAGGAAGAATAAGAAAGAAGAAAGAAGAAGAACAAAGAAGAAGAAGATAAAAGCAAAAGGAAGAAACAAGAAAGGAAGAAGAAGGAGAAGAAGAAAGAAGAAGAAGAAGAAGCAGGATATAAAAGGAGTAGAAGAAGAAGAGAAAGAAGAATAAGAGGAAGAAGAAGAAAGAAGAAAGAAGAAGAAGAATAAGAAAAGGAAGAAGTCGAAAAAGAAGAAGGAGAAGAAAGAAGGAAAAGAGGAAAGAACAAAAGAAAGAAGCAGAAAGAGAAAGAAGGAAGAAGAAGAAAAAGAAGAAGGAGAAGAAGAAGATGAAAGAAGTAGATGAAGGAGAAGAAAAAGAAGAAGAAGAAGAAGACCAAAGAAGAAGAAGAAATTTAAAGAAGAGGTAGATTAAAAAAGAAAGAAGGAGAAGAAAGAAGAAGAAGAAGAAGAAGAAGAAGAAGAAGAAGAAGAAAAAGAAGAAGAAGAAGAAGCGAAAAAAAAAGAAGAATAAGAAGAAGAATAAAGAAGACGAAGAAGAAAGAAAAAGAATAAAGAAGACGAAGAAGGAAGAAGAAGAATAAAGAAGACGAAGGATAAGAAGAAGAAAGAAGAAGAAGAAGAAAGAAAAAGAGAAGTAGAAAAAAGAAAGAAGAAGAAGAAGAAAGAAGAAGAAAGTAAAAGAAGAAGAAGAAGAAGCAGAAGAAGAAGAGGAAAAAGAAGAAGAAGGAGAAGAAGAAAAAGAAGATGAAGAAAAAAAAAAGAAAAAGAATAAGAAGAAGAAAAAGAAGAAGAAAAAAGAAAAAGAAGAATAAAGAAGGAAGAAGAAAAAGAATAAAGAAGAAGATGCATAAGAAGCACAAAGAAGAACAAGAAAGAAGAAGGAAAAAGAAAAAGAAAGAACAAGAAGAAGAAAGAAAAAAGAAGTAGAAAGAAGAAGAAGAAGCAGAAGGAAGAAGAAAAAGAAAAAGAAAGAGAAGAAAGAAGAAGAAGAAAAAGAAGAAGAAGAGGAAAGAAGAAGTAGGAAGAAGAAGAAGAAAGAAAAAGAAAGAAAAAGAAGAAAGAAGAAAAAGAAGAAAGAAGAACAACAAGAAGTAGAAGAATGAAGAAGGAAAAATAGGAGTAAGAGAAGAAGAAGTAATACAAGAAGAAGAAGAAAAAAAAGAGAACAAAGATGAGGGGAAATAATACGAAAGGGAAGAAGAAGTATTAGAAAAATAAGATTAAAGAAGAAGAAAGAGGGAAAAAGTAGAACATACAAGAGGAAGAAGAAAGAAGGAGAAAAAAGAAGATGAAAGAACAAAAAGAAAGAAGAAGAAGAAAGAAAATGGGGAAGAAACAAGAGAAGAAGATGATGAAGTAGAAGAAGAAGAGGAAAAAGAAGAAAAAAAGAAGAAAGAAGAAGAAGAAAGAAGATAAAGAAGGAAGAGGAATACAGAAGAAGAAGAAGAATAATGTAGAAGAACAAATAGAAGAAGTAGAAGAAAAAGAAGAAAGAAGAAGAAAAAAAAGAAGAAAAAAGATGAAGAAAGAAGAAGAAAGAAGAAGAAGAAAGAAAAAGAATAAAAAGTAAAAGTAGAAGAAGTTAGAAGAAGAATTAGAGAAAGAAGAAAATGGAACAATAATAAGAAAGCATAAATAAGAAGAAGAAGAAAGCAGTAGAAGAACAATGAAGAAGAATAAGAAGAAGACGAAGAAAGAAGAAGAAGAAGAAGAAGGAAGATAAAGAAGTAGATGATGAAGAAAGAAGAAGAATAATAATAATAATAATAAGAACAAGAAGAAGATAGAAAGTAAAGATTAAGAATAAGAATAAGAAGAAGAAGAAGAAGAAGAAGAACAATAAACAAAAAGAAGGAAGAAGAAGAAGAAAGAAGAAAAAGATGAAAGAAGAAGAAGAAGAATAAAGAAGAAGAACAACAGCAAGAAGAAAGAAGAAGAAAAAAGAAGGAGAAAGAAAAAGAAAAGGGAAAAAGAAGGTGAAAGAAGAAGAAAAAGAAAGAAAAAAAGAAGAAGAACGAAGAAGAGAAAGAAGTGGAAGAAGAAGAAGAAAGAAGAAGAAAAAGAAGAAGAAGAAAGAAGAAGGTGAAAGAAGCGGATGCTGAAAGAAGTAGAAAAAGAAGAATACTAAGAAGAAGAGAAGAAGAAGTAGAAGAAGGAAAAAAAGAAGAAAAAGAAGGAGAAGAAAGAAGAAGAGAAACGAGGAAAAAGAAATAAGAAGAAGAGAAAAAAAAAGAAAGAAGAAGAAGAAGATGATGAAAGAAGAAGGAGAAGAAGAAGAAGAAAGAAGAAAAAGAAAGGAGAAGAAGAATGAACAAGAAGAAGAGAGAAGAAGAAAGAAGAAGAGGAAGAATGAAGAAGAAGAAAAAGAAGAAGAAGAACAAGAAGTAGAAGAAAGTTGAAGAAGAATGAAGAAGAAGAAGAAAGAAGAAGGGGAAGAATAAAGAATTAGAATAAAGACAAGAAGAAAAAGAAGAAAAAATAGGAAAAGCAGAAGAAGAGGAAGAAGAAAGAAGAAGAAGAAAAAAGAAGAAGCAAGAAGAAGAGGTAGAAAGAAGGAGAAAGAAGAAAGAACAAAAAGAAGAAAGAAGAAGAAGAATAAAGAAGAAGATGAAGAAGAAGAAGAAAAAGGAAGGAGAAGATGAAGAAAGAAGAAGAAGAAGAAAGAAAAGCAAAAAAGAAGATGAAGGACAAGATAGAAAAATAATAACAATAATAATAAAAAGAAGAAGAAGAAGAAGAAGAAGAAGAAAAAGAAGAAAGTAGAATAAGAAGAAAGTAGAATAAGAAGAAGTAGAACAATGAAGAAGAAGAAGATTATAGAAAAAGAAGAAAGAAGAAGTAGAACTAGAAGAAGATAAAGAAAAAGAGTCTTTATAAAAGAGAAGAAAAAGAAGAAAGGAGAAGCAGAAGAAAAGAAGAAGAAGAAGAAGAAGAAGGAAGAAGAAGAAGAAGAAGAAGAAGAAGAAGAAAGAATAGGGAAGAAGAAAAAGAAAGCAAAAGAAGAAGAAGAAGAAGAAGAAAAAAAAAGAAAGAAAAAGAAGAAGAAAGAAGAAGAAGAAGAAGAAGAAGAAGAAGAAGTAGGAGAAGAAAAAGAAAAAAGAGGAAAGAGGAATAAGGAAGAAGAAGAAGGAAGAAAAAGAAAAGAGGAGAAGAAGAAGAAGAAGAAGAAGAAGAAGAAGAATGAAGAAGAGGAAGAAGTAGAAAGAAGAACAAGATGAAGAAGTAGAAGAAGAAGAAGACGAAAGAAAAAGAAAGTTAAAGATGAAGAAGAAAGAAGTAGAAGAACAATAAGAAGAAGAATAAATAAAAAGAAGAAGAAGAAGAAGAAGAAGAAGAAGAAGAAGAACAAGAAGAAGGAGAAGAAAGAAGAAAAAGAGGAAAGAGGAATAAGAAATAAGAAGAAGAACAAAGAAAAAGAAAAGAAGAAGAGGAAGAAGAAGAAGAAGAAGAAGATCAAGAAGAAGATTTAAGAACAAGACGAAGAAGGTGAAAAAGAAGTAGAAATAGAAAAAGAAGAAGAAAGAAGAAATAAGAAGATGAAGAAAGAAAAAAGGAAAATAGAAGAAGAAAAAGATGAAGAGAAGAAGAAGAAGAAGAAGAAGAAGATAGAAGAAGAAAAAGAAGAAGAAGAATAAAGAAGAAGAAGAAGAAGTGGAAGAAGATGAAGAAGTAGAAGAAGAAAGTAGAAAAAGAAGAAGAAGAAGAAAAAAGAAGACAAAGAATAACAAGTAGAAGAAGTAGAAGACGATGAAGATGATAAAGAAGAAAGTAGAAGAAGAGGAGGAAAGAAGAAGAAGAAAGCGGAGGAAGAAAAAAGAAGAAGAATGAAGAAGAAGAAGAAGGCTAAGAAGAAAGAAGGTGAACTAGAAGAAAGAAAGAAAGAAAGACAAGAAGACAAAAGAAGAAGAAAGATGAAGAAGACGAAAAAGAAGAAGACGAAGAAGAAGAAGAAAGAAGAATAAGAAGAAGAAGGAGAGAAAGAAGAAAGAAGAAGAAGAAGAAAAAGAAGAAAGAAGAACAAGAAAGAAAAGAAGTAGAAGAAGAAAGAAGAAGAAAAAGAAGAAGAAGAAAGAAGAAGAAAAAGAAGAAGAAAGAAGAAGAACAAGAAAGAAAAAGAATAAGAAGAATAAGAAAGAAGAAGAAGAAGAAGAAGAAGAAGAAGAAAGAAGAATAAGATGAAGAAGAAGAAGAAGAAAAAATTTAAGAAGAAGAAGAAAGAACAAGAAGGAAGAATAAGAAGAAAAAAAGGAAGGAAAAAAAAGAAAGTAGAAGAAGAAAGAAGAAGAAGAAGAAGAAGATGAAGAACAAGAAAGAAGAAAAAGAAGCAAAAGAACATGAAAGAAGAAGAAGAAAAGAAGAAGAAGAAGAAGAAGAAAAAGAAGAACAAGAAGAAGAAGGAGATGAAAGAAGTAGAAGAAGAAAGAAGAAAGAAGAAGAAGAAGAAAGAAGAAGAAAAAAAAGGAAGAAGAAAGAAGAAGAAGAAGAAAAAAGAAGAAGGTAAAGAAGAAGTAGTGGAAGAGAAGAAGAAGAAATAAAAAGAAGAAGAAGAAGAAGAAGAAGAAGAAGAAGAAAGGGAAAAAGAAGACGAGAAAAAAGAAAAAGAAGAAGAAGAAGAGAAGTAAAACAAGAAGAATGAAGAGAAAGAAGATGAAGGAGAAAGAAAAAGAGAAGAAAAGAGAAGGAAAAAGAAAAACAAGACTGATGGAGTAGAGGAAGAAACAAGAAGAAGAAAGAAAAAAGGAAGAAAGAAGAAGAAGAAGAAAAAGAAAGACGAAGAATAAGAAGAAGATGAAGAAAGAAGAAGAAGTAGAAGAAGAAGAAGAAGAAGACGAAGAAACAAGAAAAAAATAGAATGAAAGAAGAATACAGAAGAAAAAGAAGAAGAATAAGAGGAAGAAGAAGAAGAAGAAGAAGAAGAAGAAGTAGAAGAAGAAGAGGAAGAAAAAAGAAGAGCAAGAAGAGAGGAAGAAGAACGAAGAAGTAGAAGGAAGAAGAAGGAAAAGAAAGAAGAAGAAATAATAAGAAGAAGAAAGAAGAAGAAGAAAGAAGTTATGGAAGAAAGAAGAAGAAGAAGATGTAGAAGTAGGAGAAAAAAATAAGAAGAAAAAAGAAATAGAAAGAAGAAGAACAAAAAAAAGCAAGAAGAAGAAGAAAAAGAAATAGAGAAGAACAAGAAAAAAAAGCAAAAGAGAGAAAAAGAAGAAAGATGAAGAAGAAAGAAAGAGGAAGAAGAAAAAGAAAATAGATGAAGAAGAGGAAGAAGAGGAAGAAGAAGAAGAAGAAGGCAAAATAAGTAGAAGAAAAAGAAGAAAGGAGGAAGAAGAAAGGTGAAGAAGAATAGAGGAAGAAGAAAAAGAAAGAAGAAGAAGAAGAGGAAGAAGAGGAACAAGAAGAAGAAGAAGAAAAGGAATAAGGATCAAGAAAGAAAAAAGGAGAAGAAGAAAAACAAGAAAGAAGAAGAACAAGAAGAAGGAGAGGAAGGAGAAAGAAAAAAAGGAAGAAAGAACGAAGAAGAAGAAAGGAGAAGAACAAGAAGGAAGAATAAGAAAGAAGAAGAAGGAAAAAGAAAAAAGATGAAGACGAATATAGAGGAAGAACATCAAGAGGAAGAAGAAAAAGAAGAAGAAGAAGAAGAAAGAAGATGGATGAATAGGAAGAAAGAATAAGAAAGAAGAAGAAAGAAGAAGATGAAGAAAGAAGAAGAAGAAGAAGAATAAGAAGAAAGAAGAAGATGAAGAAGAAGAAGAAGAATAAGAAGAAGGAGAAAGAAGAAGGACAAGAAAGAAGAAAAAGAGGAAAGAGAAAAACAATGAAGAAGAAGAAAGAAAAAGAAAAGAGTAGAAGTAGGAGAAGAAGAAAAAGAAGAAAGAAGGAGAAGAAGATGATAAAAAAGAAAAAAAGAAAAAGAAAGAAAAAGAAGAAAGAAGAAGAAGAAGAAGAAGAAGAAAATGAAAGATGAAGAAGAAAGAAGAAGAAGAATGGAGAAGAAGAAGAAGAAGAAAGAATAAAAAGATGAGGATGAAGAAAGAAGAAGAAGAATGGAGAAGAAGAAGAAGAAGAAAGAATAAAAAGATGAGGATGAAGAAAGAAAGAAAGAAAGAAGAAGAAGAAGAAGAAGAAGAAGAAGAAAGTAGAAGAAAGGGAAGAAAAGGAAAGAAGAAGAAGAAAGAAGAAGAAAAAGAATGAATAAGTTGTTGTAGGAGAAAAAGGATAAGAAGAAGAATGATTAAGGTGAAACAAGAAGAAGAAAGAAAAATAAAGAAGAAGAAGAAAGAAGAAGAAGAAAAAGAAGAAGAAGAAGAAGAAGAAGAACAGGAAGAAAGAAGAAGAAGAAGAAAAATAAGAAGATAAAGAAGAAGCAGAAGAAGAAGAAGAAGAAGAAGAAGAAGAAGATGAAGAAGAAAAAGAAGAAGATAATGAAACAAGAAGAACAATAAAAATGAAGAAGACGAAAGAAGAAGAAGAAAGTGAAGAAGAAGAAAGAAGAAGAAGAATGAAGAGAGGGAAAAAGAAGAATAAGAAGAAAGAAGAAGAAAAAGAACAAGACGAAAGGGAAGAAGAAGAAGGAGATTTAGAAGTAAAAGAAGAAGATGATGTAGAAGAAGAAGAAAAAGCAGAAGAAAGAAGAAGAGGAAAAAGGAGAAAGAAGAAAAAAGAACAGGAAGTATAAGAAGTAGATGAAGAGAAGAAGAAGAACAACAATAAAGAAGAAGAAGAAGAAGACAATGAAGTAGAAGAAAAAGAAGAAGACGAAGCAGAAGGAGCAGAAGAAGAAGAAGTAAATGAAGAAGAAGAAAGAAGAAGAAGAAGAAGAAGAAGAAGAAAGAATAGGAAGAAGAAGAAGAAGAAGAAGAAGAATGAAGAAGAAGAAAAGAGAGTTAGAAAAAATAAGAAGATGAATAAAGAAGTAGATGGAGAAGAATAAGAGAGAAGAAAGTAGATGAAGAAGAAAGAAGAAGAAGAAAGATAAAGAAGAAGAAAGAATAAGAAGAAAAAAAACAAAGAAGAAGAAGAGGGAAAAAGTAGAAGAATAAGAAATAGCAGAACAAGAGGAAGATGAAGGAATAAGATGATGAAAGAAGAAGAAAGAAGAAGAAGGAAGAAGAAGTAAGAAGAAGAATAATAAGAAGAGAAAGAAGAAGAAAGAATAATAATAAGAAGAAGAAGAAGAAGAAAAAGAAGAAAAAGAAGAAAAAGAAGAAGAAGAAAAAAGAAGAAGAAAGAAGAAACAAAAGAAAAAGAAGAAAGAGGAAGGAAGAAAAATAAGAAGAAAGATGAAGAAGAATAAGAAGAAGAAAGAAGAAGAAGAATAAGAAGAAGAAGAAGAAGAAGAGGAAAGAAGAAGAAGAAGAAGAAAGTAGAAAGAGGAAGAAGAAGAAGAAGAGGAAGAAGAAAAAAGAAGTAGAAAAAGACGAAGAAAGAAACGAAAAAAGAAGAAGAAAAAAAAGGAAGAATGAAAAAGAAGAAAAAAGTTGAAGTAGAAAGAAGAAGAAGAATGAAGAAGAGGAAATAAAAAGCAAAAGAAAGAAGGAGATGAAGAACAAGAGGAAGAAGAAAGAAAAAGAAGTAGGAAAAAAACAAAGAAGATGATGAAGAAGAAGAATGAAGTAGAAAAAGAAGAAAAAAAAAACAAGAAAGATGAAGAAAGAGACAGAAGAAGAAGAAAGAAGAGGAAGAAGAAAGAAGAACAAGATGAAAAATGAGGAAGAAGAAGAAGAAAGAAGAAGAAAAAAAAAGAACAAATAAGAAGAGGAAGAAAAAAAGAAGAAAAAGAGAAAGAAGAAGATGAAGAAGAAGAAGAAAGAATAAGAAGAATAAAGAAGAAGAAAGAACAAAAAAAAGAAAGAAGAAGAATAAGAAGAAGAAAAGGAAGAAGATGAAGAAGAGGAAGGAGAAGGAAGAAGAAGAAGAAATAAGGAGTAGATAGAAGAAAAAGATGGAAGAAGAAAAAAGAAGTACAACAAAGAAGAAGAAAAAGGATGAAGTATAAGAAAGAACTAGAAGAAGAAGAAGAAGAAAGAAGAAAAATGAGAAAGATAAAGAAGACATAATAAGAAGGGAGAAGAAGAAGAAGAAGAAGAAAGACAAAGAAGAAGAAGCAGAAGCAGAAGAGGAAGAAGAAAGAGGAAAGAATAAGAAGAAGAAGAATAAGAAGAAAAAAAAAGAAGAATAATAACAAGAAGAACAAGGCAAAAAAGAAGCAGCAAAACGAAGAAGCAGAAGAAGAAAGTAGAAAAAGAAAGAAGAAGAAGAAGAAGAAGAATGAAGAAGATGATGATGAAGAAGAAGAAAGAAGAAAAAGAAGAATAAGAAAAAGAAGAAGAAGAAGAAGAAGAAAAAGAAGAAAAGAAAGAAAAAGAAGAAGAAAGAAGAAGAAGAAGCATGAAGAAGAAGAATAAGTGGTGCAAGAGAGAAAAAAAGTAAAAGAAGAAAGAAAAAAGAAGAAAAACATTGAAGAAAGAAGAGGAAGAAAGAAGAAGAAGAAGAAGAAGAAGAAGAAGAAGAAGAAGAAGAAGAAAGATTAAGAAGAAAGAAGAAAGAAGAAATAAGAAAGAAGATGAAGAAGAATAAAGAAGATGATCAAGAAGGTAAGAAGTAAGAAGAAGAAGATAAGAAGAAAGAAGAAGAAGAAGGAAAAAGTAGAAAAAGAAGAAGAAGGAAGAATAAGAATAAGAAGAAGTAGAAACAAGCACAGGATGAAGAAGGAAGAAGAACAAGAAGAAGAAGAAGAAGAAGAAGAAGAAAAAGAAAAAAAAGAGCAAAAAGAAGAAAAAGAAAGAAGAAGAAATAGAAGAAAAAAGAAGGAAAAAAAGAAGAAAGAAGAAGAAGAAAAATGAAGAAAGAAGAAGAAAAAAATGAAGAAGAAAGAAGAAGATTAAAGACGAGGAGGACGTAGAAGAAGAAGAAGAAATAAGATGAAGAATAAGAAGAAAAAAGAAGAAGAAAAAGAAGAAGAGGAAAAAGAAGAAGAAGAAGAAGAAAAATGAGGAGAAGAAACAAGAAGAAGAAAGAGGAAAGAGAGAGATGAAGAAGAAGAAATAAAAAAAAAGAATATTTAGAAGAAGAAGAAGAAAGAAGAAGAAGATGAAAATGAAGAAAAAGAAGAAGAAGTAAGAAGATGTGGAAGAAAGATGAAGAAGAAAGAAGAAGAACAAGATAGAAGAAGAAGAAAGAAAAAGAAAAAAAATAAGTGAAAAAGAAGATGAAGAAGAAGAAAGAAAGAAGAAGAAGAAGAAGAATAAAGAACAAGGAGAAGAAGAAGAAGAAGAAGAAGAAGAAGAAGGAAAAGAAGAAGAAGAAAGAAGAGGAAGAAGAACAAAGAAGAAGAAGAAGAAGAAGAAGAAGAAGAAGAAGAAAGATAGAAAAGAAATAAGAAAGAAGAATAAAGAATAAGAAGAAGGAAGATAGGAAAAGAAAGAAGATGAAGAAGAAAGGGGAAAAAGGAGGAAGAAGAGAAAAAGAGGAAATGGAAGAAGAGGAAAAAGAAAACAAAGTGAAAGAAGATGATGATGAAGAAGAAGAATAAGATGAAGAAAATTAAGAAGAAGAAGAAGTAGAAGAAGAAGAAGAAGAAGAAGGTGAAGAAGGAGAAGAAGAAGAAGAAGAAGAAGAAGAAGAAGAAGGAGAAGAAGAAGAAGAAAGAAGTTGAAGAAAAAGAGAAAGAAAGAAGAAGAAGAAAAAAGATGAAGAAAGAAGAAGAAGAAGAAAAAGAAGAAGAAGAAGAAGAAAGAAGATGAAGAAGAATAAGAAGAAAGAAAGAGGAGAAGAAGAAGAAGAAGATGGAGAAAGAGAAGAAGAAGAAGTAGAAGTAGAAGTAGAAGCAGAAGAAGAAAGAAGAAGAGGAAAGAATAAAAAGAAAGAAGAAGAAGAAGAAATAAAAAAAGATTGAAGGAGAAGATGAAAAAGAAGAAATAAGAAGAAGAAGAAGAAGAAGAAGAACGAAGAAAAGGAAAGAAGAAAAAGAAAGAAGAAGAAGAAGAAGATTTAAAAAAAGAAAGAAGGAGAAGAAGAAAAAGAAGGAGAAGAAAAAAGAGGAACAAGAAGGAAAAAATGAAGAAGAAGAAGAAAGAAGAAGAAGAAGAAGAATTAGGAAGAAGAAGAAGGAAGAAAAAGATGAAGAAAGTAGAAGAAGAAAAAAAAGAAGAAGAAGAAGGAGCAAAAAAACAAGATGAAAGAAGAAGAAAGCAGAAGAAGGTAGAAGAAAGAAGTGGAAGAAGATAAGAGAAGAAGAAAAAAGAAGAAAAAAGAAGAAGAAGAAAGAAAGAAAAAGAAAAAGAAGAAGAAAGAAGAAGAAAGAATAAAGAAGAAGAAGAAGAAGAAGAAGAAGAAAGAAGATGAAGAAGAATAAGAAGAAGAGGAATAGGAGAGAAGTAGAAGTAAAAGTAGAAGAAGAAGAAGAAGATGTTGACGAAAAAGAAGAAGAAGAAGAAGAAAGAAGAAAAAAGAAGAGGAAGAAAGAAGTACAATAAAATAGAAGAAGAAGAAGATGGAGGAGATGAAAGGAGAAAGAAGAAGGAAGAAAAAGAAAGAAGAAGAAAGAGGAGGAAGAA
>JAIUJO010000266.1:677500-690000 GCA_023846275.1 Vanilla planifolia
TTCTTCCCCTTCTTCTTTTTTTCCTCCACTTCTTCTTCTTTTTCATCTTACTCTTCTTCTTCTACTTCATATTCTTCTTTGACTTTTCCTTCTTAATCCTCTATTCTTTTTGTTCAATTTGCTACTTTTGTTTTTTCAACATCAACTTCTTCTTTTTCTTTCCACTTTAATCTACTTTCTCCTCTTCTTCTTCTTATTCTTTTTCTTTTTCTTCTTCTTGTACTTCTTCTTCCTCCTCTTCTTCTTCTTCTTCTTCTTCTTCTTCTTCTGCTTTTTCCCTTTCTTGTTCTTCTCCTTCTTCTTTTGGTCCTTCTTCATCATCGTCATAGTCATCATCAACTTCTTCCTCTTCTTTGCCTTCTTCTTCTTCTTCCTCTTCCTCTTCTATAAGTTCGTCTTCTTCTTCGTCTCCTCCTCCTTCTTCTTCTTCTCATCATTTTTTACTTCATATTCTCGTCTTCTTCTTTTCTACTTCTCTTTTTCTTTTTCCTATTCTTCTCCTTCCACTTCTTCTTCTTCTTCTTCAACTCATCTCCATCTTTGTCTTTTTATTATTCTACTTCTTCTTCTTCTTCTTCTTCTTCTTCTTCTTCTTCTTCACCTTCTTCTTCTCCTACTTGCTCTTCTTCTTCTTCTTCTTCTTCTAGTTCCATTTCTTCTTTCTCATCAACCTGTTCTACTTCTCTTTGTTCTTCTTCCTTGTGTTCTTCCACTTCTTCTTATTGACCTTCTTTCTTCTTATTCTTCTTGCTCTTCTTGTCCCTCTTTTTCTTCGTATTCTACATCTTCTTGTTCTTTTTCTAACTCTTCTTCCTCATCTTCCTCTTTTTATCATTTTTTCTTCATCTTCTTGGTCTTCTTTTTCTTCTTCTTTTTCTTCTTCTTCTTCTTCTTCTTCTTCTGGTTCTTCTTCTTCTTCTTGTTCCTACCCTTCTTCTTCTTCCCCTTATTATTCTTTTTCATCTTGTTCCTCTTCTTCTCCTTCTCCTCTTTTTTTGACTTCCTCTTCTTCTTCTTCTTCTTCTTCTTCTTCACCTTTTTCGACATCTTATTCTTCTCCTTCTTCTTCTTCATCTTCTTCACCTCCTCCAACTTTTTCTTCTTCTTCTTCTTCTTCTTCTATTTCTACTTCTTCTCCTTCTTGTTCTTCTTTTTCTTTTTCTTATTCTTCTTCTTCTTCTTTTTCTTCTTCTTCTCCTTCTTTTTCGTCTACTTCTTCTTCTTCTTCTGCTTCTTCTTCTTCTTCTTGCTCTTCGTCTTCTTCTTCTTCTTCTTCTTCTTCCTCCTCCTCTTCTTCTTCTTCCTCCTCTATTTCTTGTTCTTATTCTTCCTATTCTTCTTCTTCTTCATTTTCTTCTTCTTTGTCTTCTTCTTCTACTTTATCATCATCATCTTCTTGTTATTCTTCTTCCTCTTCCTCTTCTTCTTCTTCCTCTTCTTCTTATTCTCCTTTTACTACTACTACAACTACTATTTCTTCTTCCTCTTCTTCTTCTTCTTCTTATTCTTCTTCTTCTTCTTCTTCTACTACTACTTCTTATTCTTCTTCTTGTTCTTCTTCTTCTTTTTATTCTTCTTCTCTTCTTCAACTTCCTCTTCTTCTTCTTCACCTTCTACTTCTTCATTTTCTTCTTCTTCTTCTTCTTCTTAAAAAAGGACCATCTTCCTTTTCTTTAACTTCTTCTTCTTCCACTTCTTCTTTCTCTTTGTCTTCTTCTTCTTCTCCTTTTGACCCTCTTCTACTTCTTCAACTTCGACTTAGGCCTATTGATTCTCTTCTTCTTCTACTTCAACTTCTTCTTTTTCCTCATCTACTTCCTCTCCTTCCACTTATTCTTCTCCATCTTCTTCTTATTCTACTTCTTCCTCCTCTTCTTGTTCTTCTTCTTCTTCTTCGTCATCTTCTTCTTCTTCCTCCACATCAACTTCTTCTTGTTCTTCTTTCTCTACTGCTACCTTTTCTTCTTCTTCTTCTCCACCTTCTTCTTCTTCTTCTCCTTCTTCTCCTTCATACACATCTTCATCTTCTTCTTCCGATTCCTCTTCTTCCTCATCTTCCTCTTATTCTTCTTCTTCATCAAATTCCTCATCTTCTTCTTCTTTGTCTTCTTCTTTTTAATCCTCCTCTTCTTCTTCTTCTTCTCCTTCCTACTCTTATTCTTCCTCTTCCTCTTCCTGTTATTCTTCTTCATGTTTCTCTTCTTCTTCTTCTTCTTTTGTTACTTTTACTTCTTTACCATCTTCCTCTTTTTCTTCTCTTTCTTCTTTTTCTTCTTTTTCTTTTTCTTTTTCTTCATCTTCTTCTTCTACTTCTTCCACTTCTTCATCTTCTTCTTCTTCTTCTTCCTCTTCCTCTTCTTCATCTTCTTCTACTTCTTCTTCTCCTCCTCCTTTATCTTCTTGTTCTTCTCTTTCTTCCTCATCATCTTCTAGTTCTTGTTATTCCTCTTCCTTATATTAATCTTATTATTCTTCTTCTTCTTCATCTTCTTCATCATCTTCTTATTCTTCTTCTTCTTCTTCTTCTTCTTCTTCTTCTTTCTCTTTTTCTAGTTCACCTTCTTCGTCTTTATCATCTTTTTCTTCTTCCTCCTCTTCTATTTCAACTTCTTCTTCTTCTTCTTCTTCTTCTCCTCCTCCTCCTTCTTCTTCTTCTAGTACTTCCTCTCCTTCTTCTTCTTCTTGTTCTTCCTCTTCATTTTCTTCTCCTTTTTCCTCTTCCACTTCTACTTCCCTTTGTTCTTTGCTTTCTTCTTTTTCTTTCTACTTTTTGTTCTTTTTCCTTCTCTTGTTGTTTTTCTCTAACCTTTTCTTCTTCTCATTCTCTACTTTTTCTACATCTTCTTCTTCTTCTACTTCCCCTTTTTCTTTTACTTCATCTCTTTCTTCTTCTTCTTCCTCTTCATCATCTTCATGTTATTCTTCTTCATCATCCTGTTCTTCTTCTACTTCTTCCTTTTTTTTCTTCTTCTTCCCCTTGCTCTTCTTTTTCTTTTCCTTCTTCTTCTTCTTCTTATTCTTCTTCTCCTTCTTCTTCTTGCTCTTCTTGTTGTTCCTCTTCTTCTTCTTCCTCCTCTTCTTATTCATCCTCTTCCTCTTCTTCTTCCTCTTCTTCTTCTACTTCTCCTTCTTCTTCTTCTTCCACTTCTTCTTCTCCTTCTTCCTTAACTTCTTCTTCTTCTTCTTGCTTCACTTCTTCTTCATCTTTCTTTTCTTCTTCTTCTACTTCTTCTTCCCCTTCTCCTTCTTTTTCTTCCTCATAATCCTCCTTTTCTTCTTTTTTTTCTTCTTCTTCTTGATCTTCCTTTTCTTATTACTCTTCTTCTTCTCCTTTTTCCTTTTCTTATTCTAACTCTTCTTCTTCTTCTTCTTCTTCTTCCACTTCTTTTTCTTTCCCTTCTTCTTCTTCATCGTCTTCCTCTTCTTCTCCTTCTTCTTTTTCTTCTTCTTCTTCTTCTTCTTCTTCTTATTCCTTTTCTTCTTCTACTTCTTTCCCTCCTACTTCTCCTTCTCCTCCTCCACCTCTTCCATATTCTTCTACTACTTCTTCTTACTATTCTCTTCTCCTTTTCTTCTTCTTCTTGCACTTCTTCTTCTTCCACTTCTTCTCCTCATCCTTCTTCTTTTTCTCTTTTCCTTCTTCTTCCTCTCCTTCTTCTTCTTCTTTTTCTTGTTCTTCTCCTTCACTTTCTTCTTCTTCTTCTTATTCTTTTTGTTCTTCTTCTTTTTTCCTTTTCTTCTTCTTCTCCTTCTTGTTGTTCTTCTAATTCTTCTTCTTCTTTGTTTACTTCTTCTTTCTCTTCTTCTTCTTCTTCTTCTTCTTCCTCTTCATCTTATTAATCTTGATATTGTTCTACTTCCTCTTCTTCCTCCTCTTTCCCATCTTCCTCATCCACTTCTTGCTCTTCTTCGTCTTGTTTCTCCTCCTCTTTTTCGTTCTCTTCTACTTCCTCTTCTTCTTCCCCTTTTTCTTCTTCTTCCTCCTCAAATTCTTGTTCTTCTTCTTCCTCTTCTTCTTTTTCTCTTACTTCT
Source organism: Vanilla planifolia (assembly GCA_023846275.1). Lineage (NCBI taxonomy): Eukaryota > Viridiplantae > Streptophyta > Magnoliopsida > Asparagales > Orchidaceae > Vanilla > Vanilla planifolia. The sequence continues at coordinate 681,533 of JAIUJO010000266.1, forward strand.
TCTTCTTCTTCTTCTTTCCCTTCTTCTACTTTCTCTTCTTCTTCTACTTCTTCTTCTTCTTCAACTTCTTCTTATTCCTCTTTTTCCCCTTCTCCCTCTTCTTCTTCTGTTTCTTCTTCCTCTTCTCCATTTTTTATGCTTCTTCCTCTTCTTCTTCCACATCTTTTTCATCTTTTTCTTCTTCCTCTTCCTATTCTTCTTCTTTTTTTTATTATTCCCCTAGTTCTTCTTCTTCTTCTTCTACTTCTTCTTTTTCTTCTCCTTCTTCTTTTTCTACTTCTTCTTCTTCTTCTTCCTCTTCTTCTTCTTCTTCTTCCTCCTCTTCTACTTCTTTTTCCTCTTCTTCTTCCTCTTCCTCTTCCTATTCTTCTTCTTCCTCTTCCTCTTCCTCTTCCTCTTCTTCCTCTTCTTCTTCCACTTCTTCTTCTTCACCTCCTTCTTCTTCCTCCTGTTCTTCTCCTTCTTCCTGATCATCTTCTTCTTCTTGCTATTCTTCATTCTCATCTTCGTCTTGGCCTTCTTCTTCTTCTTCTCTCTTTTCTTCTTGTTCTTCTTATTATTATTATTATTCTTTTTCTTATTCTTATTCTTCTTCTTCTTCTTATTCTTCTTGTTTCTCTTCTTCGTTATCATCTTTTTCTTCTTCCTCCCCTTTTATTCCTACTTCTTCTTATTCCACTTCTTTTTCTTTGCCTTCTTCTTCTTCATCATCTTCCACTTCTAAAGTGTTTCGTGCTAAGGAAATCCCACAAGAGGGGGGGGGGGGGGGGTGAATTGTGTATTTAAAATTTTATGAATTTCGAAATTAAACTTCAAAACCTTTAAGCAAGAGTAAAGAGAGTTGAACACACAAATTTTTAAGTGGTTCGACTCAAAACCGAGTCTACGTCCACCCCCAACCCAACCGGTGTTGGGAAAATCCACTAAATGCACCGATTACAAGTGAGGTTTTTCATACGATTCACCTCAAACCTACTTGGGATTTTTACTACGGCTAATCCCAAACCTACTTGAGTTTTTACCGGACTCAACTCAAACGCGGGGCTTTAGAACTACTGTCGTGATGCCCTTGCCCCAAAACGAAAAGTACAACGATTGACAAAAAACTTAAGAGAAATAGGAGAAAAGAGGAGGCACACATAATCGACAAATTAGAGGGATAGAAATTGAGAAATAATTGAAAAACCTCTAATTACAATAGCCTTCTTGCCGCTTTGCTTTTTGAGCTTGGATGCACCGTTTTTGCTTGAGTGCTCGAATTTTGAGATCTGAAATCTTTGGAAAATTTAGCAAAGGTTGAAATGAAAAATACATCAATTTTCCCTATTTATAGAGCTCAAATTTGAGCTCTAAAAACACGCCCAACGGCTCCAAAAATTAATTAGCCATTTGGGCAACGGACGGAAAGCAGCCACCGTCCGATCCAGGCCCAAAAACGAACGGAGCAGATTGATTTACTCATTTTACCGTTCGGGCTTAATCCAGAGCGTTGGATCCGGGCGCGTAATCGAACGGCGCGGATTAAATCTCGCGATTACCATTTACTGGATTTAATCTCGTGCGTAGGATCCGGGCGCAAAGATGAACGACAAAGATTTTACCTTACGGGATGAATCCTGTGCGTTGGATCCGGGCGGGCTTGATCTGAGCCATTGGATCCCACGAAGGCTGAAACTAGGATTTTTAGTCCCACATTGCGTATGCGGAAGTGTTGGAGCGCTATATAAGACATCCACCATGTTTACATTGCAAGCCTCTTTGGGGTTGGCTCCCCCCTTCCTTGACCAGGACTTGATCACCTGGTTCGGGTCGACTTAGCCAAGCATTATTCATTGACTGTTGACCGCACTGCAGTTTGACCTAGCCAAGCTCCTCTCGGCGGGCTTTGGGCAGGCTTGGCTCGGCCTTCTCGGGTCAACCAAATTTTTATCTTTAAATTAAATTTTTGATTTCTTAAAGACCTGGAAGGGCAGTTTTCGCACCGGGTCGACCTGCCCATTGCTACAGTGCATTTTCCCGAGACTTCAGCTGTTTTAGGGTATTTTTGACGAATTTTGTGCCAAAAATTTGAATATAAGTGTATAAAGATAATTTTATAGACTTATAGTATTATAAGTTATTTAAATAACTATGAAAAGAAATTCATGAAAAACAATTCCAAAGTAATATTAAAAAATCAAATACCAATGTCTATACATTTTGTCAAATATGCTTGGCCCAAAAATCAAAATTCAGTATTAAATTACTTTATAATATTTTTAAATGTTAATACTACTAGTGTGCCTCATAATCTCAAAGTTTGGACATATCCAATTCAAGAGAAATAAAAAGAAATTCAATTATAAAAAATCTTGTACATGTCTCAAATTTCCTTGAAGTATGCCATGACCTCAAGGCCATTAGAGACCATTATTTTAGATATCTAAAATACATGGCTTGATTTAATTAATTAGTAACTATTTTACTTAAAATCAAGCCCAAATAAAATATACATATTTATGCTTGACTCATCAAACACAAGGGTGTAACAGCTTCCTTTCCTTCTTTTTTTTCTTCTTCTTCTCCTTCTTCTCCTTCTTCTTCTTCATCAACATCTTCTTCTCCTTCTTCTTCTTCTTCTTCTTCTTCTTCTCCTCCTCCTCCTAATTCTTCTACTTCTTCATCTTACTATTCTTTTCTTCTTCTCTTCTTCTTCTTCTTCTTCTTCTTAAACTTCTTCTTCCACTTCTTCTTCTCATTTTTCTTCTTTTTCTCTTCTCTTTCTTCTTATTCTTCTTCTTCTTCTTCTTCTTCATCTTCCTCTTCTTCTTATTCATCTTGCTATTCTTTTACTTCCTCTAGTTCTACCTCTTCTTTCTCTTCTTCCTCTTCTACCTCTTACTCTTCTTCTTCTCTTCTTATTCTTCCTCTTCTTCCTCCTTTTCTTCTTCCTCTTCTTCTTCCCATTTTTCTTCTTCTTACTCCTCATCTTCTTGTTTATTTTCTTCCTCTTCTTGCTTATCTTCCACATCTTCTTCTTCCTTTTCTTCTTCCACTTCTTATTATTCTTCTTCTTTTATGATTCCACTTCTTCTTCTTCTTTTTCTTCCTCTACTTCTTGTTCTTTCTCTTCTTCTACTTCTTCATTTTCTTCTTCCACTTCTTAATTTTCAACTACTTCTTATTCTTCTTTGTCTTGTTCCTCTTCTTCCTCTTCTTCTTCTTCTTCCATTCGTTCTTCTTCCTCTTCTTCTTCTTCTTCTTCTTATTCCTGATCTTCTTCTTTCTCTTCTTGTTCTTCTTCCCCTTCTTCTTCTTGTTATTATTCTTCTTCTTATTATTATTATTCTTCTTGTTTCTCTTCTTCTTTATCATCTTTTTCTTCTTCCTCCCCTTTTATTTCTACTTCTTCTTCTTCTTCTTCCTCTCCTTCTGCTTCTTCTTCTTATTCTTCCTCTTCTTCTTCTTTTCCTTTTTCCTCTTCTTCTTCTTCCACTTCTTCTTTTTCTTTTCTACTTCTTCTTCTTCATCCTCTTATTCTTCTTCTCTGACCTCTTCTTCTACTCTTTCCCTGCCTTTTTTACATCTTTTTCTTCTTCTACTTCCTCTTATTCTTCTACTTATTCTCCTTCTTCCTCTTCTTCATCATCAACATCATCATCTTCTTTTTCTTCTTCAATTTGTTCTTCTTCTATTTTTTTTTTTCATCTTCTTCATCTTCCTTTTCTTTTTCTATTCCTTTTTCTTCTTCTTCTACTTCTTCTTATTCCTCTTCTTATTCTTCTTCTCCTTCTTCTTCTCCTTCTTCTTCTTCTTGCCCTTCTTGTTGTTCCTCTTCTTCTTCTTCCTCCTCTTCTTATTCTTCCTCTTCCTCTTCTTCTTCCTCTTCTTCTTCCACTTCTCCTTCTTCTCCTTCTTCTTCCAATTTTTTTTCTCTTTCTTCCTTAACTTCTTCTTCTTTTAATTCCTCTTCTTCATCTTCCTATTCCTCTTCTTCTTCATCTTCTTCCTCTTCTCCCTTTTCTTCCTTTTCATCCTCTTCTTCTTCTTCTTTTCCTTCTTTTTCTTCTTCTTCTTTCTTTTCTTATTTTTCTTCTTCTCCTCCTTCCTTTTCTTATTCTTCTTCTTCTTCTTCTTCTTCCACCTTTTCTTTGCCTTCTTCTACTTCATCATCTTCCTCTTCCTCTCCTTCGCCTTTTTTTTCTTCTTCTCCTTCTCCTTCCTCTTCTTCTTCTTCTTCATCAAAATCTTCTTCTCCTTCTTCTGCTTCTTCTTCTTCTTCTCCTCCTCCTCCACCTCCTCCTAATTCTTCTACTTCTTCTTCTTACTATTCTTTTCTTCTTCTCTTCTTCTTCTTCTTTCTCTAACACTTCTTCTTCCACTTCTTCTTTTTCTCATTTTTCTTCTTCTTTTGCTCTTCTCTTTCTTCTTCTTTTTCTTCTTCTTCTTCTTCTTCTTCTTCTCTTTCTCCTTCTCCTTCTTCTTATTTTTTTTGTTCTACTTCTTCTTTTTCCTATTCTTCTTCTTCTTATTCTTCTTGTTCTTCTAATTCTTCTTCTTCTTCTAAGAATTCTTCTTGCTCTTCTTCTTCTTCTTCATCTTCATCTACCTCTTCTTCTTATTCATCTTGCTATTCTTTTACTTCCTCTAGTTCTACCTCTTCTTTCTCTTCTTCCTCTTCCACTTCTTTCTCTTCTTCTTCTTCTTCTTATTCTTCCTCCTGTTCTTCTTCCTTTTCTTCTTGCTCCTCATCTTTTTTTTCGTCTTCTACCACTTCTTGCTTATCTTCAACTTCTTCTTCTTCTTCTTCTTCTTCTTCTTCTTTCACATCTTATTCTTTTTCTTTTTTATGATTCCACTTCTTCTGCTTCTTCTTTTTCTTTTTCTACTTCTTCTCGTTCTTCCTCTTCTTCTTCTTCTTCTTCATTTTCTTCTTCTACATCTTAATTTTCTACTACTTATTCTTCTTCGTCATGTTCCCCTTCTTCCTCTTCTTCTTCTTCTTCCATTTGTTCCTCTTCCTCTTCTTTTTTTTCTTCTTCTTATTCCTGATCTTCTTCTTCCTCTTCTTCTTCTTCTTCCCCTTCCTCTTCTTCTTATTTTTCTTCTTGCTCCTCATCTTCTACTTCCTCTTCGTGCTCTTTTCCTCATCTTTTTCTTCTCCTTCTTCTTCCTCTTCTTCTTTTCTTCTTCTTCTTCTTCATCCCCTTCCTCTAATTCTTGTTATTCCACCTCTTCTTCTTCTTCTTCTTCCCTTTCTTCCTCTTCTTCTTCTTCTTCATCATCTTCATCATCAACATCATCTTCTTCTTCTACTACTTCATCTTCTTCTTCTCTTCTTCTTCTTCTTCTTCTTCCTCCTTTTCTTCTTCTTTGCCTTGTCTTCCATCATCTACTTCTGCCACTTCTTTTTCTTGTTGTCCTTCTTATTCTTCTTCTTCTTATTTTTCTTCTTATTCTCCTTCTTCTTCTGCTACAACTAATTCTACTTTTTTTTTCTTCTTCTTCTTCTTCTTCTCCTTCTTCTTCCTTTTCCACTTCTTCTTCTTCTTCTTCTTCATCTTCTTCATCTTCTTCTTCTTCATCTTTATCTTCCTCTTCTCTTCTTCTTCCTTTTCTTGTTCTTCTTCCTCTTTTTCTTCTTCTTTTTCTTCTTCTTCTTCTTAATGTTCCCCTCCATCTTTTACTTCTAGTACTTATTTTTCTTCTTCTTCTTCTTCTTCTTCTTCTACTACTACTACTTCTTCTTCTACTACTACTACTACTACTACTTTTTCTATATCTATTTCTTGTTCTACTACTTTCACTTCTTTTGCTTCTTCTTCTTCTTCTTCTTCATCCCTAATCCTTAATCTCTATCCTTAATGTCCAACCTCTATTCCCAAATTTATAATCTATAGTCCTTATTATTAATCCCTTAATCCTTTAATACCTAATCCATAATTCCTAATCTTTAATCTCTAGTCCTTAATCCCTAATCTCAATTCCCTAATTCCTAATCCTTAACCCCTAATCCCTCAACCCTAGTTGTATTCATTAATCCTTAATTCATAATCCCTAATTCCTAATCTATAATACCTAATCTCTAATCCCTAATTTGTACTTCCCTAATCTTTAATCCCCAATGCCTAACAATAGTTCCCTAATCCCTAAGCCCACCTTCCCTAATCTAGAAGGAAGGAAACCCAGCCAATTGTCCTCAAGAATGTACGTTCTCTTGCAATCGACCACCCGCCAAATGTATATTAATATGGAGGCCTTTTGGTCGAAGTCTGTGAAGGATTTCACCTTGGCTTTCGGGATGTGGGAGTTGGGCTCTTTTATGAGATGGGCTACCTCTTTGCTTATGGACAAGGTTTCTCTTTTACTGTGGAGTTTCAATGTTGCGGAGGATAAGCTGTGTCAGACACTTCTTGAATGGACAAAAGTCTTATGTTCTTCGTTCTATCAGACCCTTATTGTTACATATCGGAGGGAGAAATATGGGTTGCCTTCTCATCATGGGAATCGGTTAGCTTGGATTTGGAAGATTAAGTCTATGCCCCGAATTCACACGTTCATTTGGAGGGCAGCAACGGATCTCATCCCCATGACTGTTTGGCTTACAGAGAGGCATTTAGGAGATTGTAGATACTGCATATGGGGCTGTAGTGTGATGGAGACCCATCAGCATGCACTTTGGGACTGCAAGATGGTGCAACAAATTTGAGAATACCCTGTGCTATGCACTACTACCTTGATGCTGGGTCTATGCCATGGCCATCTCTCGAGCACTGTGTCGGTTTCCCTAGTGAGTTTCTTGTCCCACGTCGAGCTACTTGGCATGGCGAGTAGGAATTTAGCGTGTCACTTGCCTATGTTGCTACTACTATGTATTACATATGGGAGAATAGAAACCCCAAGAAGCATAACAAGGCCACCCTCAACAACGATATCCTAATTAAGAAGATCAAGTTGGAAAATGTCGCAACAACGAAGACTCCCATTTCTCATCCATCTATGTCCAGTGGGAAGCATCACCCTACGGGGGCCTTTGTAGCTCTTACTTGGCATCCCACCCCAACGGGATGGATCATGTTAAACTATGACGTAGTTGTGAATGGTAAGGAGGCTGTTGTGGGCATTGTTGCTTGGGATCATTTCGGGTGTCCTATCTACATTGTGGGCAAGAGACTTCATTCCCAGGCTTGCAATGCTATGGAGGTTTGGGTAGTCTTGGAAGCAATTGTGCTGATCATGACCAAGCTTCAGAGATATTCTTCTTCTTCTTCTTCTTCTTCTTCTTCATCTACTTCTTCTTACTGCTCTTCTTCCTCTACGTCATCTTCTTCCTCTTCCTCTTCTTCTTCTTCTTCTTCTTCTTTTCCTCTTCTTGTTCTTGCTCTTGTTCTTCCTCCTCCTCTTCCTTTTCTTCTTCTTCTTCTTCTTCTTCCTCTTCTTCTCCTTCTTCGTATTCTTCTTCTTCTTCTTCTTCCACTTCTTCTTTGTCTTTTTCTTCTTCTTCCTCCTCTGCTTCTTCTTCTTCTTCCTTCTTCTTGTTCCTCTTCTTTTTCTTCTTCCTCTTCTTCTTCCACTTCTTCTTCTTCCAATTCTTGTTCCACTTCTTTTTCTTCTTCTTCTTCTTTGTCTTCTTCTCCTTCTCCCTCAACTTTTTCTTCTTCTTCTTCCTCTTCTTATTCTTCCTCTTCTCTTTCCTTTTCTTCCCCATCTTCTTCTTTGTTTACTTTGTTTTCTTCTTCTTCCTCTTATTCTTCTTCTTCATCAACAATATCATCTTCTTCTTCTTTTTATTTTTCTTCCTCTTTTTCTTTTTATGTCTCTTCTTCTTCTCTATCTTCTTCTTCTTCTACTTCTTCTTCTTCTTCTTCTTCTCTTCTGCTTCTACATCTTCTTCTTCTTCTTCTTATTCTTAATCTTTTTCTTCCTCTTCTCCTTCTTCCTTTTCTTCCCCTTTTTGATCTTCTTCATCTTCTTCTTCTGCTTCTACTTCTTCTTATCTTCTTCTTCTTCTTCTCCTCCTCCTCCTTCTTCATATCTTCTTCTTTTTCTTCCACTTCTTCTTCTTCTTCTTCAACTTCTTTTTCTTCTTCCTTTTTCTTCTTGTTCCTCTACTTCTTTTTCTTCCTCTTCTTCTTCTTCTTGTACTTCTTGTTCCACTTCTTCTTCTTCTTTTTCTTTTGTCGTCACCTTCGCCTTCTCCCTATTCTTCTTCTTCTACTTCTTGCACTTCATCCTCATCTTCCTTTTCTTCTTCTTCCTCTTCTTCTTCTTCCTCTTCTCCATCCTTTTCCTCCACATCTTCCTCTTTTTCTTCTTCTTCTCCTTCGTCTTCTTATTCTTCTTCTTCTTCTTCTTCTTCTTCTTCTTCTTTCTATCTTTTTCCATCTCTTCTTCTTTTTTTTATCTTCTTCTTCTTCTTCCTTTTTCTGCTTAACCTATTTCCTCTTCTTCTTATTATTTTTCTTCTACTTCTCCTTTTTCTTCCTATT
>JAIUJO010000266.1:692500-697500 GCA_023846275.1 Vanilla planifolia
TTCTTTTTATTCCTCTTCTTCTTCTTCCACATCTTCTTCATCTTCTACTTCTTATTCTTCCACCTCATCTTCTTCTTAAAATTCTTCTTCTACTACTTTTACTTCTCATTCCTCTTTTTCATCTTCGTCCGCTTCTTCCTCTTCCTCTCCTTCTTCTTCTACCTCTTCTCGACATTTTTCTTCCATTCCTTCCTCTTCTTCTTCAACTTCTTTTACTTCTTCTTCTTCTTCCTCTTCCTCTTTTTATTCCTCTTCTCCTTGATCACTCTTTCTTCATCCCCTTCTTTTCATTCTTCTTCTTCTACTTTTTCCCCTACCTCTTTTTGTTCTTTTTCTTCTACTTCTTTTTCTTCTCCTTCTTCTCATCCTTTGTTGACTTGTACTTCTTCTTCTTTTGCTTCCACTTCTTGTTCAACTACTTTTTCTCCTCCTACTTATAGTTCTTCTTCTTCTTCTTCTTGTTTTACTTCTATTACTTCCTCTTTTTCTATTTCCTCTTCTTCTTCTTCTTCTTCAGCTTCTTCTTCTTCTTCTTCTTCTTCTTCTTCTACTTCTTCTTCTTATTCTTATTATTCTTCTTCTTCTACTATTGCTTCTTATTCTTCTTCTTCTACTTCTATGTCTTCTTCTTCTTCTTCTTCTTCTTATTTTTCTTCTACTTCTTCTTATTCTTATTATTCTTCTCCTACTACTACTACTTCTTCTTCTTCTTCTTCTTCTTCTTCTTCTACTTCTATGTCTTTTTCTACTACTTCATCTTCTTCTACTTCTTTTTCATCTTCATCTTCTTCCTCTAATTCCTCTTCTTCTTCTTCTTCTTCTTCCTCTTCTTTTTCTTCTTCTTATTCTTCTTTTTCTTCTTCTTATTCTTCTTTTTCTTCTTCTTCTTCTTTTTCATCTTCTACTTACTCTTCTTCTTCTTCCCTTTCTATTTCTTCTTTTGCTTTTTCTTCTTCTTCTTCATCCCCTTCTTCTTCCTCTACTTCTTCTTCTTGCTCCACGTCTTCTTCCACCTCTTCATCCTCTTTTGCTCGTCTTCCAATTCCTCTTCTTCTTCTTATTCTTCTTCTTCTACTTCTTCTTCTTCTTCTTTGCCTTCTTCCTCTTCCGCTTCTTCTTCATCATCTTCTTCGTACTCCTCCTCCTCCTCTTCTTCTTCTTATTCCTTTCAATCCTCTTCTTCTTCTTCTTCTTCTACTTCATCTTTTTCTCCATCTTCGTCTTCAAATTGTTCTTCTTGTTCTTCTTGTTTTTCATCTTTTCGTCTTCTTCTTTTTATTCTTCTTCTTCTACTTCTTCCACATCTTCTGCATCACCTTCTACTTCTTCTACTTCACCTTCTTCTTAAAAATCTTCTTCTTCTCCTTCTTCTTCTTCTTCTGCTTCTTCTCATTCCTCTTTTTCCCCTATATTGTCATCTTCTTCTTAGTCTTCTTCTTCTTCTTCCCCTTCTCCTTATTTTTCTTTTGCTTATTCCTCTTCTTATTCTACTACTTTTTCTTCTTCTTCTTCTTCTTCTTCCTTTTCTTATTCTTTTTATTCTTTTTCTTATTCCCTTTCTTCTGCTTCTTCTTTTTCTTCTTCTTCTTCTTCTTATTCTTTTTCCTTTTCTTTTTCTACAACTACTTCTTCCTCCTCTTGTTGCTCTTCTTCCTCTAATTCTTCTTCCTCTTCTTCTTATTATTATTCTTCCTCTTCTTCTCCCTCCTCTTCTTCTTATTCCCCTTCTTCCTCCTCTTCGTCTTCTTGCTCCACATTTTCTTCATCCTCTTCGTGCTCTTCTCCTCATCTTTTTCTTCTCCTTCTTCCTCTTCTTTTTTGTTCTTCTTTGTCTTCTTTATCTTCTTCTTCTTCTTCTTCTTCTTCCTCTTTCTCCTCCTCTTCTTCTTCTTCTATTTCTTCTTCTACTTCTTCTTTTTGTTCTTCTTATTATTCTTGTTTTTATTCTTCTTCTTCTTCTTCCACATCTTCTTCATCATCATCATCTTCTTCTTCTACTTAATCTTCTTCTTAAAATTCTTCTTCTTCTCATTCTACTTATTCTTTATATTCCTCTTTTTCCCCTCCATCCTCTTCTTGCTCTTTCGCTTCTTCTTCTTCTTCTTTCTCTTCTCCTTATTTTTCTTCCACTTCTTTCTCTTCTTTTTCTTCCTTTTTTCTTCTTCTACTTCCTCCTCTTTGTATTCTTCTTCTTCTTCTTCCTCTTAATCCTCTTCTTTTTCTGTCTTTTTTCTTGTTCTCTTTTTCCTCTTCATCATCATCATCTTCTTCTTCTTCTTCTTCTTCTTTCTCTTCTTCTTCTTCTCCTTCTCCTTCTTCCTTTTCTTCTTAGTCCTCTTTTTCTTCTTCTCCTCTCTATTGTCCTTCTCCTTCATCTTTTTGTTCTTCTTCTTCCTCTTTCTCTTCTTCTCCTACTTGTTCTTCTTCTTCTCCTCCTCCTCCTGCTTCTTGTTCTTCTTCTTCTCTACTTCTTTATTTCTTCTCTACTTCTTCTTCATTTCTTCTCTTATTCTTCTCCTCCTTCTTTTTACTCTTCTTCTTCTTCTTCTTCTTCTTCTTTTTCTTCTTCTTCTTACTCTTCTTCTTCGTCTTCTTTTCATCTCCTCTTCTTCTTCTTCTTCATCATCTTATTTTTACTCTTCTTCTTTTTCTGCTTCTACTTCTTCTTCTTCTTCTCTTTTCTTACTTCTTCTACTTCTTTTATTCTTTCTCCTCTTCGTCTTATTCTCCTCCTCCTTCTCCTTCTTCTTCTTTTTCTTCTTACACTTCTTCTTCTTCTTGTTCTCCTTGCTCTTCTTCGTTTCCTTGTTCTTCTCCTTCTACTTGTTCCTCTTCTTCTTCTTCATCTTATTGTTCTTCATTTTATCCTCCTCTTCCTTCTTCTTCTTCTTCTTCTTCTTCTGCTCTTCTTCTTCTTCTTTCTTCTCTACTTCTTATTCTTTACCCTTCTTCTTATTCTTTTGTGCTTCTTTTTTTTTCTTCTTTTCTTTTTTTTCTTCTTCTTCTTCTTCTTCTTCTTCTTCGACATCTTCTTTTATTCTTCTTCATCTTTCTCTTCTTCTTCATCTAATTCTTCTTCTACCTTTTCTTCTTCTTCTTCATCATCATCTTCTTCTTCTTCTCCTTTTACATCTCCTTCTTCTTCTTCTTCTTCTTCCCCTTTTTCTTCTTCCTCTTCTTCCTATACTTCTTTCTCTTCTTCTTTCTCTTCTTCCTTTTATTCTTCTTGCACTTCTTATTCTTCTTTCTCCTCTTCTTCTTCCTCTTCATCTTCCTTTTCTTCTACTTCTTCCACCACATCTTCTTGTTCTTCTTCTTCCACTTCTTCCTCTCATTCCTTATCTTCGTCTTCTTCTTCTTCTTCTTACCCTTTTTCGTCTTCTTCTTCCTCTTCTTCCTTTTCTTATTCTGGCACTTCTTATCCTTCTTTCTCCTCTTCTTCTTCCTCTTCATGTTCCTTTTCTTCTATTTCTTCCACCACATCTTCTTGTTCTTCTTCTTCTTCCACTTCTTCCTCTCCTTCCCTATCTTCATCTTCTTCTTCTTCTTCTTCCTCTTCTTCATCTTCATCTTCTTCTTCTTCCTCTTCTTCTTCTTACTCTTCTTTTTTTTTCTTCATCATCTTCTTCTTCTTTTTCTTCTTCTTCGCCTTCTTCTTCTTCTTCTTCATATTCATAATCATCATCTTCTTCTTTTTCTTGTTCTAGTTTCTCTTCTTCTTCTTGATCATCATCATCACCATCATCATCATCTTCTTCTTCTCTTTTTCTTCTACTTTTTCTTCTTCTTCTTCTTTGCCTTCTTCTTCTTCTTGTTCATCTTCTCCTCCATCTTCTTCATTTACTTCTTCTTCTTCCTCTTCTTCTTCTTCTTCTTCTTCTTATTGTCCTTCTTCTTCTTCTTCTTCTTCTTCTTCTTCTTCAATTTCTTATTATTATTCTTCTTCTACAACTACTACTTCTACTACTATTATTTTTTCTTCTTCTTGTACTTCTTCTTTCACTTCTTCTTGTTCTTCTTCTTTTTATTCTTCTTCTTCGCTTTTCCCTGATCCTTAACCCCATCTCCTAATCTCTATCCTTAATCCCTAGTCCCTAACTCTTAATCTCAAATATTTAATCCTTCATCCTAAATCTTATGACCTAACCCTTTAATATTTAATTTCTCATCCTTACTCTTTAACCATTTATCATGAATATCTAATCCTTAATCATGAATCTCTAATCTAAAATCTCTGATCCCTAATACTTGGTCTTCAAGCACTTATCCTTAATCCTTACTATTAATTCCTTAATCATTAATCCATAATTACGAATCATTAATCTATAATCCCTAGTCCCTAATCTCTATTATCTAATCCCTAAACTCTATTATCTAATCCCTTATCCTTAATCTCTAATCCCTAATCCCTAATACCCTAATCCCTAATCCCTAATAAGTAATCTTTAATCATTAAACCCACCCTCCCTAATCTATAATCAATGTTCTTCATCTTGTTCTTCTTCTTCGTCTTATTCTCCTTCCTTCTTCTTCTACTTCATCTTCTTCTACTTCATCTTCTTCTTCAAATTCTTTTTCTTCTTATTTTTCTTCTTCTTCTTCTACTACTACTTATTTCTCTTCTTGTTCCTTGTCCTCTTCTTACTCTTCCTGTTCTTCTTCATCTTCTTCATCAACTCCTTGTTCCTCTTCTTCTTCTTCTTCACCATTATCATCTTTTTCCTCTTCTTCTTCTACTTCATCATCATCTTCTTCTTCGTCTTCTTCGACTTCTTCCTCTTCTTCTCCTTCTTCTTCTTCTTCCACTACAACTACTACTACTTCTTCCCTCCTTCCTCTTCTTCTTCTTCTTTTAAGCCTTCAGCTTTCAACTTCTTCTATTTCTTTGTCTACATCTTCCTCATCATCTTCTTCTTGTTCTTCTTCTTCTTCATCCTCAGCTTCTTCTTCGTCTTCTTCTTCTTCTTCTTCCCCTTCTTCTTCTTCTTCCTCTCCATCTT
>JAIUJO010000266.1:700000-717500 GCA_023846275.1 Vanilla planifolia
TCTTCTATTTCTTCTTCTCATTCATTAACTTCTTCTTCGTCTTCATGTTCTTCTGCTTCTTCTTCTACTTGTTCTTCTTCTCTTTCTTCTCCTTCTTCTACTTGTTCATCTTCTTCTTCCTCATCTGCTTCTTCCCCTTCTTCTTCTACTACTACTTTTTCTTCCTTTTCTTCTTTTTCTTCATTTTCTTCTACTTCTTGTTTTTTTACTTCTTCTTTTTCTTACTTTTGTTCTCCTTCCTCTTCTTTTTCTTCCTCTTCTTTTTTTTCCTCTTCCTCTTTTTCTTCTTCCTCTTTTTCTTGTTCTTCTTTCTATTTTTCCTCTTCTACTTCTTTTTCTTCTTCTTCTTCTTCTTCTTCTTGTCCTTGTTCTTCTTCTTATCCTTCTTTTGCTACTTAATCTTCTTGTTCTCTATCCTCTTCTTTTTGTTCCTTTTCTTCTTCTTTACGTCTTTCTCCATAACTTCTTCTACTTCCTCATCTTGTTCCTTTTGTTCCCCTTCTTCTTGTTCTTGTTCTTCTTCTTCCTCTTCTTCTACTTGCTCTACTTCTTATTCTTCTTCTTTTTTCTCCTCATCTCATTCTTGTTCTTCTTCTTCTTCTTCTTCTTGTTCCTATTCTTGATCTTCTTCTTCTTCTTCTTCATCTTTTCTTCTTCTTCTTTTTCTTCTTCTTCTTCTTCTTCTTATTCTTCTTCTTTCCTTCTGCTTCATCATCCTCTCCTTTTATATCTTCTTCATCTTCTTCTTCTTCTTTTTCTTCTTCTTCTTCCTCTTCTTCCTCATCTTCTTTCTCTTTGCCTTCTTCCTCTTTGTCTTCCTCTTCTTCTTCTTCATCATCATCTTCTTCTTCTACTTCTTCCTCTTCTTCTTCAACTTCTTCATCCTATTCTTCTTCTTTTTCTTTCTCTTCTACTTCCTCCTCTTCTTCCTCTTCTTCTTCTTATTGTTCTTCCTCTACATCCTCTTCTTCTTCCTCTTCTTCTTCTTGTTCGTCATCCTTTTCTTTTTCTTCTTCCGCCTCATCTTCTTGTTCTTCATCTTCCTCATCTTTTTTTTTTCTTCCTTTCCTTCTTCTTCTTCTTCTTCTTCATCATCTTTTCCTTCTTCTTCTTTATCTTCTTCTTCTTTTTCTTCCTCTTCTTCTTCTTTCTCTTCTCTTTCTTCTTCTTTTTCTTCTTCTTCCTTTTCTTCTTTCTCTTCTTCTTCTACATCTTCTTCATCATCCTCTTGATCATCATCTTCTTCTACTTCTCCTTCTCCTTCTTCTTCTTCTTCTTCTTTTTCTACTTCTTCATCTCTTTCCTGCTCTTGTTCCTCATCTTCCCCTTCTTCTTCTTCCTTTTCTTCTTCTTCTTTTTCTTTTACTACTTTTTCCTCTCTTTCCTGCTCTTTTTCCTCATCTTCCCCTTCTTCTTCCTTTTCTTCTTCTTCTTCTTCTTTTTCTTCCTCTTCTTCTTTCTTTACTTTTGCTTTTTCTTTCTTTTTCTCTTCTTCTTCTTCTTCCTCTTCTTCTTCAACTTCTTTCTATTTGCATTCTTCCTCTTTTTCTTCCCCTTCCTCTTCTTCATCACCTTCTTCTTCTTCTTCTTCTTCTTCTTCTATTCTTACTCTTCTTCTTCATCTTCTCTTATTCTACTTCCTCTTCTTTTCTTTGGTTCTTCCTCTTTCTCTTCTTCTTCCTTTTCTTCTTCCACTTCTTCCTCTTCTTCTTGCTCTTCTTCTTCTTCTTCTTCTTCTTCTTCTTCCTCTACTTCGTCCTCGTCTTCTTCCTTTTCTTTTTCTTCTTCGTTCTTATCATCTTGTTCTTCAACTTCCTCTTCTTCCTCATCTTCGTCTTCTTCTTGTTCCTCTTATTCTTCTTCTTCTTGTTGTTCTTCATCTTCTTCTTCCTCCTTTTCTTCTTTTTCTTCTTTCTTTTCTTCTTCCTCTTCTTCTTCTTCTTCTTTTTCTTTTTCTTCTTGTTCTTCTTCTTCTTCTTCTTCTTCATTATCTTCTTCTTCTTCTTCTTTCTCCTCTTCTTCTTCCTCTTCTTCTTCTTCTTATTCATCTTCTCCATCTTTTTCTTCTTCTACTTCTTCTTTTTCTTCTTCTTCTCCTTCTTATTCTCTTTCTTTTTCTTCTTCTACTCTTTCTTCTTCTATTACTACTAATACTTCTTTTTCTTCTACTTCTATGCCTACTACTTCTTTTACTTTAGCTTCTTCATCTTCTTCTTCTATAATCCCTAATCTCTAATCCTTAATCTTTATTCCTTAATGCTTAGTGCTTAATCTTTAAATCATAATCCCTTAATCTTTAATCTCTCAACCAAATCTTTAATCCCTTATGCTAAATCCATAATTTTTAATGTCTAACCTCAAATCTTTAATCCCTAATTCTTAACCATAAATCCCTAATCCTTAATCCTTATTCTTAATCCTCTAATATTTAATCCATACTTCCTAATCCTTAATCCTTATTCTTTATTCCCCAATCCCTAATCTCTAGTTAAACTTTAGGTGTAACAAATAATCCTTAATTCATAATTCGTAATCACTATTATGTAATGTAGAATCCTTAATCTTTAACCTCTAATCCCAAATTCTTATCACTCAAATCCTTAATCCCTAATCTCTAATAACTAATACCTATAGCCTAGGCCTACCTTTCTTTAATCTATAACCCATTGTCATCTTCTTATACTTCTTCATCTTCTTCTTCTTCTTCACCATCATCTTCTTCTTTATATTCTTCTTCTTCTTCTTCTTCCTCATCTTCTTATTCTTCTTCTTCTTCTTCTTCTTCTTTTCTTTTTCTAATTTTTCTTCTTCTTCTTCCTCTTTGTCTTTTCTTCTACTCCTACTACTTCTTCTACTTCTTCTTCTTCTTCTTCTCATTCTTCTTTTTCTGCTTCTCCTTCCACTTCTTCTTCCATCTTCTTCTTGTACATCTATTTCTTCTACTTATTCTTCCTCTTCTTTTTCTTCTGATTCTTCTTTTTCCTCTTCTTCTTCTTCTCCTTCTTTTGCTTCATCTTCTTCTCCTTCTCCTTCTTCTTCTTCTTCTTCTTCTACTATTACTACTACTACTACTACTTTTTCTTCTAATTCATCTTCTTCTGCTTCATCTTCATCTTCATCATCACCATCATCACCTTCTTCTTCTTCTTCTAATTCATCTTCTTCTTCTCTTCTTCTTCTTCTTCTTCTTCTTCTTCTTCTTCTTCTTCTTCCTCCACCTCTTCTTCTTCTTTGTCTTGTCTTCCATCTTCTACTTCTATCACTTCTTTTTCTTCTTTTTCTTCTTGTTCTTCTGTTTTCCTCTTCTTCTTATTCTACTTCTTCTTCTACTGCTACTACTTTTTCTTCTTCTTCCTCCTTTTCTTCTTCTTCTTCTTCCACTTCTTCTTCTTCTTCTTCTTCTTCTCTTCTCTTCTCTTCTTCCTCTTCTTCTTCTTTTTCTTCCTCCTTTTCTTCTTCTTTTTCTTCGTCTTCTTCTTCTTAATCTTCCCCTCCATCTTCTACTTCTATTACTTCTTTTTCTTCTTCTTCTTCTTATTCTCTTTCTTGTACTACTACTACTTATTATTCTTCTTCTTCTACTACTACTACTACTATTACTTTTTGTTCATCTATTTCTTATTCTAGTTCTTTTACTTCTTCTGCTTGTTCTTCTTCTTCAGCTTCTTCATCCTTGACCCTTAATCTCTAATCCCTAATCTCTAATCTCTATTCCCAAATCTATAATTTGTAATCCTTTTTTTGAATCCCTAAATCCTTTAATACCTAATCAATAATTCCTAATCTTTAATATTTAGTCCTTAATAACTAATACCTAATCCCTCAACTCAATTCCCTAATAGCTAATACCTAATCCCTTAACCCTAGTTGTAATCACCAATCCTTAATCTGTAATCCCAAGTTTCTATTCTTTAATATCTAATCCATAATCCTTAATCTATAATCCCTAATCTATACTTCCCTAATCTATACTTCCCTAATCTATACTTCCCTAATCCATAATCCCTTATCCCGAATAACATATCCCTAATCCCTCAACACACCTGCCCTAATCCAGAGTGGACGAAACCCAACCAATTGTCTTCAAGAAAGTCCATTCACTTACGATTGACCACTCGCCAAACTTATACTAATATGGAGGCCACCTGGTTGAAGCCTGTGATGGATTGCACCTTGGCTTCCACGATGTGGGACTTGGACTCTTCTATGAGGTGGGCTAGCTCTTTGCTTGTGGATAGGGTTTCCTTTTTACGATGGGGTTTCAACACTATGGAGGATAAGCTGTGTCAGGCACTTATTGAATTTATCAACGTCTCATGTTCTTTGTTCTATCGGACCCTTATTGTTACATCTAGGAGGGAGAAATATGAGTCATCTTCTAATCATGTGAATCAGTTAGCTTGGATTTGAAGGATGAAGGCAATGCCCCGAATTCACACGTTCATTTGGAGGGCAGCAAAGGATCTCATCCTCATGGCTGTTTGGCTGATGGGGAGGCATTCAGGGGACTGTAGATACTGCATATGGGGCAGGGGTGTGATGGAGACCCTTCAGCATGCACTTTGGGACTGTAGGATGATGCAGCAAATCTGGGAGGACCCTGCGTTATGCACTACTACCTCGACACTGGGCCTATGCCGCAGCAAGCTTGTGGGCACTATGACGTGCCCCCTCGTGAGTTTCTTGTCCTAAGCCGTCCTACTTAGAATGGGGTGCAGAATTTTAGCATGTCATTTACCTGTGTCGCTACCACTATGTATTACATATGGGAGAATAGAAACCTCAAGAAGCATAACAGGGCCACCCTCAGCAAGGATATCCTAATTAGGAAGATCAAGTTGGAAAATGCCGCAACAATGAAGACTCCCATTTCTCATCCATCTACGTCTAGTAGGAAGCTTCACCCTATGGGGCCCTTTGTAGCCCCTACTTGGCTTTCCCTCCCTCCAATGGGATGGATCATGTTAAACTATGATAGTTGTGAACGATAAGGAGGCTGGTGTGGGCATTGTTGCTCGGTATCATTTCGGGTGTCCTATCTACATTGTGGGCAAAAGACTTCTTTCTGAGGCCAACGATGCTATGGAGGTTCAGACAGTCTTGGAAGCAATTGTGTTGATCATGACCAAGCTTCAGAGATATCCAGCTATTGGGATCCAGTCTGACTCCACCATTTCTTTACACGAGGTCATGTAGTTAGTTCGTTGTCCCATGGAGGGAGGTTTGGATTCGGATGCCCTTTAATAAGCTAGAAGCATGAGGGCTTTGTGGTTCTCACATGTCTTTAGGAAGAGCAATGCCCCTGCTTATTTGGTATGCCCCTGTCCAATCCTTTGCGTAAGCTATTGCTAATAGATTTTTTTTTAGCCTCGATAACGAGGTTCATTTTGTAGGGTTCGACCACTTTTGAATAAGAGAAACCATCTTCTTCTTCAGCATCTTCTCATACATCCTCTTCTCCTTCTCCTTTTACTTCATCTTTTCTTCAAATTCTTCTTCTTCTTCTTCTTCTTCTTCTTCTCCTTCTTCTTCATCTACTTCTTCTTACTCCTCTTCTTCCTTTAGGTCATATTCTTCCTCTTTCCTTTCTTCTTCTTCTTCTTCTCCTCCTCCTCCTCTTGTTCTTCTTCCTCCTCCTCTTATTCTTCTTCTCCTTTTTCTTCTTCTTCTTCTTCTCCTCCTTCTCCTTCTTCTTCGTATTCTTCTTCTTCTTCCACTTCCACTTCTTCTTCGTCTTCTTCCACTTCTTCTTCCTCTTCTGCTTCTTCTTCTTCTTCCTTCTTCTTGTTCCTCTTCTTCTTCTTCCTCCTCTACTTCTTCCTCTTCTTCTTCTTCTTCCACTTCTTGTTCCACTTCTTTTACTTTTTCTTCTGTCTTCTTCTCCTTCTCCTACATCTTTTTCTTCTTCTTCTGGCTCTTCTTCCTCATGTTCATTTTCTTCTTCTTCCTCTTCTCTTTCCTTTTCTTCCTCATCTTCTTCTTCTTTTACTTCGTTTTCTTATTCTTCCTCTTATTCTTCTTCTTCATCTTCTTCTCTTTTCCTTTTCTATCTCTTCTTCCTTTTTTTAACCTGTTCTTCTTTTTTCCACATCATCTTCTTCCTTTTCTTCTTTTTCTTCCTCCTCTTCTTCTTGTCCTTCTTCCACTTCCTCTTCTTCTTCTTCTTCTTCTTCTTCTTCTTCTTCTTCTCTTTCTTCTCTTTATTGTTCTTCTCCTTTTTCTTTTTCTTCTTCTCCTTCATCATCATCTTCTTCGTCGTCTTCTTCTTCTTCTTTATCTTCTACTACTTCTTCTTCATCATCTTCTTCTTCTTTTCTCCTTCTTCTTCTTTTTCTCTGTCTTCTTCTCTTTACTCTTCTTCATTTTCCACTTCTTCTTTGCTTCTGTATTCTCTTTCTTCTTATTCTTCTTCTCTTTCCCTTCTACTTGTTCTTCTTCTAATTATTATTATTCTTCTTTTTCTTCTTCTTCTCCTTCTTCTTCTTCTTCTTCCCCTTCATCATCTTCTACATCTTATTCTTCTGCTTCTTCTTCTTCTCCTTCTTCTTCATATCTTATTCTTCTTCTTCCTCCACATCTTCTTCTTCTTCTTCTTCTTCTTTTCCTTCTTCTTCTTCTTCTTCTTCCACTTCTTCTTCTTCTGCTACTTCTTCCACTTCTTGTTCCACTTCTTCTTCATCTTCTTCTTGGTCATCTTCTTTTCCTTCTTCCTATTCTTCTTCTTCATCTTCTTGCACTTCATCCTTATCTCCCTTTTCTTCTTCTCCCTCTTCTTCTTCTTCATCTTCTCCTTCCTTTTCCTCCTCAACTTCTTTTTTTACTTCTTCTTCTCCTTCAACTTCTTATTCTTTTTCTTCTTCTTCTTCTTCTTCTTCTTCTTCTTCTTCTTATTTTTCTTCTTCTTTCACTTTATCTTTTTTTGTCTATTCTTGTTCTTTTTTTCATCTTCTTCTTCTTCTTCCTTTTTCCTCTTCTTTTTCTTCCACTTCTTATTCTTTTTCTTTTACTTATTCTCCTTCTTCTTATTCTACTACTACTTCTTCTTCTTCCTCTTCTCTTTCTTTTCTTGTCCTTCTTCTTTTTCTTTTTCTTCTTCTTCTTCTTCATCATCATCATCTTCTTCTTCTTCTTCTTCTTCATCATCATCTTATTCTTCTTTTACTTCTTCTTCTTCTTCTTCCTCTTCCTCATCTACTTGTTCTTCTTCTTCTTCTCCTCCACCTTCTACTTCATCTTCTTCTACTTCTTCTTCTTCTCCTATTCTTCTTCATCATCTTTTTCTTCTCTTCTTCTTCTTCTTCTTTGTCATCTTCTTCTTTCTACTCTTCTTCTTCCTCCTCTTCTTTGTCTCCTCCTCCTTCTTCAACTTCTTCACTTCTCCTGCCACTTCTTATTTTTCTTCTTCTTATTCTTCTTCTTCTCCTTCTCATGCTTCTTCTACTTCCCCTACTTCATCTTCTTCTTCTTCTTCTTCTGCTTCATCTTCTTCTTCTTATATTCTTCTTCTTCTCCTTCTTCTTCTTCTTCTTTTTCTTCTCTTATTGCTACTACTACTTCTTTTTCATCATCTTCTTCTTCTTTTTCTTCTTCTTCTTCCTTTTCTTCTTCTTCTTCCTTTTCTTCTTCTTCTTATACTTCTTCGTCTTCTACCTCTTCTTTTTCTTGCTCTTCATCTTCTTCTTCCTTCTCTGCCTGTTCTTCCTCTTCTTCTTCTTCTTGCTCCTTATCTTCTTTCTCTTCTTCTTCCTCTTCTTGCTCTTCTTCTGAATCTTCCGCTTCTTCTTCTTGTTCTTCATCTTCTTCTTCTTCTTTTTCTTTTTCTTCTTCTTCCTCTTCATCTTCTTTCTTTTCTTCTTCTTCATCATCATCATCATCTTTTTCTTCTTCTTCCTCTTCCTCTTCTTCTTCCCCATCTCCATCATGATCATAATCATCATCATCATCATCATCTTCTTCTTCTTCTTCTTCTACTTCTTCTTCTTCTTCTTCTACTTCTTCTTCTTCTTCTTCTTCTTCTTCTTCTACTCTTCCTATTCTTTTTCTTCTTCTTCTTATTCTTTTTCTTCTTCTTCTTCTCCTTCTTCCTTTTCTTCTTCTTCTTCTTCTTCTTCTTCTTCTTTGTCTTTTTCAATTACCTCTTTATCTTCTCCCCAATCTTATTCTTCTTCTACATCTTCTTCTTCTTTTTCTTTTTCTTCTTCTCCTTATTCTCCTTCTTCTTCTTCTACTTCTTCTACTTCTTCCTCTTTTACTTATTATTCTTCTTCTTCTACTATTACTACTTGAACTTTTTCTTCTTCTTCTTCTTCTTCTTCTTCCTCTTTTTCCACTTCTTCTTCTTCTACTTCTAGTTCTTCTACTTCTTCTTTATCATCTTTAATCCCTAATCCACAATTTCTAATCTCTAATTCTTAATCCTTAATCCCTAATCCTTAATTTTTAATTTTATGACTTAATCTCTTAATCTTTAATCCCTATATCATAATTTTTAATCCCTTATCCTAAATTAGTAACCATAATCTCTAATCTCAAGTGCAAAATCTATAATCCTTAGTCCTTAATTCTGAATTGCTTATCTTTATCCTTATTCTTAGTCCCTTAATCCTTAATCCATAATTCTTAATCCCTAATCCCTTATGCTTAAATACTTAATCACTAATCTCTAATCTCTATTCCATAATCCCTAATACCAAAACCCTAGTCGTAATAGCTAATCCTTAATTCATAATCCATATTTCGTAATAGCTAATTGAAAATACCTTATCCTTAATCCTTAATCTCTAACCCTTAATCCCTACCTCCCTAATCCCTAATCTGAAACAACTAATCCTTAATCCCTAAGCTTATCCTCTCTAATCCATAATCCATCTTCTTTGTTCTTGTTCTTCTTCTTCATCCTCTTCTTCTTCTTCTTCTTCCTCTTATTCTCCTTCTTCTACATTATCTGCTTCTTCTTCTTCTTCTTCATATTACTCCTCTTCCACTAAATCCATCTCTTTCTTTTTCTCTTCTTCATCTTCTACATCATGATCTTTTTCTTGTTCCTCTTCTTCATCTTCTTCCCCTTCTTCCTCTTTTTCTTTATCTTCTTCTTCTTCTTCTTCTTCTTCTCGGTCCTCTTATTCTTCTTCTCCTTCCTAATCTTCTTTTCCTCTTCTTCTTTTCCTCTTCTTCTTTCTCTTTTTTCTCTTTTTCTTCATCCTCTTCTCCTCATCTTTCTCTTTTTCTTCTTCTTCTTCTTCTTCTTCTACTACTACTTCTTCCACTTCTACATCTTCTACTTCTTCTCCCTCCTATTCTTCATTTCCACTTCTTATCTTCTCTTCTTCTTGTTCTTCCTCTTTTTCTTTCTCCTCTTGTTTTTCCTCTACTTCTTCTTCTTCTTCTTCTTCCTCTTCATCTTCTTCTTCATCAACTTCTTCTTTGGCCTCTTCTCCCTATCATCCTCTTCCTCTTCTTCTTGTTTTACTTCTTCCTCTTCTATTTCTTCTTCTTCATCATCTTCTCCTTTTTCTCCTTCATCATCTTCTTCTTCCTCTTCTAATTCTTCTTCTTCTTCTTCTTCTTCTTCTTCTTCTTCTTCTCTTTCTTCTTCTTTTTCTTCATCCTTTTCTTCTTTTTCTTGTTCCTCTTATTCTTCTTTTTCTTCTTCTTCTATTTTTCTTCTAACACCTTTTCTTCCTCTTCATCATCGTCTCCTTCTTCTTCTTCTTATTCATCCTCTTCTTCTTCTCTTTTTATTCATCCTCTTCATCTTCTTCTTCTTCTTTCTATTCTTTTTCTTCTTCTTCTTCTTCTTCTTCTCTTCTTTCGTCAACTTCTACTTCTTCCTCTTCATCATCTTCTTCTTCTTCTCCCTCTACTTGTTTTGCTTCTTCAGCTCCTTCTTTATCATCATCATCATCTTCTTCTTCTTCATCTTCTTCTTCTTCTTCTTCTGCTTTTTCTTCTACTTCTACTTGTTCTTCTTCTTATTCTTTTTTTTCTTCATCTTCTACTTCTTCTTCTACTTCTACTACTTCTTCTTCTTCAGCTTCTTCTTCTTCCTCTTCTTCTTCTACTACTACTGTTACTTCTTCTTCTTATTCTTCTTGTTCTTCTTCTTGTTCTACTTCTTCTTCTTCTTCTTCTTCTTCTTTTCTTCTTGTTCTTTTACTTCTTCTACTTCTTTTTCTTCTTCCTCTTCTGCATCTTCTTCTTCTTCTTCTTATTCTTCTTCCCTTTCTTCTTCTTTTTCTTCTTCTTCTTCCTCCTATACTTCTACTTCTTCTTCTTTCTTTCTTCTTCTTCTACTACTACTTTTTCTTCATCCTCATCTTCTTTTTGTACCACTTACACTCCTTGTTCTTCTTCTTCTTATTCTTCTTCTTCTTCTTCATCTCCTTCTTATTCTTCTTCTCTATCTTCCTATATTTCATCTTCTTCTACTTATTCTTCCTCTACTACTACTTTTTCTTACTCTTCATCTTCTTCTTCTTCTTCTTCTTCTTCTCCTTCTTCTAATTGTTTGTCTTCCTCTTCTTCCTCCTTTAATTCCTCTTCCTCTTCTTCTTCTTCTTCCTCCTCTTATTCGTTATCTTCTTCCTCTTCTTCTTCTTCTTCTTTCTATTCTTCTAATTCTTCCTCTTCTTCTACTTCTTCTTCTTCTTCCCTTCATCTTCTTCTTCTTCTTCTTCTTCTTCTTTTTCAAATTCTTCTTCCTATTCTTCTTCTTCTTCCCCTTCTTCTTTTTCTTCTTCGTTTTCTTGTTCTTCTTGCACTTCTTCTTCTTTCTCTTCTTCTTCCTCTTTTTCTTCTTCTTGGTCCTCATCTTCTTCTTCGTCTTCGTCCTCTTCTCCTCATCTTCCTCTTCTTTTTTGTTCTTCTTCGTCTTCTTCATCAACATCATCATCTTCTTCTTCTTCTATTTCTTCTTCTTTTTCTTCTTTTTCTACTTTTTATTCTTTTTCTACTTCTTTTTATTCTTCTTCTTCTTCTTCCACATCTTCTTCATCTTGTTATTCTTCTTCTTCTTCCACTTCATCTTCTTCTTAAAATTCTTCTTCTTCTTCTTCTTCTTGTACTTGTTCTTATTCCTCTTTTTCACCTTCGTCCTCTTCTTCCTCTTCCTCTCCTTCTTCCTCCTCTTCTCCCTATTTTTCTTCCTTTTCTTCCTCTTCTTCTTCAACTTCTTTTTCTTCTTCTTCTTCCATTTCCTCTTCTTATTCTTCTTCTCCTCTTCTTCTCCTTCCCTTTTTCTTCATCCTCTTCTTCTCATTCTTCTTCTTCTTCTATTTGCTTTTCTTCTAGTTCTTTTTCTTCTCCTTCTTGTTCTTCCTCTTCTTCTTCTTCTTCTTCTTTTACTACTACTACATCTCCTCCTTCCTCTTCTTCTTCTTCTTCTTCTTCCTCTTTAGCATTCAACTTCTTCTATCTCTTTTTCCACATATTCTTCTTCCCCATCTTCTTCTTCATCCTGTTCTTCTTCTTCTTCTTCTTCCCCTTCTTCTTCTTCTTCCTCCCCATCTACTTCTTCTTCTTCATCCACTTCTCTACATCATCCTCATAACCTTTTACTTCTTCTTTTTCTTCCACTTTTACTTCTTCTTCCTCATCCTCTTCTACTTCTTCGTCTTCTTGTCTTTCTTCTTCCTCTTCTTCTTCTTCTACTTCTTCTTCTCCTCCTCTTTCTTCGACTTCTTCTTCTTCTTCTTCTTCTTCTACTTCTTCAACTTCTTCTTCCTCCTTCTCTTCTTATTCTTCTTCTTTACTCTTTTGTTTCTTCCACTTCTCCTTCTTCTCTTTCTTCTTCATCTTCTTCTTCTACTCTCCTTCTTCTACCTCTTCTTCTTATTCTTCATCATCTTTGTCGTCTTCTCCTTCTTCTTCTTCTTCCTTTACTCCTTGATTTTCTTCATCATCATCCTTCTTCTTCTTCCACTTCTACTTCTTCTTCTTCTTCTTCCTCTTCTTCTTCCTTTTCTTCTTTTACTTCCACCTAATCTTCTTGTTTTTCTTTTTTCTCTTCTTCCTCTTTTTCCTCTTCTTCTTCTTCTTCTTCTTCTTCTTCCTCCAACTCCTCTTCTTCTTCCTCTATCTCTTCTTCTTCCTCTTCTTCTTTTCATCTTTTCTTCTTCCTCCTCTTCTTCTTCTTCTTCAACATTATATTCTTCTTCTTCTTCTTCATCATCATCTTCTTCTTCTTCTTCTTCTTCTTTTTGTTCTTCTTGTTCTGCTACTTCTCTTATTGTTCTTCTTCTTCTTCTTCTTCTTCTTCTTCCTCTTCTTCTTTTCTTCTTCTTCTTCCCTTTCTTCATCATCTTCTCCTCCAACGTTTTCTTCTTCTACTTCTTCTTCTTCTTCTTCTTATTCTCCTTCTTGTTCTTCTTCTTCTAGTACTCCTAATACTTCTTCTTGTTGTTCTTCTTCTACTTCTTCGTCTTCTACTTCATTTACTTTTTTCTTTTTTCCTTCTTCTTCTTCTTCCCCAATCCCTAATCTATAGTTGTTAATCTTTATTCCCTAATCCTCAAGGCTTAGTCTTTAAGACCTAATCCCTAATTCTGTAATCCCTCATTCCAATCTTTAATCCCTTATCATGAACCACTAATCCTTAATCTCTAATATCTCTTCCCAAATCCTAATCCTTCATTCAAAACCCTAAATCTCTTATCCATGATTCTCATTCTTAATCCCTAAATATTTAATCCATAGTTCATAATCCTTACTTTGTAATCCCAAATCTCTAATCCCTTATATCTTAATCTCTAATGTCTAATCCCTAAACCCTAGTCGTAATCACTAATCCCTAATCCTTAAAACCTAACCTCTAATCCCTAATCCTTAAAACCTAACCTCTAATCCCTAATCCTTAATCTTTAATCCATAATCTCTATCACTCAAATCTATAATCCCTAATCCTTAATCTCTAATAGCTAAACCATAATGCCTAAGCTTACCCTCCATGATCCATAACCCATCTTCTTCTTCATGTTCTTCTTCATATTCTTCTTCTTCTTCTTCTTCTACTTCTTCTTCCTTTCCTTCTTCTTCTACTTCATCATCTTCTTAAGATTCTTCTTCTTCTTTCTCTTCTTTTTGTTCTTCTTATTCGTTTTCTTCTTCTTCTTCTACTTCTTCCTCATCATCCTCTTCATCCTCTTCTACATCTTCCTATTCACCTTCTTCATACTCTTCCTCATGTTCTCCTTCTTCTTTTACTTCTTCTCTTGTTCTTCTACTTCCTCTTCTTCTTTTCTTACTTTATCTTCTTCTTCTTTCTCTTCAATTTTTCTTACACTTCTTGTACTTCTTCTTCTCCTCCTTCTTCTTCTTCCTCTTCTTCATCTTCTTCTTCTTCTTCTTCTTTCTTTTTTCTTCTTCTTCCTCTCCCTCTTCCTCTTTTCATCTTCTTTGTTCTATTTATCCTCTTCTTCTTCCTCCACTTCTTCTACATTATCCTCTTATTCTACTTCTTCTTCTTCTTCCTCCTCCTCTTCTTCTTCTTCCTCAACTTCTTCTTCTTCTACTTCCTATTATCCTTATCTTCCTCTTATTCATCTTCATCTACTTCTTCCACTTGCTCTTCTTCTTCTTCTTCCTTCTCTACTTCTTCTTCTTCTTCTTCCTCTTCCTCTTCTTCCTTTTCTTCTTTTCCACTTCTTATATATCTTTTCCTCTTCTTCTTCTTCATCCACTTCTTCTTCCTCTTCTTCATCTTCTTCCTCCTCATCTTCTTGTTCCTCTTCGACCTCATCTCCTCATTATCTTCTTCATCTTCCTCTTCTTCTTCTACTAATTAATCTTCCTCTTCTTCTTAATCTTCTTCTTCCTATTCTTCTTCTTCCTCTTCTTCTTCTTGTTCTTGTTCTTTTTTCTTCTTCTTCTTCCTTTTCCTCTTGCTCTTCTTCTTCTTCTTCTTCTTTTACTACTACTACTTCTACTTCTTCATCATCTTCTTCTCCTTCTTCTTCTTCTTCTTCTTCCACTTTCTCATATTCTTCTCCTTATCACTCATTTTCCTCTTCTACTACTTCTATGTCTTCTTCTTCCACTTGTTCCTTTTCTTCTTCTTCTTCTTCTTCTTCTTCTTCTTTTACATTTTCTTCTTCTTCTTCTTCTTCTTCTTCTTCTTCTTCATCTCCTTCTCCTTCTTCTTCTCCCTCTAATTCTAATTCTTTTGCTTCTTCTTCTTCCTCTCTTTTTCTTCCTCCTCTTCATCTCCTTCTTCTTCTTCATCTACTTCATCCCCTTATACTTTTTCTTCTTCTTCTTCTCCTCCTTTTTTGACTTCAACTTCTTAATCATCATCTCTTCATCTTCTCTTTCTTCCTCCTCTTCTTCTTCTACATCTTCTTCTCCTTCTTCATCTACTTGTTTTTCTTCTTCTTCTTCTTCTTCTTCTTCTTCTGCTTCTTCTTCTACTTGTTCTTCTTTAGCTTCTTCTCCTTCTTCTACTTGTTCTTCTTCTTCTTCTTCCTCTTATGCTTCTTCCCCTTCTTCTTCTACTACTACTTCTTCTCCTACTTCTTCTTCATCTTCTTACTTTTCTTCTGCTTCTTGTTATTTTACTTCTTCTTCATCTTGCTTTTGTTCCCCTTCTTCCTCTTCTTCTTCCTCCTTTTCTTCATCTTCTTCTTTTTGTTCTTTTTCTTCATCATCTTCTTGTTCTTCTTCTTCTTCTTCTTCTTGTCCTTGTTCATTTTCCTTTCTTCTTCCACTTCTTCTTCTTCTTCTTCTCCTACTTCTTCTTCTTCTTCTTCTTCTACTACTACTACTACTTCTTCTTGTTCTCCATGTTTTCCTTCTACTTCTTCATCTTTTGTTTCTTCTAGTTTTTCTTTTTCTCCTTCTTCTTATTCTACTTCTTATTGTTCTCCTTTCACTAGTCCCTAATCCCTATTGTATAATCTATAATCTCTAATCCCACAACCATAATCTTTCAGACCTAATCCCATACTCAGTAATCCCAAATCCCTAATTTTTAATCCTTTATCATGAACACCTAATTTCTAATCTCTAATCCTAAATCCCTAATCCCTAATCCTTAATCTCAAATCACTTATCCCTAATCCTTAATAATTAATCCTTTAATCACTAATCCATTATTACTTATCCTTAATTTCAAATCCCTAATCCCTTAATCTTTAATCCTTAACTACTAATCTCTAATCCCTCGTAATCCCTAATTTCTAATCCCTAATCCTTAAAACCTAATCCCCAATCTCTAATCCATAAGCTCGAATCCCTAATCCTAACCTTATTTCCCAAATAACTAACCCAATATCCCTAATACCTAATCCTAAGTCCACAAGCCCACCCCAATCGATAATCTATCTTCTTCTTTTTCTTCTTTTTCTGCTACTCCATCTTCTTCTACTTCCTCTTCTTCTTCTTTTGCTTCTTATTCTACTTCATCTTCTTCATCAAATTCTTCTTCTTCCTCTTCTTCTTCTTTTTATTCTTTTTCTTCTACCAATACTCCTTCTTCCTCCTCTTCTTCCACTTCGTCCTCTTCTTCTTCTTCATCTTCTTCTTCTTTTTCTTCTTCTTCTTCCTCTTCTTCTTGTTTCACTTTCTCTTCTACTACTTCTTCTTCTTCTTCTTCTTCTTCTCATAATTCTTCCTCTACCTCACCTTCATCTTCTTCTTCTACTTCTCCCTCTTCTTCTTGTTATCCTTCTTCTTCTTCTTCTTCCTCATCTTCTTCTTCTTCTTCTTCTTCTTCTTCTTCTTCTTCTCTTTCACTCTTCTTCTTCTTCTTCTTCTTCTTCTCTTCTTCTTTTCCTTCTTCTCTTTTCACTCTTTTTCTTCTTTTTCTTCTTCTTTTACTACTACTACTACTACTACTTCTTCTTCTTCTACTTCTACTTCTTCTTCTTCTTCTTCTCCTTCTTCCTCTACTTTCACTTCTTCTAATTCTTCTTATTCATATCTTCTTCTTCTTTTTATTCTTCTTCTTCTCCTTCTTATTCTTATTCTTCATCTTCTCCTTCTTCCTCTTCTTCTTCTTCTTCTTCTTCTTCTTCTCTTCTTCTTCTTCTTCTTTTTCTTCTACTTTTACTTCGTCTTCATCTACTACTACTCCTTCTTCTTCTTCTTCTTCTTCTTCTTCTTCTCTTCCTCCTTCTTCTTCTTCTTCTTCTCCTACTTCTTCTTCTTCTTCTTCTTCTTCTTCACCTTCTTCTTCTTCTTCTTCTCCTTCACCTTCTTCTTCTTCTTCTTCTTCTTCTTCTCCTTCTTCTTCTTCTTCTTCTTCTTTTCTTCTTCTTTTTCTTCTCCTTCTTCCCCTTCTCCTCCTATTGCTTCTTCTCCTTCTTCTCCTGCTTCTTCTTCTGCTTCTCCTTCTTCTTATTTTTCTTTTGCTTCTTCTTCTTGTTCTTCTTCTTCTTTTTCTTCATCTTCTTCTTCTTCTTCATCTTCTTCTTCTTCTTCTTCTTCTTCTTCTTTATCTTCTTCTACATCTTCTTCTTCTTCTTCTTCTTCTTCGTCTTCTTTTTCTTCTTCTTGTTCTTTTACTACTACTTCTTCTCCTTCCTGCTCTTGTTCCTCTTCTATGCTTCTTCTTCTTCATCTTCTTCTTCTTCTTCGTCCTCTTCTTCTTTCTTTACTTCTACTTTTTCTTCCTTCTTCTTCTTCTCCTTATTCCTCTTCTTCTTCAATTTCTTTCTCTTTGCATTCCTCCTCTTTTTCTTCCTTTCTTCCCCTTCTTCTTCTTCTTTATCGTCTTCCTCTTCTTCTTCTACTTTTGTCTCTTCTTCTTCATCTTCTTCTTTCTCTACTTCATCATCTTCTTTTTTTGTTGCTTTCTCTTCTTCTTCCTTTTCTTCTTGCACTTCTTCCTCTTCTTCTTCTTCTTCTTCCTCTACATCTTCCTCTACTTCTTCCTCTTTTCTTCCTTTTCTTCTTCTTCTTCCTCCTCATCTTCTTGTTCTTCATAGTCCTCTTTTTCTGCTTCTTTCTCTTCTTCCTCTTCTTCTTCTTCTTCTTATTCTTCATCATCTTTTTGTTCTTGTACTTCTTTTTCTTCCTCTTCTTCTTCTTTCTCTTCTTCATCATCATCTTCTTCTTCTTCTTGCTTTTCTTCTTCCTCTTCTTCTTCTTCTTCTTCTTTGACTTCTTCTTTTTCTTCATCATCGTATTCTTCTTCTTCTTCTGCAACCTCTTCTTCTTCTTCTTCTTCATCTTGTTCTTCTCTTCTTCTTCTTTCTCCTCTTGTTCTTCTTCTTCTTCTTCATCTTCTCCTCCATTTTTTTTCATCTTCGCCTTCTTCTTATTCTCCTTATTTTTCTTCTTCTTCCACAATTTCTTCTTCTATTACTACTAATACTTCTTTTTCTTCTACTTCTTTGCCTACTACTTCTTTTACATTAGCTTCTTCTTCTTCTTCTTCCTTAATTGCTAATCTCTAATCCTTAGTCTTTATTCCTTTATCCTTAATGCTTAATCTCTAAGACCTAATCCCTTAATCTCTAATCCCTCAACTCTAATCTTTAATCCCTTTTTTTAAATCCCAAATTTC
>JAIUJO010000266.1:722500-725000 GCA_023846275.1 Vanilla planifolia
TTCTTGTTCTTGTTCTTCTTCTTCTTCTTCTAATTCTTCTTTTTGTTCTTCTACTTCTTGTCATTCTACTTCTACTTTTTCTTCTTCTACTACTTCTTCTACTTCATCTTCTACTTGTTCTTCTTCTCCTTGTTGTTGTTGTTCTTCTTCTCCTTGCCTTTCTTCTTCTTCTTCCTCTTCTTCTACTTCTTCAAGTTCTTCTTTTTCATCCTTCATCTTCTTCTCCTTCTTTCTAATTCCTCATCATTTTTTTACTACTTTTTCTTCTTCTTCTTCTTCTTCTTTATTTTTATTCTTCTTCTACTCCAACTTTTTCTTATTCTTCTTCTTCTTCTCCTCCTTCTTTTTCTTTCTCTCCTTCTCCTTTTTCTTCCTGTACTTCTTCATTTTCTTCTTGTTCTTCTTCTTATTCTTCTTCTTCCCCAACTTCTTCTTCCTCTTCAACTTCTTCCACTTCTTCTTTTTATTCTTTCTTTTCTTCACCTTCTTCTTCTTCTTCTTCTTCTTCCTCTTATTTGTCTTCCCCTTTGTCTTCTTCTTCTTCTTCTGCTTCTTCTTCTACTCCTTCTTTTTCTTCTTCTTTTTCATCTTTTTCTTCTTCTTTTTCTTCTTTTTCTACTTCTTCTTCTTCTTTTTCTTCCACTATTTTTCCTCTTCTTCTTATTCGTCTACTTCATCTTCCTCTTCTACTTCTTAATCCTTTTCTTCATCTTCCTCCTCTTCTTCTTCCCCTTCTTCTTCCACTTCTTCGTCTTCTAGCTCTTGATCTTCTTCCTCTTCTTCTTCTCCTCCTAATCTTTCTTTTCTCCTACTTCTTCCTCTTCTTCTTCTTCCACTTCCTCTCCCTCTTCTTCTTCTTCTTATGTTTTTCTTCTTAAACCTCCTCCTCTTCTTCTTCTTCTTCTTCCTCCTCTTCCACTTCTTCTTCTTCTTCTTTTTCTTTTTGTTCATCTTCTTCTTCTTCTTCTTGTTCTTCTTCTTCTTCCAAATTTTCTTCTACTTCTTTTTCTTCTTCTTCCACCTCTTCTTCTTCTTATTCTATTTCTTCTTCTACTTCCTATTTTTCTTCTTCTTCTATGATACCTTCTTCATCATCATCATTTTCTTCATCTACTTCATCTACTTCTTCAAAAATCTTCTTCAACTACATCTTCTTCTTCTTCTTCTTCTTCTTCATCTTCTTCCTCTTATTCTTCTTCTTCTTTTTCTTACTTTTCTTCTTCTTCCTCTTCCACTTTTTCTTCGCCTTCTACTTGTTATTCTTCTTCTTCTTCTTCTTCTTCTTCTTCTTCTTCTTCTTCTCCTTCTTTCCTCATCAACTTCTTCCTCTTCTTCTTCTTCTTCTTATTTTTCTTCTTCTTCTTCTCCTTCTTCTTCCTCTTCTTCTTCTTCTTCAACTTCTTCTCCTCCTTGTTCTTCTCCTTTCTTTTCTTCTTCTTCTTCTTCTTCTTCTTCTTCTTCCTCTTCTTCTTCTTCTTCATCATCATCTTCTTCTTCTTCTTCTCCCCCTCCTCCTCCTCCCCCTTCATCATCATCATCATCTTCTCCTTCTTCTTCTTCTCTTTTACTTCTTCTTTTCTTCTCTTCATCTCCCTCTTCATCTTCTTCTTTTTACTCTTCGCCTTCTTCCACTTCTTCTTCTTCTCTTACTTCATTTTCTTCTTCTTGCCTTCTCCTTCCTTTGCTTCTTCTTTTTATTCTTCTTCTTCTTCTTCTTCTACTACTTCTTCTTCTTCTCCTTCTTCTTCTACATCTTCTTCTTCTTCTTCTTCCCCCTGTTCTTCTTCTTCATCATCATCATCTTATTCTTCTTCTTCTTCTTCTTCTCTTTCTCTTCTTCTTCTTCTTCTTGCTTTTCTTTTTCCTTTTCTTCTTCCTTTTCTTCCTCATCTTCCATTTCTACTTCTTTTTCTTCTTCTTCTTCTTCTTCTTCCTCCTCTTCTTCTACTTCATTTTTCTCTCCTTCTTCTTCTTCTTCTTCTTCTTCTTCTTTTTCTTCTTATTCCTCTTTTTCTTCTTCTTTCTCTTCTTCTTCCTCTTCTTCTTCTTCTTCCTCTTCTTCTTCCTCAACTTCTTCCCCCTCTTCTTCCCCTTCTTCTTCTTGTTCTTCCTCATGTTTGTCTTCTTCTTCATCTCTTCTCCTCAATCCTCTTCTTCTTCTACTTCTTCTTCAACTTCTTCCACTTCAGCTTCTCCT
Source organism: Vanilla planifolia (assembly GCA_023846275.1). NCBI lineage: Eukaryota > Viridiplantae > Streptophyta > Magnoliopsida > Asparagales > Orchidaceae > Vanilla > Vanilla planifolia. The sequence continues at coordinate 724,698 of JAIUJO010000266.1, forward strand.
TTTTCCTCCTATTCCACTTCTTCTTCTTGTTCCTCTTCTTAATCTTCTTCTTTTCCTCATCTACTTTCTCTTTTTCCTCTTCTTCTTCTTCATCCTTTTCTTCATCCTCTTCCATTTCTTCTTTTTCCACTTCTTCTTCATCATTCTCCTGATCCTCTTCTTCTTCTTCGGCCTCTTCTCCTCATCTTCCTCTTCTACTTCTTCTTCTTCTTCATCCTCCTCCTTCTCCTCTTATTCATTTACTTCTTCTATTTTTTTCTTTTTCTTCCTCTTCTTCTTCTACTTCTTCATCTTCTTCCTCTT
>JAIUJO010000266.1:730000-745984 GCA_023846275.1 Vanilla planifolia
TCTTCTTATTATATTTCTTCTTCCTCATCCTCCTCTTCTTCTTCCCCTTCTTCTTCCACTTCTTCATCTTCTAGCTCTTGATCTTCTTCTTCTTCTTCTTCTTCTCGTCAACTTTCTCTTCTCCTTCTTCTTCTTCTTCATTTCTTCTTATTCCTCCTCCTCCTCTTCTTCTTCCTCCTCCTCCTCTTCCACTTCTTCTACTTCTTCTTCTTCTTTTACTTCATCTTCTTCTTCTTAATCTTCTTCTTATTCTTCTTCTTTGTCTTCCAATTGCCCTTCTACTTCTTCTTCTTCTTCTTCCTCTTCCTCTTCTTCTTCTTCTATTTCTTCTTCTGATTCTTATTTTTCTTCCTCTTCTTCGTCTTCTTATTCTTCTTCTTCTTCTTGTGTGACATCTTCTTCATCGTCATCATCTTCATCTTCTACTTCAACTACTTCTTCAAAAATCTTCATCTTCTTCTTCTTGTGCTTCTTCTTATTCAACCTTTTCCCCTTTGTCCTCTTCTTCCTATTCCACTTGTTCTCCTTCTTCTTCCACTTCTCCTTATTTTCTTTTGCTTCTTCCACTTCTTCTTCTTCATTTTCTTCTTCTTTTTCTTCTACTACTACTTTTTCTTCTTCCTCCACTTTCTCTTTTTCTTCGTCTTCTTCTTCTTCTTCTTCAACATCTTTCCTCTTCGTCTTCTTCCTCTTCTTCTTTGTTTTCTTCTTGTTCTTCTCCTTCTTCTTCTTCCCCTTCTTCTTCTTCTTCTTCTTCTTCTCCTTCTTGTTCTTCTCCTTCTTCTTTTTCTTCTCCTTCTTTTTCTTATTCTTCTTCTTCATCATCATCATCATCATCTTCTTCTTCTTCTTCTTCTTCTAACTCTTCATCTGGTTCATCTTCTTCTTCTTATTCTTCTTATTCTTCTTCTTCTTCTTCTTCTTCTCCTCCTCTTTCTTCTTCTTCTTCTTCCTCTTCTTCTTCATGTTCTTCTTCTTTTTAATGTTCTTCTTCTTCCCCTTCTTCATCTTGTTCTTCTTCTTCTTCTTCTCCATCTTCTTCTACATCTTCTTCCTCTTCTTCTTCCTCCTCTTCTTCTTTTTCTTCTTCTCCGTCTTCTTCTTCTTCTTCTTCTTCCTCTTCTTTCTCTTCCTCTTCTTCTTATTATTCTTCCTCTTCTTTGAGTTCTTCTTTTTCTTCATCTTCTTCTTCTTCTTCTACTTCTTCTTTCAATAGCTCTTCTTCTTCTTCTTCTTCTTCATCTTCTTCTTCTTCTCCTCTTCTTCTTCTTCTTCTTCTTCTTCTTTTTCTTCTTCCTCTTCTTCTTCTTCTTCTTCTTCTTCTTCCTCCTCTTCTTCTTATTATTCTTCTTACTCTACTCTTTTTCTTCATCTTCTTCTTCTTCTTCTTCATTTTCGTCTTCCTCCTCATCTTCTTCCTATTCTTCTTCATCTATTCCTTCTTCTTCTTGTTGTTGTTCTCCTCCTCCTCCTTTTACTTGTTCTTCTTCTCCTACTTCTTCTTCTATTTCTTCTTCATTTTCTTCTTTTGTTCCTTCTTCTTCTTCTTCTTCTACTTCTTCTGCATCTTCTTCTAGTTCTTTTTCTTCTTCTTCTTCCTTTACTTCTTCTTCTAGTTTTATTGCTATTTCTTCATCTTCTTCCTTTTCAACTTTAACTTCTTTTTTCTTCTTCATCTTCTTCTTCTAATTTTTCTTCCTCTGATTCTTCTTCTTTTTCTACTTCTTCTTCTTGTTCTTTTTCTTCTTCTAATTCTACTTCTTCTCCTTCTTCTTTTACTTATTATTCTACTTCTACCTCTACATCCCCATCTTCTTCTTCTTTTTTACTTTTTCTTCTTTTTTTTCTTTTTCTTTTCTTCTTCTTTTCTTCTTCTACTACTTCTTTTACTTCTTTTCCTTCATCATCATCTTCTTCTTCTCCTCCTTTTCATTCTTCTCCTCCTTTTCGTTCTTCTCCATCCTTTTTCTGTTCTTCCTCTTCTTCTTCATCGTCATCTTCTTCATCAACGTCTTCTTCAACATTTTCTGCTTCTTCTTCTTCTTCTTCTTCTACTTCTTGTACTTGTTCTTTGTCTTCTTCCTCTTCTCTGTCTTCTTCTTCTTCTCCTTCTTCTTCTTCTTCTTCTTCACTTCTTTTTTCTTCTTCTTCTTTTTCTTTTTCTTTTCTTCTTCTTCTTCTTCTTCTTTACACAATTTCTTCTTTCACTTCTTGTCCTTCTCTTTCTTCTTATTATTCTTCTTCATCTCTTTTCCTTCTTCTTCTACTTCTTCTTCTCCTTATTCATCTTCTTCTTCTTCTTCGTCGTCCTCCCCCACTTCTTCTTTTCCTTCATGTCCTTCTTCATCTTCTCTTTTCTCTTTTTCTTTTCAACTTCTTCTACTTCTTCTTATTCTTCCTCTTCTACTTCTTCTTCTTCTTTGTCTTCTTCTTCTCTTCTTCTTCTTCATCTTCATCTTTTCCGTCTTCTTCTTCTTTTTCTTCTTCTCTTCTTCTTCTTCGTCGTCTTCATCATCTTCTTCTTCTTTTTCTTCATCTTCTTCTTCATCTTCTTCTTCTTCTTCTTCTTCTTCTTCTATTTCTTCTTCTTCTTCTTCTACTACATCTCCTTCTTCTTCTACTTCTTTTTCTACTACTTTTATTTCTTCTTCTTCTTTTTCTCTAATCCCTAATCTCTAGTCCTTAATACTTAATCTCTATCTATAATATTTAATCCGTAATCCCTGATCTATAATTTTTAATCTTTAAGAAATAATCTCTTAATCTCTAAACATTCATTCCAACTCTTTAATCCTTAATCAAAAATCCCTACCCAATTACCTCTTTTCTTCTTTGCCATGTCCTTCTTCTTTTTCTTGTTTCTCTTCTTCCCCCTCTTCTTCTTCTGCTCCTTCGTCTTCTTCTTCTTCTTCTTCTTCTTCTTTTTCTTCCTTTTCTTCTTGTTTTATTCTTCTTCCTCTTCTCTTTTCTTCCTCTCTTCTTCTTCTTCTTCTTCTACTTCTTTTCATCTTCTTCTTTCTCTTCTTCTTCTTCTTCTTCATCTTCTTCTCCTACTGTTACCTCTTCTTCTTCTTCTTCTTCTTCTTCTCCTTCTCCCTCTTCTTCTTCTAATTCTTCTCCTTCTTCTGCTTTATCTTCTTCTTCTTCTTCATCATCTACTTCTTCCACATCTTCTTCTGGTTCTTCTTATTCTTCTACTTCAACTTCTACAACTATTTCATCTTCTTCCTTTTCAACTTCAACTTCTTCTTTTTGTTCTTCTTCATCTTATTCTTCTTTTTCTACTTCTTCTTCTTCTTTTTCTTCTTCTACTTTTACTTCTTCTTCTTCGTCTTCTTCTTCCTCTACTTCTTCTTCCTTTTCTTCTTCATCTTATGCTCCTTTTAACTTTTCATCTTCTTCTTCTACTTCTTCTTCTTCTTCTTCTTCTACTTCTAATTCTTCGTCTTCTTCATCTTCTTCTTCTTCTTCTTCTTCTTCGTCATCATCATCATCATCTTCTTCTTCTTCTCCTTTTTTTTCTCCTCCTTCTTCTCTTTCTTCTTCCTCTTCTTCTTCTTTTTCATCTTCTTCTTCCTCAACATCTACTTCTTCATCATCATCTTCTTCTTCTTCTTTTGCCTCTTTAACTTGTTCTTCCTCTTCTTGTTCTCCTCTGTCATCTTCTCCTTCTCCTTCTTACTCTTCTTCTCTTCTTCATCTTCTTCTTTTTCATCTCTTCTTCTTCTTCTTCTTCTTTACTCTTCTTCTTCTTCTCTTTCTTCTTCTTCTCTTTTCCTTCTTCTTCTACATCTTCTTCTTCTTATTCATATTCTTCTTTTTCACCTTCTCCTTCTTTTTCTTCTTTTCTTCTTCTTCTTCTTCTTCTTCTTCTTCTTCGTTTTCCTCCTCCTCCTCTTCTTCTTCTTTGTCTTCTTCATCTTTTGCTCAATCTTTTCCTCTTCTACTTCTTCTTATTCTTATTCTTATCCTCCTCCTCTTTCTTCTTCTTCTGTTTCTTCTTCTTCTACTACTACTACTACTACTACTTCTACATCGTCTTCTTCTTTTATTACTACTTCTACTTCTTCTTCTTCTCTAATCCTTAATCTATAGTCATAAATCCTTAATCCCTAATGCCTAATTCACAATGCTTAATCTTTAAGACCTGATCCGTTAATCTTTAATCCCTCATCCTTACTCCTAAATCCTTAATCCCAGATCCGTAAACTTTAATGTCTAACCCTTAATCCCTAATTTTTAACACAGAATCCCATATTCTTAATCCCTTACTCAATCCATAATTTATAATCCCTAATCATTAATTCCTTAATCTTTAACCCTTAATCTCTAACATCAACTTATTAATTCCTAATCTCTAGTCCCTAAACACTACCTATAATCGCTAATCCTTAATTTTTAATTCCTAATCCCTAATCCTGAATCTTGAATCCATAATCGTTAACCAAAAATCTCTAATCCATAATCTTTATTACTTCAATCCCTACTCTATAATCCAAAATCTCTAATAACTAATCCCTAATACCTAAGCCCACCCTCCCTAATCTATAATCCATCCTCTTCTCCTTCATCTTCTTCATCTTCATCTTCTTCTTCTTCTTTTACTTCTTCTTGTTCTTCTCCTTTGGTTTCTTCTACTTCATCTTCTTATTCAAATTCTTCTTCTTCTTCTTCTTCTTCTTCTTCTTCTTCTTCTTCTTCTTCTTCTTCTCCAACTTCTACTTCTTCTTCCAAATCTTCCTCTTCAAGCTCCTTTTCATCTTCCACTTCATCTTGATCCCCTTCTTCTTCTTCTTGTTCTCTTCCTTTTCTTCTTCCTCATCGTCTTCTTCTTTTTCTTTTTCTTCTTCTTTGCCTTCTTCTTTTTCTTCTTTTTCGTCTTCCCCCTCTTCTCCTTCTCCTCCTTCTTCGACTTCTTCTTCCATTCCTTTCACTTCCGCTATTCCTCTTCTTCTTTCTTTCCTTTCTCTTCTTCTTCTTCCTCTTGTTTTATTTCAACCACTCATTGTTCCTCTTCTTTTTCTTCTTCTTCTTCCTCTTCTTCTTCTTCTTGCTCCTCATCTTCTTCTTCTTCTTCACACTCTTCTCCTCATCATTCACATTTTCTTCATCTTTTTCTTCTACTTTTACTTTATCTTCCTCTTCCCCCTCCTCTTCTTTTATCTTTCTTCTTTTTGTTCTTATTCATCATCCACTACTTCTTTTCCTCTTCTTCTTTCCCCTTTTCCTCTTCTTCATCTTCCTCTTCTTCTCCTTCATCCTCTTCTTCTTCCACTTCTTCTTCTTCCTCCTTTACTTCTTTTTCTACTTCCTCTTCTCCTCATCTTCCTCTTCTTCTTCTTTTTCATCTTCTTCATCATCATCTTCTTCTTCTTCTTCTTCCTCCTCCACTTCGTCTTCTTCTTCTTCATCCTTCCTTTCCATCTTCTTCTTTGTCTTCTTCTTCTTATCCCTCTTCTTTTCCTTTTTCTTCCTCTTCTTCTTCTTCTTCTTCGTCAACTTCTTCTTCTTCTTCATCTTCTTCTTCTTCACCTTCTATTCATCTTCTTCATTATCTTCTTCTACAGCTACTACTACTTCTTCATCATCATCTTCTTCTTCTTCTTCATATTCCATTTCTTCTTATTCTTCTACTTCTCCTTGTTTTTCTTCTTCTACTTCTTCTTCTTCATCTTCTTCTTCTACTTCTTTCACTTGTGCTTCTTCTTCTTCTTCTTCATCTTCTTTTTCTTTCTCTTCTTCCTCTACCTCTTCTTCTTGTGGTTGTTCTTCTTCTTCATCTTCTTTTTCTTCTTGTTCTTCTTCTTCTTCTTCTTCTTTTTCATTATCTCCTTCTACTTCTTCAACTACTTCTTCTACTTCTCCATCTTCTTCTGCTTCTTTTTTTCTTCTTATTCTTGCTCTTCTTCTTCAACTTCTTGTTCTTCTTCTACTTCTACTTCTTCTTCTTCTTCCACTTCTTTCTCTTCTACTTCATCATTAACTTCTTCTTCTACTTCTACTATTTCTTTCACTTCTCCTTCTTCTTCTTCTTCTTCTTCCTCTACTTTTCTTTCTTCATCTTGTTCTTTTCCTTGCTTTTCTTGCATTTCTTCTTCCACTTCTTCCTCTTCTTTTTCTTGCCCTTCTTATTCTTTTTCCTCTTTCTCTTCTTCTTCCTCTTCTTCTTCTTCCTTTTCTTCTTCTTCTTCCCCCACATATTCTTGTTTCTCTTCTTCGTCATCTTCCTCTTCTTGCTCTTCTTCCACATCTTCGTCTTCTTCTTCTTCATCTTCTTCTTCTTCTACTTCTTTTTCTTCTTTTTCTTTTTCTTTTTCCTCTTCTTCTTCTTTCTCTTCTTATTCTTCTTCTTCTACTACTTCTTCATCTTCTTCTTCTTCTTCTTCTTTTCTTCTTCCACTTCTTCAACTTCTTCTCCTTCTTCTTCAACTTCAACCTCTTCTTCCATTCTTCTTCTTCCCCAACTTCTCCTTCTTCCTTCTCTTCTTATTCTTCCTATTCTTCTTCCGCTTCTTCTTCCTTTTTTCCTGAACTTCTTCTTATTCCTCCTCTTCTTCTTGTCATTATTCTTCCTTTTCTTCTTCTTCTTCCTCCTCATCTTCGTGTTTCTCTTCGTGCTCTTCTTCCTCTTCTTCTTTGTCTTCCTCTTCTTCTTCCTCTTATTCTTATTCTTCATCTTCTTCTTCTTATTCTTCTTCTTTTACTACTTCTTCTTCTTCTTCTTATTCTCCTTCCTTTTCTTTTCCTAATTTTTCTTCTTCTTCTTCTTCCCCTTGTTCTTCTTCTTCCACTTTTGCTTCTTCTTCATCTTCTTCTTCTTCCTCTTCTTCTTCGATCTGTTCATCATCTTCTTCCTCTTCTACTTCTTCTTTTCTTTTTTTTTTCTTCTTCAATCTTTTCATCATCCTCTTCTTCTTTTTCCTCCTTTAATTGCTCTTCTTCCTCTTCTTTTTCTTCCTCTTCCTTTTCGTCCTCTTCTTCCTCATTTTCCTCTTCTTCTTCTTCCTCTTCTTTTAGCTATTCTTCCTATTCTACTTCTTCATCTTCTTCTTCTTCTTCTTTTTCATCTTCTTCTTCTTCTTCTTCTTCTTCTTCTTTTTCCTCTTCTTCTTCCTCTTCTTCTTCTTCTTCTTCTTCCTCTTCTTGTTCTTCTTCTTCCTCATCTTTTTCTTCTTTGTCTTCCTCTTCTTCCTCAACTTCCTCGTCTTCTTCTTTTTCTTCTTCTTCCTCCTCTTCTTCTTCTTCTTCTTCTTCTTCTTCTTCCTCTTCTTCCTCTTCGTCGTCTTCTTCTTCTTCTTCTTCCTGTTTTCCTCTTCTTCTTCTCCTTCTATTGCTTTTCCTTCTTTTTCTTTATCTTTATCTTCCTTTTGTACATCTTCTTCATCCTCCTATTGTTCCTCATCTTCTACTTCTACATTTTCTATCTCTTCTTCCTCTTCCACTTCTTCTACATGCTCTTCTTTTTCTTCTTATTCTTCTTCTTCCTCTTCTTCTTCTTCTTCTCTTCCTCTTCTTTTTCCTCTTATTCTTCTTCTTCTCCTTCTTCTTCCTCTTCAACTTCTTCTTGTTCTTCCCCTTTTTCTTCTTCTTCTTCTTCTTCTTTTTCTCTTCATCTTTTTCATCTTCTTCTTGTTGTTCTTCTTCTTCTACTTCTACTACAATTACTTCTTCTTCTTCTTCTTACTCCTTCTACTCTTCATCTTCTTCTTCTTCTTCCTCTGCTTCTTTTACTCCTCCATTTACTTGTACTTCTTCTTTTTCTTTTTCTTCTTCTTCTTTTTTTTCTCTTCATCTTCTTAATCATCATCATCATCTTCTTCTTCTTCTACTACTACTACTTCTTCTTCTTCTTCTTCTTCATACTCCTACTCTTCTTCTTCTTCTTCTTCCTCTGCTTCTTCTACTCCATTTACTTCTACTTCTTTTTCTTTTTCTACTTCTTCTTCTACAACTTTTACTTCTTTTTCTTCTTCTTCCTCTTGTTCTTCTCCTTTTTCTTTCTCTTCTTCTTATTCTTCTTCTTCTTGTCCTTCTTCTTCTCTTTCTCTATCTACTCTTTGTTTTTCCCTTACTCCATTTCCTTCTCCTTCTCCTTCTTCTTCTATTCTTCTTCTCTTTTCTTCTTTTTTTTTCTTTTTTCTTTCTCCTTTCTGATTTCTTCTTCCCTCTTTCTTCTTCCTTCCTTCTTCCTTCTTCATTCTTTCTTCTATCCTCTTCCTTCATTCTTCTTTCATTTTCTTCTTTCTTCTTTCTTTTTCTTCTTTCTTCTTACTTTTTTCTTTTTCTTTCTTCTTCTTTCTTCTTCTTCTTTATCCCTAATCCATAGTACTTAATTGCTAATCCGAATACCTAATCTATAACCAAAAATCCTTCTCTCCCTACTCCTTAATCTCTAATCCATAATCCTAATCTCTAATGCGAAATCCCAAATCTCTAATCTTTAATCTCTAATCTTTAATCCCTAATCCCTAATCCCTAATCCCTAATCCTTAATCCCTATTACTTAAATCCTAATTCTTAATCTTTAATATTTAATTATTAATCTGTAATCCCTAGTCCCTAATCATTAACCATAATCTTTTGTCTCTAACCCCTAAAATCTAATCTCTAATCACTCATCTTAAATCCCTTATCTTAAACCTCTAATCTCTAGTACATAATCCCTAATCCCTAATCCTTAATCCCTAATCCTTAATCCTTATTGCTTAATCTTTAATCCCTAAACCTTAATACTCAATCTTTAACCCCTTAATTCCTAATTCTTAATCCAAATCCCTATTCTTGTCTCTAATTCCTAATCTTTAATCCTTAATCCTTAGACCTTAATTCCTAATCTCTATTCCCAAATCACTATTCCCTAATCCATAAAACTTTGCCCTAATCGTTAATCCCTAATTCTTAATCCTTAATCTCGAACCCGTAATCCCAAATCCTTAATCTTTAATCAATAATACCAAATCCCTTCCTTTCCAATGCTTAATGCCCAATCCCTAATACATAATTCCTAATCCTTAATCCCTTGACCACGAATTCATAATCTGTCTTCTTCATCTTCTTCTTCTTCTATATTTTCTTCTTATTCTTCTTCTTCTTGCTCTTCTTACCCTTCTTCTGTGTTCTACAATTCTTTTTCTTATTCCTCCTCTTCTTCTTCTTCCTCTTCTTCTTCTTCTTCTTCTTCTCCCTCCTCTTCTTCTTCTTCTTCTCCTTCTTTTTCTCCTTCTTCTTCTTCTTTATCCATAATCTATAATCCATAATCCCTAATCTCACTCTCCTTAGTTTTTAATATGTAAATCTTTAATCCATCCCTCCTTAATCCATAATCCATAATTTTTAATCACTAATCCCTAATCTCTAATCCTAAGCCCTAATGCCAAATCCCTAATCCTGAATCCCTAATAATTAATCCCTAATTATTAATATTTACTCCATCACTAATCTTTAATCATTAATCCCTAATCTTTAAACCCTAATCCATAATCCCTATTACCTAATCCCTAATCCTTAATCTTTAATATGTAATCCATAATCTCTTATTCTTAATCCCTAACCTTTGAACCCCAATCCTTAATCTCTAATAACTTATCCTAAACTCCTAATCCCAAATCTCTAATCTCTAAACCTTATTTCATAATTCTTAATCCTTAATCCTTAATCCTTAATACCTAATCACTAATACCTAATATCTAATCTCTAATACTTATTCCTTAACTACTTAATCCCTAATTCCTAATCCCTAATCCTTAATCCTTAATCTCTAATCCCTAACATATAATTCTTAATTTTTATTTCAAAATCCCTATTCTTTAATACTTAATCCATAAAGCTTAACCCTAATTGCTTATCTCTAATCCTTAATTCGTAAGCTTTAATCATAAATCTCTAACCCCATGTCCTAAATCCTTAATCCATGATCTTGAATCCCCGTCTTTCTATTGCATAATCCTAAATCCTTAATACCTAATCCATAAGCCCTCGCCCATTAATCTATAATATTTCTTCTTCTTCTTCTTCTTCTTCTTCTTCTTATCCTTCTCCTTCTTTTGTCATGTCTTCTTCCTCTTCTTCTTCTTCTTATTCATTTTTTCCTCTTCTTCTTCTTATTTGACTTCTTCCACTTCTTCTTCTTCTTCTTCCACTTCTTCTTGTTCTTCACCTTCTTCTTCCACTTCTTCTTCTTGTTCTTCCTCTTCTACTTCTTCTACTTCTTCTTCCTCTTCTTCCTCTTCTTCTTCTTCTTCTTCTTCCACTTCTTCCTCTTCTTCTTCTTCTTCTTCTTCTTGTCTTCTTTTACTTCTTTTTTTATTTCTTCTTCTTCATCATCATCTTCTTCTTCTTCATCATCTTCTTCTTCTTCTTCTCTTCGTCTTCTTCTTCCACTTTTTCTTCTTCTTCTTCTTCCTCTACTTCTTCTTCTTCTTCTTCTTCTTCTTCACCTTCTCTTTTTTCTTCTTTTACATCTTCTTCTTCTTCTCATTATTATTATTCATCTTCTTCTACTTTTACTTCTACTTCTTCTTCTTCTTCTTCTTTTTCTTCACCCTCGTCTTTTTCTTCTTCTTCTTTTTCATGCTCTTCTTCTATTTCTTCTTTTCCTTCTTCTTCTTCTTCTTCTTTTACTTCTTCATCTTCTTCTTCTTTTTCTTCTTCCTCTTGTTCTTTTTCTCGTACTTCTACTTCTTTTTCTCGTTCTACTTCTTCTCCCTCTCCTTCTCCTTCCCCTTCTCTTTCTCCTTCTTTTTTTCCTTCTCCTTCTCCTCCTTTCTTCTTTCCTTTTTCCATTTTTCTTTTTTCGTCCTTCTTCCTTTTTCTTCATTCTTCCACTTCTTCTTCCTTTTTTCTTTCTCTTGTTCTTCCTCTTCTTCTTTCTCTTCTTTTTCCTCTTCTTCTTCTTCTTCACCAACTTTTTCTTCACCTTCTTCTACATTATCTTCTTCTTCTTCTTCTCCTCCTTCTCTTTCTCCTTTTCCTTTTCTTTCTCCTTCTACTTGTCCTTCTCCTTCATCTAAATCTCCTCCTCCTCCTCCTCCTTCTCCTTGTCCTTCTCTTTCTTTTCTTCTTCTTCCACTACTACTACTACCAAACCTACTACTTTCTTTTTTTCTTCTTTTTCTTCTTCATCTCCTCTTCTTCTTCTTCCTCTTCTTCCTTATCCTCCTCCTCCTCTTCTTCTTCTTCTTCTTATCTTTCTCCTACTTTGTAATCCCCAGTCCTTAGTCTTTAATCCTTCTCTCCCTAATTCTAAATCTCTAATCTATAATCCTTAATCCCTCCCACTCTAATCCCTAAACCCTAATTATATTCCCTAATCCCATATTCTTAATACCTAACTCCTAGTATGTAACTCTTAAACCTTAATCTATAATCCCAATCCTTAATCTCTAATTCTTAATCCTTAATATTTAATGCCAAATCCCTTAATTTATAATCCTTAGTCTCAATCCCCTAATTCCTTATCTCGAATTTTTATTTCCAAACCTCTAATATCTAATCCCTAATAGCTAATATCTAACCCTAATCCTTAATACTTATTCATTTTTTTTTAATTCTTGATTCTTAATCAATAATCCCCAATCTAATCCCTTATCCTAAATGCTTATTCCTTAATCCCTATTACCTTGTCCTTATGCCCTAATCCTTAGTACATAATCCCTAAAACAAAAACTTATTTTGTAATCCATAATCCTCAATCTTGCTCTCCTTAATTTCTAATATGTAAATCACTAATGCATCCCTCGATAATTTATAATCCTTAAATCTTAATCGTTAATCCCTAATCTCTAATCCCTAATCTCTAATCCCAAATCACTAATGCCAAATCCCTAACAACTAACCCTTAATTATTAATCTTTAATCCATTGCTCATCTTCAATCCTTAATCCCTAATCCTTAAACCCTAATACATAATCCTTATTACCTAATCCCTAACAACTAATCTTTAATTCTTAATTCCTAATCTCTTATTCCTAATCCCTAACCCTTGATGCCTAATCCATAATCTCTAATCACTTGTCCAAAATCCTTAATCCCAAATCTATAATCTCTAATCCCTAATACATAATACTTAATTACTCAATCCCCAACTCCTAATCCCTAATTCGTAATCTAACTATTAATCCTTAATCCTTAATCCTTAATCTTTAATCTCTAATCCTTAATGTCTAATTCGTAATCCTTTTTTTCAAAATCGCTATTCTCTAATCCTAAATCCCTAAACCTTAACCCTAATTACTTATTGCCAATCCATAATTCTAAATCCCTACCTTTCTAATACCTAATCCTCTATCCTTAATTCCTAATTCCTAATCCCCAATCCCTTGCCTATTAATCTATAATCTTTCTTCTTCTCCTTCTTCTTCTTCTTCTACTTCTTCTTCTTCTTCTACTTCTACTTCTTCTTCTTCTTCCTCCTCTGTTTTAACTTCTCCTTCCTCTTCTTCTTCTTCTTATCCGACTTCTTCTTCCTCTTCTTCCTAATCCTCCTCCTCCTCTTCTTCATCTTTTTCTTCCACTTCTTCTTGTTCTTCAACTTCTTCTTCCTCTTGTTCTGCTTGTTCTTTCTCTTCTTCTTATTCCACTTCTTCTTCTTCTTCTTCTTTTACTTCTTCTTCTTCTTCTGTTTCTTCCTCTTCTTCTTCTATTTCTTCCTCTTCTTCTTCTTATCCTTGTTCATCCTCTTCTTCTTCTTTTTCTCTTCTACTTCTTGTTCTTCTTCTTCCACTTCTCTTCTTTTACTTCTTTTACAACTTCTTCTTCCACTTCCTCTTCTTCTTCTTCTTCTTCTTCTTCTTCTCCTTTTTCTTCTTCTACTTCATCATCTTCTTCTTCTCCTTATTCTTCTTCTTCTTCTACTTCTACTTCTTCTTCTTCTTCCTCCTCCTCCTCCTCTCTCTTCTTCTTATCTTTCTCCTACTTTGTAATCCCTAATCCCTAGTCTTTAATCCTTCTCTCCCTAATTCTAAATCTCTAATCTATAATACTTAATCCCTCCCTCTCTAATCCCTAAACCCTAATCTATAATCCATAATCCCATATTCTTAATACCTAACTCCTAATATGTAACTCTCAAACCTTAATCTATAATCCCGATCCCTAATCTCTAATTTTTAATCCCTAATATTTAATGCAAATCCCTTAATTTATAATCCTCAGTTTCAATCCCTTAATTCCTTATCTTGATTTTTATTTCTTAATCTCTAATATCTAATCCCTAATAGTTAATCTCTAATCCCTAATCCTTAATACTTAGTCATTAATTTTTTTAATACTTGATTCTTAATCCATAATCCCTATTCTAACCCCTAATCCTTAATCCTTAATCCTTAATCCTTATTCCTTAATCCCTATTCCCTTGTCGCTATGCCCTAATCCATAGTACATAATCCCTAAACCAAAAACCTATTCTGTAATCCATAATCCCCAATCTCGCTCTCCCTAATTTCTAATATGGAAATCACTAATCCATCCCTCCATAATCTATAATCCTTAATTCTTAATCGCCAATCCCTAATCTCTAATCCCTAATCATTAAAGCCAAATCCTTAATCGCTCATCCCTAATAACTAATCCTTAATTATTAATCTTTAATCCATACCTCATCTTTAATCCTTAATCCCTAATCCTTAAGCCCTAATACATAATCCCTATTACTTAATCCCTAACCACTAATCTTTAATTCTTAATTCTTAATCTCTTATTCCTTATCCCTAACCCTTGGTCCCTAATCCGTAATCTCTAATCACTTGTCCTAAATACATAATCCCAAATCTCTAATCTCTAATCCCTAATACTTAATAATTAATTACTTAATCCCCAATGCCTAATCCCTAATCTATAATCTAACTATTAATCTTTAATCCTTAATCTCTAATTCGTAATCCTTATTTTGAAATCCCTATTCTCTAATCCTAAATCCCTAAACCTTAACCTTAATTACTTATCCTTAATCCATAATCCTAAATCCCTACCTTTCTAATACTTAATCCTCAATCCTTAATACCAAATTCCTAATCCCTAATCCCTAATCCCTTGCCTATTAATCTATAATCTGTCTTCTTCTTCTTCTTCTTCTTCTTCTTCTTTTTCTTCTGCTTCAACTTCTACTTCTTCTTCCTCCTCTGTTTTAACTTCTTCTTCTTCATCTTATTCGACTTCTTCTTCTTCTTCTTCCTCATCCTCCTCCTCCTCTTCTTCTTCTTTTTCTTCCACTTCTTCTAGTTCTTCAACTTGTTCTTTCGCTTCTTCTTCTTGTTCTTTCTCTTCTTCTTCTTCCACTTCTTCTTCTTCCCCTTCCTCTTCTTCTTCTTCTTCTTCTTCTTTACTTCTTCTGTTTCTTCCTCTTCTTCTTCTTCTTCTTCTTCTACTTGTTAATCCTCCTCTTCTTCTTTTTCTCTTCTACTTCTTCTTCTTCTTCTTCTTCTTCCACTTCTTCTTCTTTTACTTCTTTTACCACTTCTCTCTCTTCTCTTCTTCTTCTTCTTCTTTGCCTTTTTCTTCTTCTACTTCATCTTCTCCTTCTTCTCCTTCTTATTATTCTACTTCTTCTACTTCTACTTCTTCTTCTACTTCTTCTTCTTCTTCTTCTTCCTCCTCCTCCTCCTCCTCCTCTTCTTCTTCTTCTTCTTCATGTTCTTCTACTTCTTCTTCTTCATCATCTTCTTCTTCTTCTTCTTCATGTTCTTCTACTTCTTCTTCTTCATCATCTTCTTCTTCTTCTTCTTCCTCTTCTTCATCTTTCTTCCTCTTCTTCATCTTCTTCCTCTTCTTCTTCTTCATCTTCATCTTCTTCTTCTTTTTCTTCCTTTAGTTCTTCTTCCTTTACTTCTAGTTCTTCTTTTTCTAATTTTACTTCTTCTCCTTCTCCTTCTCCTTCCCCTCCTCTTTCTCCTTCTTTTTTTCCTTCTCCTTCTCCCCCTTTCTTCTTTCCATTTTCCTTCTTTCTTTTTCCTTCCTTCTTCCTTCTTCATTTTTTTGATTCTTCTTCCTCTTCTTGTTTAACTTTTTCTTCATCTTCTTCTTCTTCTTTTTCTTCTTCACCTTTTTTTTCTTCTTCGTCTACATTTTCTTCTTCTTCATCTTCTTCTCCTTCTCCTTCCCCTTTTCCTTCTTCTCCTTCTCTTTTTCCTTTTCTTTCTCCTTTTACTTGTCCTTCTCCTTCTTTATCTCCTCCTCCTTCTCCTTCCCCTTCTACTTCTATTATTCTTCTTCTACTACTACAACTACCAATACCACTACTTCCTCTTCTTCTTCTTTTTATTCTTCTTCCTCTTCTTCCTCATCCTCTTCTTCTTTCTGGTCTTCTTCATCTTCTTCTTCACCATCTTTTTCTTCTTCTTATCCTACTAATTTTTCTTCTTCTTCTTCTTCTCTTTCTCCATCCCTTTCTTCATTTTCTTCTCCTCCTTTTCTTTTTCTTTCTCCTTCTGCTTGTCCTTCTCCTTCTCCTTCTCTATCTCCTCCTCCATCTTTTCCTCCTTCTCCTTCTCTTCTTCTTCTCCTTCTACTACTACTATTACCTATATCACT
This sequence comes from Vanilla planifolia, assembly GCA_023846275.1. Lineage (NCBI taxonomy): Eukaryota > Viridiplantae > Streptophyta > Magnoliopsida > Asparagales > Orchidaceae > Vanilla > Vanilla planifolia. Next base: position 745,526 of record JAIUJO010000266.1, read on the forward strand.
ACTTCCTTTTCTTCTTCTTCCTCTTCTTCTTATTTGTCTTCTTCCTTATCCTCTTCTTCTTTCTCTTCTTCTTCTTTTTCTTCTTCTTCTTCTTCTCCTCTTCTTCTTCTTATTCTTCTCCTTCTTTTTAATCCTTAATTTCAAATCTTTAATCCCTCTCTCCTAATTCCTAATTTCTAATCTATAATCCATAATCCCTCCCTCTCTAATCTCTAATTCTTAATCTATAATCCCTAACCCCAAATTCTTTGTCCCTAATTCCTAATCTATAATTTCCAATCCCTAATCTCTAATTCCTAATCCTTAATCGTAATACTTAATCCCTTACTTTTTAATCCTTAGTCTGAATTCCTTAATCCCTTACCTTGAGTTTTTATTTCTTAATCTTTAATATCTAATCCCTAATCCTTAGTCTCTAATCCCTAATCCTTAATACTTAATCATTAATCCCTTAATTCT